>CM070038.1:95577824-95594315 GCA_036250615.1 Ptychadena robeensis
GACAAACTTACAAAATCAGTGAGGGGTCAAATAATTATTTCCTCCACTGTATATATTAGAAAAATATGTTAATGTTAAGGACAAAATGTTGCAGTTTCCATTAGGTTACAACCAGATCCCTAAATCAGATCCTATATACTCTATTGCACGAAAAATCCTGAGTGACATTGTTACATCAAGATCATCTCAACTTACCCTGTAACTAAATGATGTATTATGATGCATATTGACCCATCATGTGTCAATGTGTATTATCATACTTGCCGAAATTCGATATATAGTACTTGCAACGCACAAAGGAAATGTTCCCTTATCTGTGTTAACATGATGATTACCATATTTTTCGGACTATAAAACACACTGGACCATAAGATGCACCCAAAGTTTTAAAAAAATTTAAAGGGGAAAAAAACCCAGTGACATCTATTCAGATATCAAGTAAATATGCAGAATGTTCCAGCAAAGTAGGCATGACTGAAACCTTCAGTATTCACTATGCGCAAATAACATGTTTTCTTCCCCCGGGGAGCAGTACGGGTGTTCGACCCGCCCCATTCACCGGCGGGAATAAGGATACTACTCTTCCGCTGGCCGAATCAGGAGCAGAAAGATCTGGCCAGTGGAAGAATTCTTTCCCCAGAGACAGCAGAGAGAAGCCGGTCTCTCGTGAAAGTAAACTGGCTTAAAACTGGAAGTGATGTCACGTATGGATAGAGAAACTAAGATCTGTGCATTCCAGGTACTGGAAGTGATGTCAGTGACGTCGAATTCCGTTTTTTTCTATTCAAATTTCCTGCGAACAGACAGGGAATTTTAATCTTTCCGCGAACAGGCAGACATCGGACTTTTCTAAAAGTCTGATCCGCCTGCTCGCAGACGGATCTGGCTGAAGTTCGGCCATTACTAGCAAGGCGGACAGTTTGGCCGCGAACAAGCATGTTCGCCCTCCTTCTCGCCGGCGGACAGTACGGGTGTTCGACCCACCCTGTCCGCCGGCTTGAAGGAGCCCTCTATTCTTCCTCCGGTGGGATCATTAGCAGCGAGATCCCGCCGCAGGAAGAATATTTTACTGAAGACCGGGTAGAGAACCCGGTCTTCCAGTGAAGAACCGGCTTGTGGCACAACCACAACTGGCTTGTGGCACAACCAGGAACTATGCGTTCCGGTTTTCCGATCTATCCGTGAACGGGCGGACGGTGAACTTTTTTAAAAGTCCACTCCGCCCGTTCGCGGACGGACACGGCCAAAGTTCGGCCATCACTAGCCATCACTAATGAAACATTTGCAACGACCTCGTTCACTACTGGAAACATATGTAACTTATGGAAAGCTAATAAATGATCTAACAGCCTACCTACTCACAGGAAATAATGATTTCATTAATGGCTTTTTAATGACTGTTCTTGCAGCTGGAATTAAAGGAAACATTTTGATTGACATCTCCTTTGGTCCATTCCCTCACCATCTCTACAATGTCTGTGACCTTTTTCAAAAACATTATTCTATTGAGGTTAAGTGAGAGATGCATTATGTAACTGACAAGATGGCTGGATACCCGTACTGGGGCCTTTGATTGGTCCCACACCTCATCAATACCGACGGACCTGCAGATGCACAGGTACATACTGATGACTTAGATAGTGATGATAGTTAAAAGCTGTATTTCATAGTTTGTAGTATATGTTATATGCGCCTCTTATTTACTTTTTTTTAAAAGTATGCTTACAACTATGTTATGTATTTTATAAATCTTAATTTAGATCAACCTGTGCATTTTTTATAAAGAGAACAGAATTTTTGTAGACCCGTTCAAACAAATTCACCTGTTACTCAGACAACCCATTTCTCAAAGCAAAAGGGTACACCGACATCGAATTGACTTTGAGTGGTTGTCAAAGTACGTATATCTATATATATTGTGGGGCATCAGCTCAAACGGTGCTCTCACAGCATCAATCCACACGTTTTTATCCTTTTAAGGGCTCCTGCCCATGTTTATTTGAACGCACAGTCCAAATAAAGGGTTACCCTCGCAGGAGTTCATAGACATCCAAATAAACAAAAGTTACTTCTAGCAGCCATCAGCAATGGGCCACACACTCATTGTGTGCCCTGTGTTTCCAACCTTATCTGGGAGACCTCACTGAGTGGTCCCAGCTCCTTTTTGGAGACACACCCGACCAGCTGGTTAGGGTCTAGCAGGTGTATCTTGGTGGATACACACCAGCAGACCCCTTCACTGCCGCATATGGACCATCCACTGCGTGGCAGACCACCGGTCTGTCACAATATATATATTATATATATATATATATATATATATATATATATATATATATAAGTTCCAAATTGTAATTGGATAATTAAATAGATTTCTTTATTAGAGTAAAATTTAAATTATCTAATATTTCACATGAAATGGCCTTGAGAGGACACAAAACATATACAATATTGTTTAGGATACATTCCTTTACAATAAAATAGTGCATATATGTTAATAAGGTGCAGTCAAAAAGGTCTACATGTTTTACCCAGCATGGGCTTCCTCAGTACAAAAGCAACAGGGTAAAATACCTAAATTTTATCTGAAAATTCTTTAGAAAAAAGTGTTAAAAAAGGAAAGCAGAAGAGGTTTCAAAAGGAAGAGAGTATATCACATGGTTCTCTGTGTTGGTTGTGTCAAATAAAAGGAATGGAATATTACCTTGTATTGTGTAAAAGAGGTACCAACAAAAAGGAGTAGGTATGTTCCCCAATGTCCTCACAAGGTCCAACAGCCAGACCTCTCCTTATAAGAAAGACACGTGATGTGTGTATGTAAAGGTAAAATATAAATTCAATTTAGAATTTCCTTTTCTTCCTTTCCGCACAGATGAGCGGTGGAGTGCAGCTTGATCACAGCATTGGCGGGCACTCTTTGTGTGCCGGCCGTTAGTTTCAATGGGGATGCCGGTCCCCATTTCCAATTGAATAAACATTTTATCATAAATATAAATACATACTGTTTTGAAATCTTTCATACAAAATAAGTATTTAAGAGATTTTATCAAATAAATGTAATTTTTTACATAATTGTGTGTTTCAAACATTATTATACTCAGGGTGTGTACTTGACCCTTGTACTGACATATTTTGGGAATTTAAAAGCCTGCAACATAAAAAAAAAATCCATTCTAAGTCTGTGGTGCGCTTTTGGTACAGAAATCTGGACCTCAGCAGTGTGCTGAAGTATCAGGAAAAAAAAATTGTTTCCTAAAAAATAGATACCTGTCCGTTCGGGTGAAATTCACAGACATAAGCAATCAAGGCTTGATCGATATTATGCTCGATTTATACTGCTTTTAGGTGAGTAGGTGTCCATCAAATGGTAATATCAAACTGTGTATGGCTAGCTTTAGACAGCTGGCACCAGAACATGTGTTCCCAGAGATACGATTCTCCATCCATTGGCTCATGAACCTTTATAAGTTTTAAGGTGGAAGTGAAATAAGAAGATGCCTTGCGTGTTCAAGTAGACTCTACATGCATTGCTTGAGTAGTTATGATTATTTACATTTCTGTTTCAGTGATGAATGGGAAAAGAATGAACGGAGACTGAAGTCAGCAATCACGCAGATTGTAAAATGTGAGTTTACAAAGGAGAATTTCACAGACCCCGTGGTGTTGCCACAAGCCGATTGTGTGATCACGGCGTGGATTCTGGATTCCACCTGTGCTAATGAAGAAGAGTACATGATGACCTTGAGGAAAATCTTAACGTTTGTTAAGCCAGGAGGGTACCTTGTATTAGTGGGGGTGGTAAATGGAATATATTATAAAGTGGGGAAGGACACTATGCATCTCTTTACACACGATGAGAATTACGTGACAAATGCTCTCACCAGAGAATGGTTTACTGTCACTTATTGTGAAGTAGCAAAAAGGACATTGAAGACTGATATTGCCGAATATGAGGGAATGTCATATATTACAGCACGCAAAAACAATTAGTCCAGATCAAGGGCCGAACAGTTGCCTCCACAATATGTCCTATTGATTGGCAAGGAGATTTACCTCTCAACCATTATCTTATCTACTCTACTCTCTGGAACTCTCTCCCTCGTCCCATTAGACTTGCCCCTACTTTTGGCACTTTTAGAAAAGCCCTAAAAACCCACCTCTTCAGTCTGGCCTATCCATCTTCTCATCCCTAACATCACCACCATGCCAGTCCCCCCCCCCCACCTATTGTATACCTTGTTCCCCAATCTACTAGATTGTAAGGCCGTCCGGGCAGGGTCCTCTACTATGTCATACCTGTACCTGTGTGTTTGTATCTCCACTCTAATGTATTGTACAGCACTGCGTAATATGTTGGCGCTATATAAATAAATGATAATAATAATAATAATAATAATCTTAAAAGATTACCTCGTCACTTCACGGCCAAGTTTATTACCATAGTCTCCCTCTTACCAAAGACGATGGAATAGTGAACTTGTTATATCTATGGGCATGTTGATACTTTGCTGCCTTAATTTTCAGATTCATGATTTACTTTCTTGTCTAAGCGATCTCTTGTAGAATTGTTCTAGTCAATACGGTGTTTTGGTTAAACAGTGCTCCACAGTGTTTTTTTGGGTGTTAATCCAGAACAACATTTTTGAGGTTGGGTGCTGCTGATGTTGGATTAGAAGGCCAGGCCTTTCCTTTCCATTCTAGTTCATACCAAAGGTGACAAATGGGCTTGAGATTAGGGCTCTGTGGTGGCCTGTCAAGTTTGTCCACACCATGGTCAGCCAACCATGAGACCCCATGAGGACCTTGTCTAATCAAACTTTTAATCTAAGAGGTTGGCCACAATAGAATACAATAGAGAAGGGAAGTCTTGGAGTCCTGCATGTGAAGATAATAAAAGAGGATATCCGATCGCGTCGGATATCCAATCATATATTCGCGAATATTCGCGAATATTCGCGAAATGGCGAAATAGCGATATTCAAGCTAAATATTCGAAAATCTAATATTCGAGCTCAACACTAATCATTATTAGTAGGCCAATGGAAGAGCGGATGGGCCCAGTTAGAAGGTTGCAGATGGCTATTTAAAGGCAAAACACAGAAGTTTGTGTTTGATTCTCTGGGCAATTGGAAGCCAATGTAGAGATTTACAGAAGAAGAGAAAAAGAGAAAAAAGAGAGGCTGGAGGTGTAAATAAAGCAACAAATCCATAAAACTGTCATGGTCAAGGTGAGAGATAATGAGAGCATGCACAAGGACTGGTGGGTTTTCAGGATAGGAACTGGAGTGTGTGTGTGTTTTTTGGCACACATCAGGGGAAGGATTATAAAGGCAGAGACATTACATGGTTAAACGCAAGCCTTGGAAACCAAGAATGAGAGTGTGGATTGCAGCATGTAGGTAAAATGTTGGGGAAAAAGGATTGGCCTTAGCTGATTGGAGTAGAAAATACTAATAAGTTATAGAGGGGGTTTCGTTTTTTTTCAGTGGGTGGAGATTGGAATTAATCAGCTGAGGATAGGTGGTGTCATTCAATTTTTCCACCACGACTTCCCTCAGGTTTTTGATTCAGTTCTGGGTGGCTTTTTTCATTGCCATGGTATTTCATCTTTATGAGGGGCTTTCAGTCATTCCCATAGCAGATGGTAAAGCTTCAGGAATGTTTAAGCTACAGATAACCGTTAAATGCATCTTTGTCATCAGCTAGTGCCTCTGTCTCAGAGGAGGTGTAAACCAGCTGGAGCCTTTATAGCCCAAGTGCCCAACCTGCGGCCCTTTGGGCATTCTTCAGTGGCCCCCCTCAGTCTTTCACTTGCGGCCCCTGAAACCTAACTGCTAATGCATAGGGCATAGGAACTGACCTGTCTGACAATCCCACTGCTGACACATCTTCTCCTGGGATCTTTTTAGAGGCTTTGATGATATCTTTGAGACTTTGATGATGTATATGACACAAAATGAGTATTACCACACTACTGTCTTTCCTAATACTTGAAGTATCATTTAAACAAGTTATTTATATTAATGCCAAGGGCCGCACTTGTGGCCCTTCATATCAACTCAGTTGCCCACCACTGTTTTATAGTATGGGTGCCTAAATTGTTTTAGTTTAAGTGCTAAAATATATAATTTTTCTGTATTTATGATTAATCTGTTAAATTGTGTAATTTGCTAATAAAAAGGATCACTAATGTCAAATCCAATTATTGGGTGTCTTGTTTCAGTGTCTTAGTCATCAATGCCATGGGTCCGGGGAGGGGAGGGCGGGGGTCCATACTGGGTTACAGATACACATAGTTGTGTGTATGCATTAGGGAGGTAACACATTGTCCTTTATAAAATAGTATCCTATTCTGCACATCACCAACTTATCATAGAGATATAATACAGTTTGTCACGGGTGAACCACAAGAGCAGTGGACCCACCGTGCCCCCTGGTATTCACCAGAGCATTCCACAAGAAATGATGGAACCTTGCTGCAGGGAGCCCCCAGGTTGCCGCCCCTAGCTACACTTAGTTGGCAGTGGCTGACAGCAGAATATCGAAAGCGCAGTATCAAGACGGCAGGCAGAGACATAGTCAGACAGGCGGTAGTCAGGGCAGGCGGCAAATGGGGTGGTCGAAGATGGTCCAGTGGTTGGTAACGATAAGGTAATAGGAAGAAGCAGAACCTGTGGATCAGAGACATAAAGCACTCTTTGTTTAAGAACTCCCTATTACCTTAGACTTCCTGACATTCAACGTCAGGTGATCTGGTTAGATAGGGCTCCAGGTGTGTGAATAATTGGACCATTGACTCAAAGGCTTTTTCATTGGCAAGTGTGTGCAATCTTTTTATTATGTCACTATCAATTATCCCCCCTGGCATTCTGATTCAGTCAGAATTGAAATTTTCAACAAGAAATTCCATCATCTCTTGTAAAAATTTGCAAAACATCCACAAGATGGCTCTGCTGCTTATGCTTGTTTACATTTCATTAGCCGTGTCCAGCTCAGGATTACTGATGTCAAATGAGCTCCCCATACAGTTCAAACAAGCAATCATTAAGACATCATTAAACTAAGAAACAAAATGCTACAATATTAGGAATGGCAATATCTATAATGGGACATCGTAAGAAAGGTGCACTGGTGAACTCAGCAACACAAAAAGACCTGGGCATCTATGGAAGACAAAAGTGGTGGATGATTGTACAATCATCTCCAAAGTGAAGAGTAATTCCTTCACAACAGCCAACTAAGTAAACAACACTGTCCAGGATCGGCGTATTGATATCCAAGTCTACCATAGAGAGGCTTGAAAGTAAATACAGAGGGAGCACTGCAAGGGGAAAGCCACTCTTAAACCTTAAAAAATAGAAAGGCTAGATTGGCTGAAAAATAAAATCTAAAAAACCCAACACGAATGAGGATGGTGTGAACAAAACCATAAAAAGACCAACAAGGTTGTTTCTCCATCTTGATGTGGAAGATTCCTTTTCCTTTCTCTTCTCAAAGACCATCCCTTCCTCAAGTCAAGTAAACTAGAGAGGGATGCTGCCAATAGTATTGTTTTGGACCTTCAGCTGGTGACAACAACCTTCTTCTAAGCCTATAGTACAATGACTGTGAGAGTGTTGACCTGTTCGCGACACTTAACAATATTATTTTTTAACCACTTTAAAAATAATTTCAGTCTCGATCAACCCACTTTATCTTGTACAAACAGTGGATAAATATATTAAGGCCACAGTAGATCAAACATTACAGAAACACTTTTTGGTCCGTGACAGTGCCCCCAAATTAACTTACCTACCACTTACAACTAACCCATGTACCAGCCACCTGGCCCCCCTTCACTGGCACGATGGGTACACTCTCTCTACGTTTGCCGCATCCTCCTACCACCCATTTCAACCCACCTTAGGTGCGTGTGACCCTTAAAGAGCACAACGTTGCCTACTAGTGCCTGCCCTCCCCCCCCCCAGCACGTCACCCCCGACATTAAAACTGTAACTGTCTGAAACTTAGGCACTGCCAGGGACCCGCCCACACTGTGTGACAAAACAGACAAAAACAAGCCATCAGCCGCAAGCAAAATCAAACCAGCGGCCCTCAACAAGCCCACTCACCCCACCAACCCCCACACCCTGAGCCCCAAGCCCCGTGACGATTCCAGGGGGAGGGGGTGGGGACTGTCTCTTCTCGAAGCGAGAGGCCGACGTCACGTCCGGTTTTCCCGCCTTTTCACTATCTACGATCCTCGCCCATCTTCGCGTCACTTCCCGGTGACGCGCGTCTTCGCGCCACTCCTCCCAGTCAGGCACCCGTGCGCCAGTGGGCCTGGCTGCGATGTTATGCCCTGTGAGGTGTGACCGGTTCCGCGACCTGTAACAATATTATTTTTTATCCACTGTTCCTAAATAATTCACGTCACACCATTTTCTTTGGAAAAGTGGATAATAATTATAGGCCACAGTATACATAACATTACAGAAAACAACTTTTTGGTCCTCGACCGTGCCCCCCAATTAAACTTAACTAAAACTACACTTACCAACTACCATATGTACCAGCCCACCTGCCTCCCCTTCTAACTTGGCACGATAGGTACTCTCTTCATGTGCCGCACACAAGTCCTCCTAAACCAACCATTTAACACACCCTTGGTCAATTGCCCCTTAAAAGAAGCACAACGCTTGCCTACTAGTGACTCACCATTCCCCCCCCCAGCACGTCACTCCAACTACTTTTAAAACTGTAACTGTAAACTGTACTTTAGTCCTGCCAGGGCCCCTCCACCAGGGCCACTCATATTGCGCGCAACACAGAGTGCCCGCCACAGAAGCTACCGAAAAAAGCGGCCTTCCCGGCCCTCTCGTCGTCCCCAATTAAACACAGCTGAAAAGTCGATGCCCACCTCGCTAGGTGAACCCATCCCAACCTGAAACTTTGCCCTCTGCGATCTCCAGCAGCTTTGTCTAACACGCCGCTAACCACCCCACTCAACCCAAACCCACCCCACCCCCCCCCGTGTCCTCGACAAATTCTAGTGACAGCCAAGTTACTTTAATGCGTGACCGATCGTCACGCCTGTAGGTTAATCACGGACCTCCAGCCAGCGCGTGAAAAACATTTTTCAAACAGACCAATAACCAAACTAAATTCGGCAAGCTCTAAGCCACTCCGAAAATCACACAATACTTCATGCATCACCGTATCAAGCTCAACAGGTGGCAAGGCAAGGCGCCTACGGAAAAGGATCGTCTCCCACACCCCAAATAGGACAACTAAAATGTCCGGAAATGCCCCAAGAATCTAACACAATTATCGACAAGACGTGTATACGAGTTGGACGGAACCAAGCGAAGCCCACTCCGCATTCCGAAGACCAAATGGAACTCGCATAATCCCACCACCGGAATCCTAAACCTTTTGCCTTTCCTGCCAAGAACCCTCAGCTACTCTCGACATCTGCACACAAATATAATAGGACATGGTGCCAAGTAATACACAGATACCACACATACATTGCGCATGACCTGGAAAACAACGTACACAAAAAAAACACCCATTACCCATCAAACCCCCCTTTACCCAATCACATCAACTACCCCGAACCACACAGCCCCACCACCAAACAAACCCTGATCCACCCCACATGGGAGGCGGACCTAACGCCTAAACAGTAGTGACACTTCCCACCGCCCGATTACTTTTTAATAATTTTCCACCCCACCCCGACCGGGTCCTCTTCCGTAGCCGCGCGGATGCGGAACGAATGTTGTCCCATATCTTACCACCCCAACCCCAGCTGCTACTTACGCCTGACGGAATACCGCCAGGAACTGGTACAGCCGTGCCGGAGTTTATTTTACGACTTCCATATTCCTATGAATAAGCAGTGGACCCTACCTCTCTGGGCGAATGTGGGCACAATCAGTAAAACATCGTCACTCGGGGCACAGGTCTCCCCCCACCTCCCCAAACAACCATGTACTTACAAACCCCTCCCACTGACATCCTAAACTCTTAGAGAATAATACCCACATGTACACAATACAAAGACAACCCATACCAACGCACATTTTTCCAACACACACACCCCCAGCCCTATAATCGCGCAAGGAGGCGCCACTAAAAAAACTACATCTAACAAACCTAAATGCTACCAAAAAAGCCAGGAGAAAAAGCCAATTAACCAAACGAAACATACTCATAGACCTGAAGAACAACACCACCTGACTAATACCCCACAATAATGGCCCACGTAACTTGAAACGCACCTTGTCTCCCGCCATAACCGGCAAAAACCAACTTTTGCCCGCCTGACAAAACCCTTCCACCGCTTGAAACAGCACACTCAAAGAAACTGTTTGTGTACATCCCCATGATCTACACTTGAATGAAAACAAAGAAGACCGCCAGGCCTTATAACCCCGGCAAACTGACCACCACACAAGAGGAAACCACATAATGGACACAAACATGACCAGCACAAACCTCCGCTTCGCCTCGTCCGAGCATGCACCGAATCAAGATTCTTCCAGCTGTGCCCATTGATCTGCCAAAAACACCAAAAACCATCAAAATACGCCAACATCCTCAGATCATGTCAGCACAGCCGTCACCAAGACCCCCATTAAATCCACCCCGACCAATCGGGCGAAGACCATGAAATATTCCATACGGATCCTCATACCGAACACGGTCCGTCGCCGCAAAACCCAAAAACACAGCCCCGGGGGCCAGCTGACAAGAAAATCATGTCCTGCTGGAACCGAGACACGGCATCACGACATCACCAATTGTCATCAACACAAGCCAGCACATGCCCGCACGAAAAGACCAAATTTCCTCTTGTAAGCAGCCAACACCAACTTTCGCACCAAGTTTCACCACAGGCACGAGCTGGCCTTAATCCCTGAATGTCACCTGTCCGACTAAACCGCCATATTGGGCCAGAGTGAAAATTTGACCCGCCTGGTCTGCCAGCAAAATCCCCTCCACAGCACCACGGCGACCACAATTGGGACAACAACTCCAGAAACGCCAGGTTCTTTTGTGTCAACCCCCTCCTCCAACCCAGCGAGCAGTCCACCGGCCTTTGGCACTACTGCCCCCCAGGTAATCCCCAAAGCCCCCCGCCCCTGAGGCATCGGTGGAACAACTATAAGTTCCCTGCTAGCATGACCCAGGCGCACAGCCGGCACCAAGCCGAACATAAACATATTAGGATTACCAAAAAAACACCCACAAAACAAACTAGAATACTCTGCTTAAGACCGCACACACGGCAATTAACCACACGAACAAAAATGTCCAGGTGAGTAACCCTGAACACAACAGCAAGTCAGAATACGATAAAAAAAAATCAAGTCGGAACAGAGACAAAAAAATTACCGCAACACCCCATTAGGTGCATGATCCGACATCCAAAATTCAGTTATTTTGCCCATGACACCCAAGATTGCTGCTGCAACATCGCCAGAAGCAACGAAATAACCTTCGACGGAGATCAAACGCACACCAAGTCAGGATTCCGTGCGATAAATCCCAACCCTTAACCACCGGAAAGCCCGACAACACCATATCCATACGAATCATGTCAATTCTCCCAACAAACTTGAGCACGTACCTACCACCATCCGACTATATTGCTCGTCTCCGCCAAGCTGGAGACCACCAAAGGAAGTCAAAACAATCCCCAAGAGGAAAAGACAGCCGCGCAAAACAATCCTGCGCACGAAAATTAAAAAGCACAGACCTGCGAGCCCGCCACAACAAACAAATACGTCAAATAAGTGTTACCAAACAGCTGAAAGCCCTGACATAACGCCACTCCGAACCAGCCCATACATGAATGCAATAAAGGAACTGAACAGTATCAAATAAACGAACATGCCAAATAGAAGACGCCCATACGGAAAGAGTCACACAGATCCCAACAAACCAGCCAAAACCGTCAAAAACCGACAGGCCCACAAAGGTTCTGACTTCCGTGTGAATACCGTAAGCCAGCCGAAAGGCCGCCTCAATATCCACCTTAGCCATCAACGCCCCTTGTCCCAGCGCTAGCCCCTGCAACTACTTGTACAAGCTACGAATCCAAAAGATCGGCCGTACTGCACCGAAGAAAGAACCAATCCCACCCACCGGATCACCAAAACTCGAAATTAACACACGACGTGAAACCCCGAGGTGATCAGACAAATGGTGAAATCATTATTACATGAACTCACCTAGTTCCCTTCTAGGGACCCAACAAAACCAAGCCCGAGGAAGAACAACTAAAAACAAAATCCGCACAATAGGCAAAAAAAAACAAAAATACCAAAACAAACAAAAAAAAAACCAATTTTGTTTTGGGTTTATGTGTTTTCACCCATATCGAACCTAGCCCCCCCACCCGAAACAAACGCACAAAAGGCCAACACAACCTCCACCCCCCGCCGCTAGCCCCCTCCATCGCCCACCCACAACCCCCGGCCGCATTCCTTCCCCCTTTCCCTGACTTCCGGCCAAAAGATAAAACACTCCTCGAAAGCAATCTCTACCCCAAAACATCAATGGAAATTGATACGCCGACGCAAGTTTGACACAGACAAACCGTAGGTGCGAAGGGGTCGACACAAAGAACACGAAATTCCGAAACCAGATAAACCCATGCCACAACAATCAGCTGTCTCACCAAAAACAAAAGCAACTGGAACTCTATTTACACAAAAAACACGGGACCATCGCGTCGAACTCGCACCAGCTTCCTACCCTTTTCCTCACTCCCTTCCGGCGTTGCTTAGCCGCCTCCTACGCCACTTTCTTTGAAACCTTAGGAGCTGTGGTGGGTTTGGTTCCCGTCCCGCAACGCCGGGAGCACATCGTAGCTTGCAATTTATACAATTAGACACCCCATGACGACAGCCGGCGTCGTTGAAACTAACTAAAACTAGCCAGCATAATGACCACTCAATCTATTTGCAGCGTGCCAAAAAAAACCGCATGGGCTGGTAGTCTCTCCGCCGTCCCCTAACCCAGGAAAGCGGACTACACCAATATGGGGATTGTCCCCCACGCCCCGCCACGTCACCGCCGCCACTAGCCGCACCTTTGGGAGCTTGCATGACCCGGGACCAGAGCATAATATCTCGATTCTCCCAAGTCATTGACCTGCACGGGACGGACAATCCGCGAATGAACAGTCCAAATAACTGTCTCGTCGATAACGTAGTCCATGCCGTATACCCCCATATTCCCTGTAACTCCTCAAATACTCGCATCCATAATAAAGAAAACATGCCGCGCACTCTCTCGGAGCATGCTTCTCACCACAATACATACCAAAACACAAAGAAAAGCCTGCCACCAGTTATATAAGGTCCGGACGGTAATGAGTAAGCGATACGTCGACCATACGGTCCTCGTCCTCCTCCTTCCGGTTCTTCCTTACTCCTTCTCCCAAGCCGGATTGGTGAAAACGTTCAATAGGCAACAGATTTAAAAATTAAACTATCAATTATATCCCCTCAGCCTCCTGTCTCTTACTCCCTGTTTAACATGTGCCCCAACGGGCCCCTCCAGACAAACATAAGCCACCCCCTTCGCTACATCAGACAAAGGCAATCGTGGCTTATCATCCGTCTCCTATACCCCAGTTCTCAATCTCGGACACCTGACGTGTCTCGCATCTCACCGCACTACCTGACGTAACAGGGGAGAGGGGGACAGAACCCCACCGAACCACCTAGCCGTCCGTGCCAGCCGCCACCGCCGCGAAACCACCAACCCCCGGATCGCAAAACCCACCGATACCACAGACCAGCCCAGCCCCGCCTAGTACCGCACGCCAGAAACCCTAGGCCGCACACTGACCTCAGAGCCTGCCAAGACCCCAACATAGATCTCCAAAACCTCCCCTGTACCTACACACTAACAGGTTTTCCACCACCTCACTAACAACCCCAATCCCCACTCCAGACAAATCCCCGTACTATCCCCAAACAGCAGGTTATACCAGACAGTGAAGAGTGTAACCTTTGTGATCGTTAAGCTCAACCCCCAAGACGCAGACAGGAATGCAGAAGGGTCAGCCTCCCTGCTGACAATTCAGCCGCAGAAAGAGGTCCCGGTCCGTCCGGTCACCCGCCGTGCTGTAGCTTGTGATATTGGAGCGCTGGACGCGCAGACGAAACCCCTGAGGCAAGACTTGAAATATGGTGAAGGGACACTACAGCAACCCCCCCGTCCCAGCCGGGCGCGAGAGAAAGCTCCGACCGCAAAACTACCCCTGGACATCCCACCACGCAACCAAATCCTGATCCAGCAGGCGGGGCCCTGCGAACCATCTATGTACCAACCGAGTCCCGGTCAGGGTAATGGCACCGCCCCTGCCGTGACCCCGCCGACCTTCCATCACTGACAACCCCCCCATACAAAGCCAAAGGCCCACCTAATCAAAAACAAACACACCGATGTGGACCTACCCCTTGCCGGTCTGGCAACGTGGCTGGACCCACCCCATGAAACCCCATGTTGGGAAAGTGAGGGCTGCGATACCCTGCCCTGCACATGCACAACCCGCTGGAATCCACACAACCCTGGACTGACTGTCCCTGTGTCAAGGGAGGTAAGCGATACCTGGTCCTCCCTATGGAGGCTGCATGGAAGTCAGGCCCAGTACGGGCAAGCGCTCCAGTAGGAGTAAGAGCGGAATCCACCCTGCAACGCCGAATAGCCCGTCAGGCTACCCTTTAGGGGCAGGAGCCGCCCACTCGTAGACTAGTGCCTCACCGTCCCGCGCCTCCCCACGGTGGCTCTTGGGTGAGCTGCTGCAAGCGCCGGTCCATAGATAGGAGATGGTGGGGTCATTCTTAAGCCAGCCGAGGGGGCCCGCCGGCGAGGGAATTCTGCTCGGCGTCTGTTTGGGGACCCTGCTGACGGCCTAGCATAAGAACGTGGGGGGGGGGGGTGGCCCCGTACCCGCGGCCTACGAGTGCAGCCGGGGGGCCGCTGTGGGCGAGAGGGAGGGGCCACGGGAAGAGGGGGGTCCAGTGGCCCATCCCGCCTGCAGGGGTCCACTGGCGATGGGGAACGCGCGTCGGCGTGGGGGCCCGCGCCGGGCCGGCCCCCGCCCGCCTATCCAGAACGTGGCGGGGGGGGGGTGCGGCTGGGGGCGGCCGAACAGCGGGCCTACGGGCCTCGCCCCCCCGCGGCTCAACCGGGAGGGCCGGGCGGTGCGGTTCGGTTGCTCGTTGCGGTAGGGGATGGCGGGGGCTGCGAGAGGCACGGCGGGGACCCAGGTTCCCGCCCCATGTCGCTCGCGCCGGATCTCCACGCGCTTCCCAAAGCCGGATCCATGGCCCACGACGTCCTGCTCCAGCGAGCTTGTCTTCTTCGGAAAGAGGCCCGACGTCACGTCCCGGTTCCGCCGTTCTTCAACTATTCTTACGATCCTCCCATCTTCGCTGTCACTTTCCCGGTTGACGCCGTCTTCCTCTCCCTCTCCCAGTCAGGCACCCGTGCGCCAGTGCCTGGCTGCGAGTGTTATCCTACACTGCTGCAACTGTCATATCAGAGAGGGGCTTCAGTGCAGTAGGCATTAAGGGGAAGCTGGATGAATACTGGGAGGTAGAGATGCTTGCAAATTTTCGCAAGGGTCCTCAACATGGCATCAACATCAAAATTGTTGGAGATGTGGGGAAGTGTTGTTGGAACATTCAAAGAAATGTATTGTTCTAACACATGTAGTTTTTGTTAGTAATAAAACTGAAGATAACTACATGTGCTAGAGCAGTGGTTCCCAAACTTTTTGCTGTGTGCACCCCTTTCTAATATTTGACACCATTCCAGCACCCCTTCGATTAAACTCCACATTTTCCAACTACAATAACTAAATACACATATATTCTGTATATTAGATAAATATCAACATTTCAGTTTTTAATAAAAACATTGCTTCCTACCTTTTTAGTGAGATGGATGGGCCTGCATTTTTGCACACAGATCATCAAAATGTGGTTCAATGGATGACAGTTTTACTCTTAAATCATTCTCAGCATCTAGTCTTTGTCAATGTTTGGTTTTCAACAATGTCAGTGCAGAAAAGCCTGCCTCACATAAGTATGCGGTTGCAAAGGGCATCAACACTTTCAGTGCCTGCTTTGACAATCCTGGACCACTGCTGAAGCCCAGAAATCCATGAGAGACTTATTTTTAAAAAGTATGTTGTGTCTCCCATCAGATGATAACTCCAGTAATTGTTCTTGCTCTTGAAATGAGAGATGTGGGATTGGAGGAGGGACATCAAAAGGATTCCGAATCCATATCTTATATATATATATCATCCATAGGGGTGAAGTAAGTCCTTAGATTTGGCTAAGCTGGTTGAGATGTTCAGTTATAATGCCTTTGACATGAGTACTTAGTGCAGCTTCCCGGGATTGCAAAAATTAAGAGAACAGTGGAAAGCACTCAGTGGAGTTTCCATTTATCCAGTTAGCCCAGAAGACTAGCTTT
>CM070038.1:95627585-95641545 GCA_036250615.1 Ptychadena robeensis
TACCATGTGATATCTTAAAAAACACAGAAAATAATAGATTTTTGAGAAGTGAAGTATGATCATTTCTTACAATATATATATATAATTTTGCCAAAACCTCAAGTAAACTTTTTCTACGTTGTCATTATGGGGTTGTGTGTAGAATTCTGAGGAAAAGAAATTTAATAAGGCTGTAAGGGTCAAAAAGTGATGCGCTGTAAATACTTTCATGAGGATGCACTGTAAATAATTAAATATATCTAATATAATCTGTCATGGCATCATGACTGTTCAAATTTACATTATTAAAATAATGTACCAATTCCAACACATTCAACGTTAATTCTACAGTCTTATTCTCATAAGTAACCCGGGGACTGCCTTTATCTATACACAGATAGTGTTAATCACAAATATTCTAATCGCCAATTTTAACTGCAAATATCGTCGCTTCAAGAATTCACAAAGATCTTATAGATATAGTGCTTTATCTTCATAATCGCGAATAGTCAAGATATTTTTACATCAATACCCAAAACTACTATGTGTTGCGTTTACAATATGCGCATGTACAAGTGACGATTGCGCAATGAAGGAAATAATGACGGAGATCATGAATTCTTGAATTTACCATTTATTGAATTTATTGCGAATATTAGGCGAAAACGCTATGTTATGCCCCATTCACACCCCTTGGACAAAACTCACAAATTAGTGCAAAATTACTTTATTAACTAAAAACAGTAGATCATATATTATATATTAATCACCTGCGCTGGCATCGCCTGCAGAATCGCCGGTGGTAGATCGCCAGGCAACTTTCACCCCAGCATTTTTTTACAAAAACGCCACCATTATAATAAAAAATAGCCTCCATAGAGAATGAATGGATGTGGTTTTTGATCGCCTCCGTGAGCGATCGCAAATCGCCTCCATTCAAGTCTATGGGCATGATCAGAGGAAAAAAATTGTGACTGCTGGCGGTCAGAACGTGGGGCTCCAATCGCAACTGCGTACGATCCTATAAATGGGGACAAGCCCCCCTAGTGTAGGCGAATGGCGGGCAAATGAGGCGGGCAAATGAGGTGTCCCTGGATGACCCCAAACTTTGGCATATTCTCTTGTTCTGATGACATCTTAATATATCAATATCAAATATATCAATATAAATAATTTTTACATAGGATTTATATTAAATATTTATGAAGTCTTTGTAAAAATCATTGTTAGGCTTCATCTGATCTTGGTTCCGATCATTTGTCTTAAAATCCTAGTCGTTCTTGCCCGATTCCACCTTAGGTTGCCTCCATTTGTCTTGCAGAAAAGGGCTAGACGCCAACATTAGTTTCCTGCCAACCAATCTGTGTCAGCACTTAAACCTCTTTAACCTCTTTTGCAGTCCCCACAAGTGCAGCTAATGATAGATTTCTTTACCAATATTGTTAACTGCTGCTTACCTGCTCCAGGCGATCCCGTGCCATCCTGCTGTGTCGATGTCCTTGGTCCTTACTCCTGGTTCCACCTCCTTGACATCAATGATGGCGCTGCGGAGAGGGGGGTGCCCTTGTAATGCCTTGGTATAATGGTTTTATAATGTCTTGACTTGACTAAAGAGTCTTCTATGCATTTTGTTATTGCTTTAAAAGAATTTACTACTAAGTAGATAAAATGTATCATAGTTTTACAAACTATGAAAGATACTTCTTAATAGTAGAATAAAATGTGTATATAACATATACAGTATTTATAAATCCCATGTACTTGTTTTGGTGTGGCACCCCAAATAAAAATAAAAGAAACTGATACAAAGAGTCTGTGCATGGCTTCCCAGCCAGAATATCCACATAGGGAACATCAAGAATTGCCCTATTTTCTACTAATTTCTATTTTTGTAATAAGTGGGTGAGATGATGCACTACAGTAAAACAAATCTATACGGTTAGTGGCCTCATCCCATTCGATTAATGTGAAAAATACAATCACAAACCAAGTATGCAACTTTTAAAGAGGATGTCAAGTACCCAGGAACTAAATAGGCCATAACATCCAAATAATCTAAATGCAGCTGCGGGACTAACCCAGTCACCACTACAATTGCATAGGAAACCAGCAGAACCACAGGTTATGCGTCACACCCATCAGCAGGTATCCCCCAACACGCTTTGCCCATTTTTGGTATTCCGCATCAGGGGGGGTTGCCGATAACCCTGGTATTAAAGCCAGGATCCCAAGATGGTGCAACCGGACATTCCATGACTGAAGTGGTAGCTCATGGGTCACTGGACAAAACAGGGGCCCACACCCTTTTGGCCTCCACTAAGACGTCTCTCCACTGTTTTACTAGTTAGGCCTATTTAAGTCCCTGGGGACTAGCCATCTCCTTTGAAACCGAGTTGCATAATTGGTTTGTGTTTGTATTTTTCTATTATATACTAGCCATCTTATAGATATTGTTTATATGTATTTAAACATCTCATATAAGTAAGACATATCAAATAAGTAACTCAAAAGTTAGAGGAAGGAGTGAAGTCCAGAAGGAACCCCGATACATTCAGGAGAGAAGAGCTAAGCTGGACATACACGGCTCCACTTTCTGTCTGATCGTATGATATTTAAACGATCATTTGAAAAATATATTGTGATCATTTCCATTCCTGTACACATGCTCCATAGTACGATTGGATACAAATCAATTGAAATAACTAGAAAACCTCCAGATACTTGAACGATCAACTAAAATTTACCAACACGTCCGATCACTGCTCAATCGATTTATGTTTGATATGGATCACATTTGGTTGATCAAACCAAAAATTCTAACTATGTATGGTCAGCTTTAGAGGAAGAAGTGGAGTCTTCAGAAACCGAGCTAGAAGAAGAGACATAAAGGGACGAGCAAAATCCTCTCGGAGTGCAGATCAGGGAGGTAAAGGGATTTAGGTAGAAGAGTTAAGGTTCCCATACACGGGTAGATTTTTTTGTTCGATTCACTGTACGTGGCGATCATTTGGCCAGCGATCATTCTGGATCAAACTCCAAAACCCTTGTTCAATTGATCCTGCATGAAGAAAAGTCAATCGAACAGGGAACCCCATTACTCCTGGTCCCCATCCAAAGTATTGACCATGAATCGATCGCACAAACTAGTGCACATCTATTCCACAAACAATCAACGAAAGCTTGGCCTTCCGTTGCGTCAACACGCAACCACAGTTATAGCCCCATGTATGGGCACCTTTAGATCAAGGCTTGAGTCTTCTAGAAGACTTTTAGGATAGAAGTGTGGTAATGGTGTGGACAGGATGATACTCTTATCATTATATAATTGAAGTTCTTACCTTGGCATATTCTATGTTGTGTTTTTCTAGAGACCAACTTCAGGAGAAAGAGATTTACCTAAAGTCGTCCATAATGCATGTTCTGAAATGTGATTTTAAACAGGAAATTCTCTCTGAACCTAGATCTTATCTCTGAAAATGAAGATGAATATATAAAGAATTTGGAAAAGATCTTAAAGTTACTGAAACCTGGAGGTCATCTGTTGCTATTTTCAGTTTTTGAAGCAACATACTTTATAAGTGGAGAGGAACGGGTCCATGTTTTCAAATGTGATGAGAACTTTGTGAAGAACGCTCTCAGTAAGGTGGGACTAGTCATCGACTACTGTGCAGTGCAGAGGAGACGCAATGTGAGCGATCTTGCTGATTAACGAGCCAGTATCTTCATGTTCACTCACAAGGAGGAGTAGGTGATCAGAGCCTAAAGCAGGGTACAGACGTGGAGATATGGGTCAAATCGACGGGGTCAAATCGAGCGCCGTGCGTGCTCACGGCCATCTATCTGACCCATATAATCTGCCCCTATAGCTGTTTTCGAGATATCTGACAGTTTTTCTCCGATATCTGACAGTAGCGTGATGACGTCATCACGCTGCTGCAGCGTACATTGGACGGCTCAAATATCAAGGCGTCTGTACTTTGCTTAAGACTTTCATCTCAGTGTGGAGATGTTACAGACAACAAGGCAATCGGTGACTTAAAATGTCAGTCAGAAATCTCTGCCGATTTGTCAGGAATAATATATATGTTAATTAATATATATTTATAGATGTCTTGAAATAACGTTGTACTTTCTATATAACACATTAAATTATCTAGACACAAATCTTATCATTACAATTCAAGTCTCTTCATCAAGGCTGATTATTCTTTGACAATTAATTAGTCTAACTTGCTGATAATGTCTGTTACCAAAGCCAAGAATATGTCAAGTACCAAACAACCTTCTTCTTCTTTAAATTGGAGCCATGGGGGACCTCTCACTGAAGTTTATTGTCACTTATTGTGTAATTTGTGGCATCAAGCTAAAATATGACGGCAAGATCAGGACTACATAGCAGACTGTCCAATGTGTCCTTTTGATTGGCAAGGATAGTGTAGGTGTCTTCCATCATCCTTACTTCTTTGTAGAAATCATATTTTCCAAATAAATATATTTATCAAGTGTATATTGAGGTTTCACATTACCAAACTAAAGAAGCCTTCTTTAGGGACCAAATACAACACGTAGCGTTGACCGCGGTCACCAGACTTGTTTTGCTTATTAAACGCAGGGATTCTAGCGCAGTACACTAGCTGCCATTAACAGCCCTGTCATAACACCCATTACGTTGGTCCAAGCCTTAATGTCACAAAGGTTCAAGCATCTATCTACTCCACCTCCACTGAGGGTCCTGCTTTAGTGTCCTGGTTATGTGTGCTGAAATATTGTTTTTTAATAATATTTGTTCTTTTTTTTTTACTCAACTTGGTTTCAGGTTGTAAATAGGCTAAATAAACCGTAATAGCTGTAGTACTCATATGTCTTGATCACTTTCCCTTCAGTGAAACATTATCAAATGTTGTTTTGCATATTAAAGCAATCTCGTCCCTAAAAGACACAATGCTGGAAATGTCCACAGAGGCTGAATATTTTCTTAGACTCCTTTCACTAGAACAGCAGAATAAATTGTTTTGAAGGGTAAGGCTACTGTTATAGCATAACAACCAAACTCCTGTCGGAAGAAGCACTACCCTAAGGGGGGCATGTAGTAAAACTATATTCATAAACCCTTCTTCAGCAGGATGGGGGTCTATAAATGTCATCAATAATGATACGTTTATATTTTATGTAACATGCTTACATAAACATTATTGAGTGACATTGTTGCATCAAGATCATCTCAATCCACCATGTAACCAAGACATTAATCAATGTGTATCATGGTGTATGTTGACCCATTATGATGCATGTAAATTCACATGACTTGTGTAAATGTGTATTATCATGCTTGCTGAAAATGTACTATCATCTGAGTTGACGTGCACTATGATATGACTATTTTCCATTGAAAATTAAAGACTGGGAGTGATGGATACCGTATGGTAGTTGCACAGGTGTGGAACCATTTGTGGACATGCTTCACAGAAATTGCTATGGGTTGGTTTGCTCTCTCTACAGGCTTTTCAAAAACATTATTCAATTGAGGTTTAATGAGAGGTGCATTATGGAACTAGAAAAATGGCTGGATGCCCATTCTCTGATGTATAGGCCCCACACCTCATAAATAATGATAGACACACAAGTTAATGATGAATCATCAAGGTGTATACTCATGACTTTGCTATGAATTCAATAACAGATACAGAATGACTTTAACCTGAATGCTAATGAGTGTTCCCAGCTTATTCCAGGTCAATATAAACTGAAGTCTCTCATAAGTAAAATTCATTGGAAACCAAAGAAGACAAGTGAAGCGTGTTCATAATTGTAAGACAATGGATTCGGCATCAAGCAAATTCTATCACAAACATGGAATGGATTCAAGAGACCATCTGGATTTATATTTCTCTGGGAAGGAAGACATGGTCTTCGGAAATGATCTTATAAAATTTCCAATGGCCAATCTTCACTATGTGTTCAGCAGCGGTATATACAGTATATCTCTGTAGCTACAGTATATATTATGTACAGTATATATTTGTTAGTCTAATGTTAAAAGCACCTTAACAGTATTATATTAACAACATATTTCTTACATTAAAATAGAAAGTAGAGAGTATAGTATATGAGGTAAATAGGACACTTCACAATCTAGATTACAATTTGAGAACAAGGTATACAATAAGTAAGAAAGATGGAAGGTAGGTAGATGATTAACTTTTCAAGCTTTATAGCTCATGGGATTTGGGTTTGGAATTGTTTTTATAAATGTATAAAGCCCCCCATACACTATACAATCCTACAATACAATTTCTGTACAATACATTTTTGTTCCACCAAAACCATGTAATATGAGGAGCTTTCTAATCCTTCCAATCGCAATGTATTCTATCAGGGAGGACCCGGCACTACATAGCAGTGATATTTACCTACAATCACTATGTATTCTATCAGGGAGGACCCGGCACTACATAGCAGTGATATATACCTTCCAATCACTATGTATTCTATCAGGGAGGACCCAGCACTACATAGCAGTGATATATACCTTCCAATCACTATGTATTCTATCAGGGAGGACTTGGCACTACATAGTTGTTGGTAGAACTAATGGAAATTTTATGGAGTGATCTAAAGGTGTATGGGGGGCTTATCAAGTAGGAGCCTTATAGAACAAGGAAGAGCAATGTAAATCATTCTTTAATACCCCATTATCCAAATGCAGATCCGGAACCGATGGAGCAAAGTGCAAATGTAATTCTATGGTGCAGAGAGAGATCATCATTGCATAGCATGGAGACCATGGTTCTATGGAGTGGGGCTTGGGAGCCGAACATGGAAGAACAAATATGACATTTATGGAATCAAAAAGTCCTTCATCCAGGAACTGCATAGCACAGTCAAAATTTTTTGAAACTGAAGGTAGTCTCATGGCTCTAGGGGAAGTCTTAGAGAGATCGTGCCCTGAGCTATCCTCCCTGATGAAGCAATTGTTGTCACTGCCGGACAGCACTCCTGGGGGGTGGGGGTACTGGTGAGTCATAGACTTATGGACTCTGTGACTCACCAGCAGTCCTCTAGACATATCTTCTCCACATGCTTGATAGGCAGGTGTGCTAGGGGAGGCATCAACTTTTTCCATCTGTGCAATTTTTGATGTCCAGATGCAGCCTAACTTTCCTGGGCAATCACCCATGTTGCTAATGCCTTAAAAGTGCCACTTTATGGCCCGTTCCATCACAATTGCCAAAAGTGAAATCCCTGAGGGACAAAGGAAACTCATCAAAAAATGGGGGAGGGCCCTATTGAACACAATATGAAGAAGTGATCAGTATGGAAGTCATTAGTAGGTCAGTGGAAGAGCTGTGGGGCTGATTGGGGTGTATTTATGTATAAGGTTGGAAATGTAAACTGGATAGGAGTAATTAACTCTCATAAGTTCTGTTATGAGACACAGTATTGAAGACATTGATGGCTACCCTTCCAAGAGATGCTTGTTTTGATTATGAGATGATAAGTAGGGCAAAACTGTTTCCTGCTCTCCCATTTTTCACTTTGGGACAGGAACTTTGTTAGGACTTTAAAAACTCCCCTCACTACAGTGAGGTTGTACAGTGCACAAGACATCACAGGGGTTTCTGGTAGAGTCATAAGTTGTATGGTAACTTCATGAACAGACGCAACCCTTCCAATGGGCAGGTAATTTGGAATGTTCATCTTTTTATAAATGGACGGTTAAATTAGTAAAAATATTAGGATTATCATGAGAATAACACCAAATTCTTTAATTAACCTCCCTGGCGGTTCACTGAGGTGCAGATTTCTGTACCAAAAGTGATACAGTGTTTTGCCTTTCCGCCCCCATCGGCGTCACCGGTGACGCCGATAGGGGCGGAAAGGCTCTGTGTGCCTGCAGCTTTGTAGAAATGCTGCAGGCACACAGAGAGCCAGCGGTTGCGCCTGATTCCGGCACGGGCGCAGTTTGATTCACGATCAGACTGCGCCAGTACTTGCTCCAGGTGGGCGCGTTCATTTTGCAATTGATCACCAAGCGCTTACCCCGAATGCGCATGGCGATCATTCGCAAAATCAGCTTTAGAGGTACAGAAAAAAAAAATTTTTTTTGGAACAAAAATTTTTTTTTTTTTTGAAGGTTACACTTGTTTTCTTTTCATTTGGATTGGATAAAACATTTATAAAATATTTATCCAATCCAATCAAAATAAAACAAATGTAAAAAAATGAAAAAAAAATCTAAGGAAAAAAAAAGTTTCTGTACCTTTAAATCTCCCGCCCGCCGGATGACGTCATCGGCAGAGGAGAGCCGTTCACGGAGATAGCCGGAGACCTCGGCTATTTCCGGAACGGCTCGTGTGCAGCCGGACACAGATCCCACTATCAGGAACGCTCAGCGCGAGCGTTTCTGATAGCGGGATCCACTTTGAGCTGGATTACAGAAAGACATTTCTATAATCCAGCTCAAAAGTTAAAAAAAAAGATTTCAAAAAAGACCGGGGACCGGGTCCCGCCTCCGTGACGTCACACGTCACTCCGGGACCCGGAAGAAGCCGAGGGAGAGATGGCGGAGGGAGAAGATGGAAGATGGTGGCGGGAGAAGATGGTGGCGGCGGAGCAGGTGAGCTCCCACGATGTGCCCAAACCCAGTTCGGGCGTATCGATAGTTGCAGCTTCCCTTTGCCCGAACTGGGTTCGGGCATATCGCTAGGGAGGTTAACCTGCAGGTCTAATTGCTGGAAATTTTTTAATAGATATCAGCAAGGGTTCCTTTACCCACCATCTGTTCTCCACTTCCAATTCTTTTAAACAAATAGTCGTTCTTAAGTTAAATGAAAAATGTATCATGGAACTGAGCAGATGGGTGCACGACCGCACCGGAGCTTATGACTGGATGCACGTATCAGCTTTTGCTGTCAAATTAGAAGGAAAGAGGTGAGGTGTCCCAAACTTTTCTAGCTTTTTATTTCTTCAGCGTTGGATTATTCTCTTGTTCTGATGACACCATGATGGATCAATGCTCTCAGAAATAGTTTTTACAAAGGATTCACAAAATGAAAAAAATAATTTAATTCTAAAAACAAGTTTAGTGAACTGTTTGTAAAAACATTGACAGGGCTTGTCCCCACTTAGACGATCACCCGCGATTCCCCCATCTGATGGTGGTCATGCCCACATCAGTGATCGGGCGCGAACGTGGTGCAGCCAGCTATTTAAAACCTCCTTGCATTTTAGATCGTCCCTAATTCCAGCCAAAGACATGAATAGACAAGTTTTGATATCGAATGCGCTCCCATTCATTCTCTATCGGTGCGATTGTGGGTGATCGCACGCGGTTGGACAAGATTACCTGTCCCACCCCCCACTTCCTGCCTGCCTCAATCGCGTCCCCAAAAACGTGTCCAAAAATGCGCCCGATTGCTACCAAAAGTTATAAGAATCGCGGTAGATCTCTAAAGTGGGGACATAGCCATAGTCTATGAGAAATAGGGGCACCAACATTAGCCACCTGCCAAACAATCTATGGCAGGCACAGGAGATAAGTACAAGGTTGTTAAGTTCAACTAAAAATTCAATGTAATCACAAAGTCAGGGAAAGGAGGGCGACCATCTGTGTAAATGAGCTTTTAGATCAGTGGTTCTCAACCTTTTTAGATCCGCGGCCCTGTAAGTGACGTCTCAAAGTGTCACTTCTTGTATTTGGAATGGAGAAGCACCAGTGCGGAGTGTCACCTTTGCATTCTGAATACCGGAACTGGCACTCTGCAATGCAATGTCCTTTCTATTGTCCCACCTATCTTGTGCAAATGATGTGCAGAGTGGGAAGTTAGGAGGAGAGAGTAACACCATAGGTTAGGATGGAGGGGGGGTTACTCTTCCTCCTAACTTCTGCGACCCCTGTTAAATGGGGTCCCGACCCACAGGTTGAGAACCACTTCCTTAGATGAAGAGTCTACCAGGAATATTTCAGGAGAGAAGAGGGCTTATGTTGAATGTGAACCGGATGAAGCTCTTATCATTATATAATTGCGGTCCTTGAGGAAACTCTGTAATGTCTATGTTATGTTTTTCTAGAGAACAACCTCAGCAGAAAGAGATGGACCTGAAGTCATCCATCAAACATGTTCTGAAATGTGATTTCACACAGGAAAACAGAACGGCCCTGGTGGTGTTACCCCTCGCTGATTGTGTTGTCAGTGCAGGCTTGCTAGAACCTATCTCTGAAAATGAAGATGAATATATGAAAAATCTGGAAAGGTTTTTAAATTTGCTGAAACCTGGAGGGCAGCTGTTACTATTTTCACTTTTAGATGCAACATACTTCACTGCTGGAGAGGAACGGTTCCATCTTTTTAAATGTGATGAGAACTTTCTGAAGAACGCCCTCAGTAAGTTGGGGCTAGTCATCGATTACTGTGCAGTGCAGAGGAGACGCAATGTGAGCGATCTCACTGATTATGGCGCCTTTATCTTCATCGCAGCTCACAAGGGGGAGTAAGGGGTTTAAAACCAAAGCCATGTGGAGATTTTATAGACAAAACAATTAGTCTTAGTAAGGCCCCCATACACCTTACAATCTTACCATACAATTTCTGTACAACTTTTCTTCTACCAAAACCATGTAATATGATGACCTTTCTAATCCTTCCAATCATTATGTGTTCTATCAGGGAGGACCCAGCACTACATAGCAGTGATATATACCTTCCAATCACTATGTATTCTATCAGGGAGGACCCGGCACTACATAGCAGTGATATATACCTTCCAATCACTATGTATTCTATCAGGGAGGACCCGGCGCTACATAGCAGTGATATATACCTTCCAATCACTATGTATTCTATCAGGGAGGACCTGGCACTACATAGCAGTGATATATACCTTCCAATAGTGATGGCCGAACTATCCGCGGCGAACATCGCATGTTCGCGTTCGCGATATTTCGCGAACATATGGCGAGTTCGACCCGCCCCCTATCTTTTTGCATTGAAGAAACTTGGGGTATCTTTTTGTTTTTTTTGTTCTTCAATTTTCAGACGGTCTGGCAGCTTTCTGGCAGCTGGTCATCATTAGTTCAGACTCATTGTCTTTGAAGGGCTGGTGTGTTTTTTTTTTTTGCTTCAGATGCTCATTGAGGGGTTTGTTTGAGATCGAAGCTACTATGCAAAAAAATTCAAGTGAGGATGATTACATTGTTGAAACTGTCACTGCTGCACAAGTTACTGAGAGTTTTTCAATCGAATTAAAGTACTATAGTAGTTCTGTAGTGACCAGGGTTACACCACATATGTTATAATTTGAATTTATATACATGCCTGTGTCACCAGTTTTCGTGAAAATGTATATCAACTCTTAATTCTTTCTTGCATATCCTCGGTAGCAGGTGCAGGGATTACGCTAATGGCTTCACGTTTCCCGCTCTTTTTCTGGTCCATACAATGTAACTTTTGTTCTTTTCTATCTGCCTGAGATAACTATCTGCCCTCCTCTAGCAGAGGGGATAATTTATCCTCCCTATGTCCCTCCTTATGCCCGAGTTGGGTTAGCTCCCTGAACCACTCTACAGCCGTGCCAGGTGCAACCTGATTAGGAGCAATCTCCTTATCCTTTTCCTGGTTCCTCCCGCAGGTCTTCCCCCTAGCAGTGCCCGGGACCCAGGACCCCATCCGGTGGTGACTGAAAGTGTCCGTCCCCTGGACCAGGACGCCTTCCCTCGAACGTGCCCGAGCAGATGGTTTGCGGCTACTGAAGGTGCTAAATTTAGGCACAGACCAGGATTCCTATCCTCCAGACTACACCTCACCTCCGCCCGCTATCCCTATTTGCCATATGCCACTGGTGACTGTACCTGACACCCTCTCACTGTGACTTGAAGCCATTATTCTCCTTCGGTCTGGTTAGCATCTTTTGCTGTAAACTAGATCCTCACGTGTGCTGCCCCTAGTCCCAGGCTTGGGGTTGGTCTGTGTTTGGACTGTAATATTCCCTTCGCAGCTGCCTTTTACTCAGTTTATTTAAGTGTGTGAGCCTATACAGGTGTTTTTAACATGTCGTCGGGTCAAAACACAATATGCCCAACATCCACGCTACACTACAGTTCTATTGTGCGATTCAACCAAAAAGGGACGAACATCAGTGGCGTCGTTAGCCTGTAAACGGGGGCCCCTTTCCCGAACCTATCAGAGAGTGCCCCAATCTTTTACTGGCCATGTGCCCATCTGCGGCGTTCCCCCGAACCGCAGCGCTCTTTGGGCGCCCGATCGGGCCCGTCAGCCTGATCATATATGCGTATATATTAATATTATAATATATGAGTGTAAACCGCTCTCTATCTATTTAAATGAAATATAACCGCACAGCCGCGTACCAATCAGCATTCACCTCTCCCTCTCCACCCCACTGTAGTCGTGCTACATGCTAGCACCGATTTGTCCAGTGTTAAATCTCCTTCGCATTTGGCTTGTGAGTAGGAAGGGAGCTGGTCCCGTGTGAACCCCGGAAGACTTGTGCTCGGTTGTTTGTCGGGGGGCGATATAGCAGAGCTTGGTAGTATCCGAACCGCCGGGTGCGTAGGGTTAAATGTCCGTGCTCCAGTGCGGTTGGATGGTCTGCAATGGAGATATTCAGTCTCCCTCTAAATCAAGAGAGCATTTGTGGTGACAGCGTTTCATCCTCTCAGCACGTGCCTGAGATCTGTCATCCTAGGGCAGAGGGGTGTTACTGGCAGGATCACAAGTACACGTCACTAATATGACAGCAACGCGGGCCTGCTCACACTATTGTATGTATGTTGGGGGGTGGGTTCACACAACCACACTGCAATGTGTTACCTGAGGACGTGGAAGCACTTGAGTTGTGATAGTGTGTCAAGGGCTGATCCTACTTTTTCTGTTTAGAGTTCCGTTACCTTCCTGGAGTATCCTCCGGTGATTAGTTCTATGGCCCCAGCTGCTCAACACTACAGGACTAAAGAGGACGGGGTTTAGCGGAGAGCTGTTGTACTGTGTGGAGGATTGTGAGGTCATTTGTACTGAATGGTGCGTGGTTACCATCTACTAAACTTCCTCATACGGGCTCCTTCACCGTATTCCGAATTCCACATGCTAGACATCTTACCTAACACACATTTCTGCCACTCCCTTGCTTGCCTTTCTCACCCCCTAACTGCACCCACAGTTTTGGGTAACACTTGATACCCCACTATGATTTATCCAATGGTACCTAACTGGTGATATTCCTCCAATCAGCTGCTCCTCTCCATTCTGACATTGGAAATCATCAGTGATTGGAGGAAGACAGTTGAATACATTGGAACAGTTATAGAATGGAGATGACAATTGATTGTAAATTTGCAATAACGGTCAATTGCCTCATATAACTGCATCCACATTCGATAATGTTCCAATGGTATTCAACATGTGGTTACTCAATCACGGCCATCCCCATTATTCATGGTGCAAATGTACCACCGTCCTCTCCTCCAATAACTGCCATCTCCAGTCTATAAATTGAAGGAATAGCAGTGCAGTGGAGGAAATTACAGTTGAATACATTTGAACAGTAGAGAATGGAGATGGCCATGATGTATCTAATGCACCTAACGTGATTTCATCCAATAACTGCCTTTATAGCTTACAAATAGTGCGACACGCCCAAGTGCCGGACCCACTGAGTGCCCAGAGGTGACCCCGATCTGGCTCAACCCTTAGCAAAGCCCCTGGACGACATATACCCTCCTTCTACACAATGCCGTCGCTCACACACACCAATTGTTCGCTCTTTCCTTCCATTAAACCCTTTTGAAGGTGCTACCCAGTATAGAGCAAACCCACAGGATTTGCTTGTGTCAGTTTTATCTGGTTATCTGGATTTAAACATACTATAGTAGTGCAACACGATAGACACCAAGTTCCAGATCTAACCGCCGCTGGAACGTGTGCAGTAACTGTACAAATTAAAACCCACAAACCCTAAAGCGGAT
>CM070038.1:95657985-95670430 GCA_036250615.1 Ptychadena robeensis
AAACAACAATGACATGTTTCCCTCTTCTGACCACTTCTAGATCATTGTGGCTAAACTCAGGTCTATGGCACCACCCCCATTCTGAAAGAGGCGCACCGAAAGGGATCAGCCAGCCTGCAGCCATGCAGAATTTCTGCAGGCTCGTAGAGCACAGGTGTGTTTAAACAATCCCCGGACAGGCACATAACAGCAGGAAGGTGAAACTAAATTTTCCTGGAAGCTCCTGCTCTGGGGTTATGCCCCATCCCTTCTATCTTGCGTGCACCCAACCCTTCATTATATTTCCGGCATTTGTGGGGATGATACCATGTTTAAGGTCTTTGTAATTAATGCAGAAAGTGAGATTTTCTAAATTAAATTCCACCATCTCTATTAAAAAGAAGCAAAACGTCCACAAGATGGCACTGTCTGTTTACTGTCTGTCTGCCACTGATGGTGCACCCCCAACCCTGCCATCTCTAGCGCCCCCTGCGGACCCCAAGTTAAGAACCACTGAGCTAAGCTACTGGTTGGTATTAAATGACTGCTTGTTTGGTGAGACATAACATATTATACATGTTTATATGCAGCTTTTAGATATTTAGAGATGGTCAATAAGATGCCAAAATTTCAACATTAGCATGCAAATTGTATGCAGACTGAAAGGAGCCAATCAAAAGTACAACAGCTATTGTACTTGACTGGCTCAGTTTCAGTCTGCAAACCAGGATATGCTAATGTTGAAATGTTTGCATCTCCATTTTAAGATTATTGTAAACAATCTGTTTCAAAAAAGATGACAACCAGAACAAATACTACACAGTTTTTTTCCAGCATCTGCATACCAGAGTTTGAGATACATAAAAGTATATGGTGTACCTGTAGCGTTCTGAAACCCAGTACGGCAGAAACCAAATCCTCAGCAGTCCTTGATAGACGTTGTCCTTGATAGATTAGATACTCAACAGACTGTCTCTTTGATTTTGTTTGATAGACCAGACCCTCAATGGGATGTGCCCTTGATAGACCAGACCCTCTGTAGACTGCTTTCTTGATAGATCATACCCTCAGTAGTCCAGCTCCTTGATAGATCATACCCTCAGTAGTCCAGCTCCTTGATAGATCATACCCTCAGTAATCCAGCTCCTTGATAGATCATACCCTCTGTAGTCCAGCTCCTTGATAGATCATACCTTCAGTAGTCCAGCTCCTTGATAGACTGGTCCTCACACTGCTGGTGTATCTGATAGACTATCCTTTCTCATTTCCAGGAATTGGGGGTAAGAAAACATAAGTCACATGACTCATTCCATTCAGCGTTTCAGTTTCTAAAATAGCTTATTGCTAAACTCCACTGAAAGCTTATTAACCCTAGCAGCGCTACCTCACACCACTGCTGCTTTAAGTCTATGAAGTTCACAAGAACACTTTTTTTACCTGCATTAAAATGTTTTTATTTGAGTCAACTTTAAAGTAAATGTCACAAGTCTAGTTACAGCCTTTCTATGTACAGCACTGAGTAATATAACAACAGATATAAACAACAATGACATGTTTCCCTCTTCTGACCACTTCTAGATCATTGTGGCTAAACTCAGAACTGAAGAACTGAGAGGAGTCAGAGGTCTCTTCATAGCCCAGGAAACACAAATCCCACTCTCCTTCTTGTATGTCTGTGCCTTGGAAGAGTCACCAAACCCAAAATATGAAGCTGAAAGCATTCTTCCTCCACTACTGTGTTGTAGAAGAGGTTTTTACTAAAGTAATCATGTGATACAGAAGATGGATACAGTACAAAAGGGCACCACAGGTCACATGGGCCCAGGGTATCATGGTGTCCATGTACAACCATAGTGTAGGCTGCATGCTCTTCATTTAGTAGAAGCCGACACACTCTGCATCTTTACTTTCCCTTTCAGAGTGTAAAGTTCATGAACTTCGGAATGTCCGGACATTTGAGAACCGTCTACTATGACTGCAGCTGTTGTATGAACCGACCTCTCTATCCAGATTGACATTATATATAAACACACACATATTTACATACATACATGCAATAAATAAGAAAACTTGTATATTCATGTTTGTTTGGCAATGACACAGTTAATGTGTGTTTCTATGTAACTATATTTAAATGTCTAGACTTGCCTGGAAGCTTCTGACCTGTCCAGAATTCCCCTGTGAGGGGTTCTGACCAGCAACAGAAGAGGTGCTGATGTGTCACTGAGGTTATAAATATATGATTGTTAAGAGCAGCCCAGAGTCTCTTGTCATTTCCCAGCAAAGAAGAGTGCCAGGGGTCTGTGCCTCTCTCTCCAGACTCCCACTGGGATTAGGCCTTTCCAAGTAGGCCTAAAGGGGAATACAGAAGCATCATTATGGGAGTGTGTTTTTTCTCCTATAATGGATAGAGAATCAATGGGAGAAGCCCCCCATACACCTTCAGATTCCTCCATACAACTTTCATGAGACCTACCAACAACTATGTAGTATAGTGACCTCCTTAATAGAATACATAGTGATTGGAAGGTGTAGAAAGGTCCTCCTATTACATGGTTTTGGTAGAAGAAAAGTTGGTTGTACAGAAGTTGCATGGTAATTGTATGTGGTGTATGGGGGGGGGGGGGCTTTAGCGTTCCTTCTACAGGGGTTTGAACTTTTACACATTTTGTCACATTACAGCCACAAACATGACTCAATTTTATTGGAATTCCACGTGAAAGACCAATACAAAGTGGTTCATACGTGAGAAGTGTAACGAAAATCATACATGATTCCAACATTTTTTACAAATAAATAACTGCAAAGTGGGGTGTGTGTAATTATTCAGCCCTCTTTGGTCTGAGTGCAGTCACTTGCCCATAGACATTGTGCTAATGACTAAATAGAGTGCACCTGTGTGTAATCTAATGTCAGTACAAATACAGCTGCTCTGCGACAGCCTCAGATGTTGTCTAAGAGAATATTGGGAACAACAGCAGCATGAAGTCCAAAGAACACACCAGACAGGTCAGGGATAAAGTTATTGAGAAATGTAAAGCAGGCTTAGGTTACAAAAAGATCTCCAAAGCCTTGAACATCCCACTGAGCACTGTTCAAGCGATCATTCAGAAATGGAAGGAGTATGACACAACTGTAAACCTACCAAGACAAGGCCGTCCACCTAAACTCACAGGCCGAACAAGGAGAGCGCTGATCAGAAATACAGTCAAGAGGCCCATGGTGACTCTGGACAAGCTGCGGAGATCTACAGCTCAGGTGGGGGAAATCTGTCCATAGGACAACTATTAGTCGTGCACTGCACAAAGTTGGCCTTTATGGAAAAGTGGCAGGAAGAAAGCCACTGTTACCAGAAAAGCATAAGAAGTCCCATTTGCAGTTTGCCACAAGCCATGTGGGGGACACAGCAAACATGTGGAAGAAGGTGCTCTGGTCAGATGAAACCAAAATGGAACTTTTTGGCCAAAATGCAAAACGCTATGTGTGGTGGAAAACTAACACTGCACATCACTCTGAACACACTGTGAAATATGGTGGTGGCAGCATCATGCTCTGGGGGTGCTTCTCTTCAGCAGGGACAGGGTAGCTGGTCAGAGTTGATGGGAAGATGGATGGAGCCAAATACAGGGCAATCTTGGAAGAAAACCTCTTGGAGTCTGCAAAAGACTTGAGACTGGGGCGGAGGTTCACCTTCCAGCAGGACAACGGCCCTAAACATAAAGCCAGGGCAACAATGGAATGGGTTAAAAACCATATCCATGTGTTAAGCCCCCCATACACCACATACAATTACCATGCAACTTCTGTACAACCAACTCTTCTTCTACCAAAACCATGTAATAGGAGGACCTTTCTACACCTTCCAATCACTATGTACTCTATCAGGGAGGTCACGATACTACATAGTTGTTGGTAGGTCTCATGAAAGTTGTATGGAGGAATCTGAAGGTGTATGGGGGGCTTTAGAATGGCCCAGTCAAAGTCCAGATCTGAATCCAACCGAAAATCTGTGGCAAGATCTAAAAACTGCTGTTCACTAACGCTGTCCATCTAATCTGACTGGGCTGAAGCTGTTTTGCAAATAAGAATGGGCGAGGATTTCAGTCTCTAGATGTGCAAATCTAGTAGAGACATACCCTAAAAGACTGGCAGCTGTAATTGCAGCAAAAGGTGCTTCTACAAAGTATTGACTCAGGGGGCTGAATAATTACGCACACCCCACTTTGCAGTTATTTATTTGTAAAAAAATTTGGAATCATGTATGATTTTCATCCACTTCTCACATGTACACCACTCTGTATTGGTCTTTCACATGGAATTCCAATAAAATTGAGTCATGTTTGTGGCTGTAATGTGACAAAATGTGGAAAAGTTCAAGCCACTGTATATACTCCTGTTGTAATAGGGTTCACTGTTTGTAACTCCCCTAAGCACTATACCCTACCTATGGGCTCATTGGTAGTGAAAGCCTGTATATATTCCTCATAGACTAGTAAAAGTGGTCCACTAAATATATAGCAGTGTGGTTCTTTCTTTATTAATTAACTATTTGTGTGATGGGCATGAGCATGACATTTACTGTCTGATTAACCTAATTGATTTGGAGGCCCCAAAGGAGTGTAAACCAACAAGAGTCTTGAGGTAAGACAGCACCTGCACTCAGACTCATCTGTTGACCAGGGTGGCCCAGGTCAACATTACAACAGTCCAGCGGGGGAGATTTCATATGTAAATAAAGGACAGTTTGAAGGTAAAAGACTCCAGCTTTATTGATAATCAAAAACAATAACAAAGTAATTTTTGGGCTTCAGTTATATCAGATTCGTATTTGGCAGTGAAGTACTCAAGCACTCAGGTTAAACTGACACAAAAAATATGTGATGTGTCACATGATGGTGCTGACGGGGTTCTAATTTAAAGTGACGCTGGTGTTGGTCACGCGGACTCCGTACCAGCCCTTCCAGTTCTGTGTGTCCTGCCCGCCATGGGTAATCTTAATGTAGCGCACTCCTTTTCCATAGTTGCTGAAGTTATGGGTTATCTAAAAGTAAAAAAAACAAAGTGTCAATATTGATCTGAATTAAAGGTACAACACAGAAAGTTTGTAACGTTTTCTGGAACTTCCCTACTACTTGGAGCTCCCTCATACCACCATCCACTAATATACAACATTGATCTTATCCCCCGCTGTCACTATGCCATGCTTTCTGGTTCACTACAGTGTATGGGTGGGACCTCGGAATCCACACTTTCAGTGCAGGACAGCTGGTCCTGCATCACATGTAATCACAGATATTACCAGATTGGTGTGACTGACCTAAAAGTTTGGTGACTGGAAACAAAGTCGGGTGAAGTAGGAAGAAGATTGGTAAAACAAACATTAAAGCCTATGCAGTGTGAGGGGGCTTTAAACATTTTAGGACAGCTCTAACATCATGGTGTGACCAGTAGAGAGAAGTCATACGACATTACATTTTGCCAATTGGTGCCTTGGCCCTTAGCCATGACCACAGGTCCAGAGGAAAACTCCTGTATAACACTCTTGTCCTGGGAAAGTAGTTGGACATTCAGCTCATACTGGCAGCCACAGTCCTCCCGAGCTGCATACCTAGATAAAAAAAAAAAAGTAGGAATTACAGAACTGACAATATTTTTTTGCATTAAGACATCCCTTCACTTGAACTAAAAGTGTCAAGCCCCATCTCTGAGGAACAAGCCCTACAACATAAACCCCCTGCAACATACTTTACACAAGCAGTCAGATAACAACCGTTCTCCTGGCACCCACCACACTCATCCATCAGATTTCCAGACAGAAACGTGATCTGTGTTGGACTGTGCAATATGAACATATATTTGACTCTTTGAGTTTCAGAAGCATACACTATTTGGACTGTGAAATAAAAGCATGGCCTAGCTGTTCCTAGCTTATGAAACAGCTATTACTCCTTTGAAGACAGCTTATCTTGAGATGTATATCCATGTGGACTCAACAGAGGATGGGAAACAGCCTTAGCCCCATCTGGAGGTATATGGCAGGGGCCAGTGGTGGTCTTAGGGAGATGGGTGCCCTGTGCACCCCCTCTGATGCCCCTCGAGTCTCACCTCACTCCAGGAGGGGGGGGGGTGCTCGAGAGGTCAGAGGCCCCGCCTCTCCCGGAGAGAGAAGAAGTAGAGAAGCATTTCCACTCCTGGGGAGAGAGAGCACTTGGGGGAGTCTCCTCTACTCCTATCTTTCTGGGAGGGTGCTCCAAACAGCGCACATTCTATAATTGATCACATATCTCCTTTGCTCTGAAGTCCAGTGGTGGGGTTTTACACCACTGTACCCGAGACTGTACCCGTGGCTTTGTATTGCTCTTGGTAATGTAAGGCTTGGATGCAGATGCTTGGCAATGGACACCACAAGGATCTCTACACATTGTTATTGATCTAATCTAAGACCATATAAAGTTTTGAGGTCTGTAACTCTTGTCTCTACAGAAAGTTGGTGACCCCCACTCTGTGTTACATGATGACTACTTCATGGCTGAGATGCTGTTGGCACCATTGCTTCTACTTTTGTATTACCAATAACAGGTGACCGTGGAATATTTAGCAGCCAAGAAATGTCATGAATTATCCTATCACAGCACCATGCCGGAAGTCACTGAGAGCCACACATTCTATCACAAATGCTTATAGAATCATCTGAATGCCAAGGTGATGATTTTATACCCCTGTGGCCATGGAGGTGATTGGAAGATCTGAATTCAATGATTTGGAGGGGGGTCCCAATATTTTTGGCAATAAAATGTAACGGCAGCCATACATGATTAGAAATTTCCATTTGATCGACTAAAAAATGTTCTGTTTATGAGACCGAACAGGAATCTATTCCTGCCAACCTGGTACTATCAACCAAAAAGTGAAATCGAACAGAAAATGCATCGAAAAGTAATCTGACATGTTTGTACAGAAGTAATTAATTCCAGTTTTAAATTGATCACACTGTGTGGTCATACAATTTAAAATCATATAATTTGAAATCACTCAAGGCAATCAGATTGGTGATTATTTTGCAAAATAATTAACCTGTGTATGGCTACCTTAAATAGCCATCGGACTAATGATTTGGGTTTGATCGTAGAGCAGCCCTCACCTCCCACCGCCAGAGAATACAACATTCTGTAAACTGAATATCAGTTTGTTATTGTATTTACCAGTCTGAAACGGTAATAGTCGGAATGTTATCCATTCTTTCATCGCTGTATCCATTTTCCCTCAGGTCGATGAACTGAGACTTCTTGCATGGGCTGGGAAGATAAAAAAAAAATAATGTTCCCTGAGCTTTTCTGGCAGCAATATTCAAACATTTTACTCATAGTATATACATTAGTGGCTATGAGATATTGCTGACCATCATTGGTCACCGAAAATCACTGATACCACATCCCATATCCAATATCCTATAATCCTCAAGCAGCCCTATAAGTGCCAGGCAGAGGGGATAATTCAGGTAACAAAACCAGGGGTGGGCAGAATACAGCCCGTTTAGCTTTTCAGTCAGGTCCGTGCTGCTCAGGGGAGGGAAGCGCAGGTGGGATCAGAAATAACGCCCGCAGACATCTGGCAGTATTGTGCAGCGTAGCATCAACTTCCAATATATCTGTTATGACATCTGCTGGCAGGCACTGGTACTGCACGCTCACATTCCAGACACCTGAACTGGAGTAACCACTTCTAAACCTTGCTGAGCACTGCATATCACAGCATTACCTTCTGTTTTAATAATTTACCAAATTGCTCCATGTATTTCACGAGGTTCAAGAATAATGAACGATAAGCAAGTCATCTTTTATGTCTGTGTGTTGGATAAACTTGAAGGGCCCTCTGACACTAGCCGCATTTGCATTGTGCTTTCCGTGTATGCATTAACACTAACGCACAATGCCGGACGTTACTGCCAATGCCCTGCAGTTTTGCAGGCGCAAGCATCTCTCATACACTTTTATTGGAGATGCAAGCTCAGCTCACTTTAATGCAAAATGTTTTTTTCACCAGGAACAGACATGGTAGCGATACCACTAGCGTGTCCGTTAACAAACAAAACCACACGGCAGTATTAGGGGCCCTAAATCAATACCAAATATCATCAGACATGGAGACACCATTGAAGTAAAGAAGTAGAGGAGGGTAGTGCAGAACAGGCAGCACACCACAGGGGAGTCAAGGAGACCACACGGGCAAGGGTCGGCAAATACAGCAAGAAGTAGGTGAGATTGTGGATCCTCTGTGATACGGCTGTATTAGTCCACTAGTCTAGTGTCAAACTCCTAGGAATGACTCGTGTCTCCCGATCGCTGGGGGAATCCAGTGGACAGGTGAGTTTCTCACTAGTTAACTCGGGCTGAGTTTCATGATGGAAGAAACTCAGCCCGAGTTAACTTGGGCCAAACACCCAAGAGGTTAAGCAGTGGATGCACTTTGTGCATTTGTGATTTTGACTCTTGTTCCGGGCCCTTTGTCAAATTTGAGAACCCTCTGTGGCCCACGAGTCAAAACCCACGAGATATCTCACATAGTTTTATATATTGGTGTGTGTAGAAATGTCATATATTCTTCTCTGAGCTATCATGTAGTTTGATGAGTGATATACCTATACTATATACAATAAATGATTCAATATACTAAAATTAAAAGTTACATATAAGTTAAATATAAATAAAAGTTAATATAGTTCATAGTACATTTTATAATTATTATTATATTACTGTTTTTTAAGCTGAAGAAAGGTTGGACTCACCCAAAGGAAGTTACAAAATATTTGCTGACACACGAATTCGGGAAGTTCTTGCCACAATCTCCAGGCAAACGTTCAACCTTCCAGCCATCACCACCATTCTCAGCTAATGTCCAGTGATTCAAATACTCTACAATACACATAATAAAAGTTACATTATACAGACAACACATAGAAATAATACAAATTATTCGTATTCCAAACAGCCCTCCTTAACCTTGTAAACATATAAAGCCATATACTATTATTATTGCTATTGTTATATTATTCAGTTAGGCTTTGTTTCCATTGTGTTGGGACCCCTCCTCTAAGCGTACACGCTTAGCGGGGGTCCCAACGTAACAGATAGACTTACCTGCTCGGCGGACGGGTCTGTCTTCATTGCGCTGAGCCGATCCGCCGGTGTCAGGCTGAACGTAGTCGAGTACGTTCAGCCTTTACACCGGCGGATGTGTAAACAGACCATCCGCCGGCAGGCTGAGTCTGTGAGATACGTCGGGACCCCAGCTAAGCGTATACGCTTAGCATAGGGGTCCCGGCGTACAATGGAAACAAGCCCTTAGAAAGCACTGAAGTTAAAACCCCCAAACTATCAACAGATGACCTGAACGTCATAAATATTATACATTTTTGGTGGAACAAATAATTATATATATATATATAATATAATTAAATATATGTATTAATGTGTCCTTCTCCTCCCACAAAGTCCTTGAACATAGTGTTCATAGAGTGCCACTAAAATTGCCAGGGTGTCCATGACATGTTTGGAAGCACTATGCCGATAACTTTTTAAAAACTATTGTACTTTAAGGAGAACCCTGTGAAAAAAAATACAGAAATAAACTGACCACCGTCCACAGCTTTAGGACATACCGAAAATGAGTTCAGAGTATGACTATCAAGTATTTGTGAATGTCTTTGTTTCCCTTCCCATCAGCAACATGATACGTGATATATACCAAAAGTATTGTGACCCCCTCAAGATCATTTAACCGGGTGTTCTTTGTATGGGAGTATGGTTACAGTTTGGGGTTGGCTCTTTCCGGTTCCAACATGACTGCACCCAGTGTACAAAGTAAGGTCCATAAAAACATAGATGGGGGAGCTTAATCCTGACTGAACAGAGCACTGGCCTCACCCCCACAGAACATCTTTGGGATGAATTACAGTTTCTTAAAGCGTGTGAGTCCGGCCTTCCCCTCCAGCACACTGACCTTATATATGCTATTCTGGAAGAATGGTCAGAATTTCCCATCAAAGCTCCTAAACCTTGTATAAGCTGCCCATGAGTGGAAGAAGCTATCGATCAATGGTGGCCAACTGAGTTGATGTGGAGGGCCATAGTTTGGCCCTCAGCATCATTAAAGGGCCACACATAACATTTTCAATCTATACTGACTTGTATAAGCATTTTATAATGGAAATATTATAACAGACATAGCTAGAAGACATTATTTGTAAAAAATTTTTATAACAAAACTTGTTTTCAATTATACTTCAAGCATTAGGGAACACTGTAGTATGGTAATGCACATTCTGTGTCAAATACATCATCAAAGGTTATGTGCCTCATAGAAATCATCAAAGCCTTTGATTAAACGGTTATATGCCACAATATATACTATACAATCACCTTACGTTCATTGGTGGAATAGAGGGAGTATAGGCACCTCAACTGTCTGCTTATACTCCTCCAACATTAGAGGAAGAGAGGTGAGGGACTTGCTCAGGCACCATCTGGGTCACTGATTGGTTTTGCATATGCCTATCACGCAAGTTTATTGCCTCTTCTCCTCCTCTTACTCCAAGAAAATCCCAAGCGAGGACCTGTCAGCAGGGGATTGGCGGCCAGGTGAGTCCCTAAGCATTAACAGTTAGCTTTCAGGGGCCGCAAGAAGAGGACTGAGGGGGGGGGCCACCGAATAACACCCAAAGGGCTGCATGTGGTCCCCAGCCAGGGCTATAGATGCTAGTGGGGGCAAAGCCATATGAAAGTCTATGACTTAATAATGGGTTGGGCATGAATGCTCAAGTGTGTGAGTGCAGGGGAGCTTAACCTCCCTAGCGCACCGCCTGTACCGCACCGTTTTTAACAGTGTGGTACAGGCAATGGCAGCAGTGTACAAGGTACACTGCCTGCCATTTCCTCCCGCCCCCCTCCCCTCTCCACACAGCCAGTGTCATGACACTGGCAGTGAGGTCTGGAGAGCAGAAGCCCCTCCATTAACATGGAGGTCTATGGCACTGCTCACCCTCGCCCCTTCAGTGATCAGTGAAGCCGCAGAGCCCCGGAAATGCTGCGGCTGGAAGCAGCATCGCCATAGCTTTCCGGGGATATGCGGCTTTCATGGGAGCCCCGCTCATCCAGAGTTTGTTCTTCACAAAACTCTGGACGAGATGGGCTCGTGATGAACACTAAGGAGGTTAAGTATAACATTTCTTTTCAGGGGTACATGTTCCCCAGGGCAGTGTCTGGCTCCCCATGTCTTTTTTTGAATATTAGTTTGCCTGATGACTCTACAAATAAATTGAATTGCCCTGCTTGTGAACTAGAAAATTATTTATTTCTTATATAATAATAGACTGCTCACCATCAGCTTTTGGGTTTTTGATCAGGTTCTTGCTAAACAGGAAGAAAGAAAGAAAAAAATTATTAGTGGGAGATAAAAACCAGATCATTAGACTGCAAGAATTACAAATATATTAAAAATTTACTATACTCCATCTGGCAATTCAGGTAACAATACAACCATACAATACAATACGCAAATAGATAAAGAAATGTATCTTCACGGAGAGTCAATAGGAAGTTAGTGGAATTCCCTATTGGGCATACCTACTAGAAGATTTCCCATTACCTCTGTTCTCAGGACAAACATGAGCACCATGTTTACCATTACAAATGAAGGGTTGAATCTCTCCTAAGCCCCCCATAGACAGGCAGACTCCTCCATGCAACTTCTGTACAACCAACTTTTCTTCTACCAAAACCATGTAATAGGAGGACCTTTCTACACCTTCCAATCACTATGTATTCTATCAGGGAGCTCACTACACTACATAGTTGTTGGTAAGTCTCATGAAAGTTGTATGGAGGAGTCTGCCTGTCTATGGGGGGCTCTAGACCACAATAAATCCAATACAATACAACTCTTCCCTAAAGCCCCCCATACACCTTCAGATTCCTCCATACAACTTTCATGAGACCTACCAACAACTATGTAGTATAGTGACCTCCCTAATAGAATACATAGTGATTGGAAGGTGTAGAAAGGTCCTCCTATTACATGGTTTTGGTAGAAGAAAAGTTGGTTGTACAGAAATTGCATGGTAATTGTATGTGGTGTATGGGGGGCTTTAGACACTACATCTAATGGCTTCAATACATTATAGAACAGCTCAGTTTAGATGAAATCTTACCTCATGTTGGTTGGTAGCGTTCAAAAAGTTGAATGAAAAGAAACAGGTAAGTTCTGTAAAATAACACAGGATAGAGGATAAGAGACATTGTTCTGCACACAATCCATACACATAGAGTGAAAAATAAAATATAGCAATTATTGACAAGTGACAATTACCATAATTCTATGATGTCTTTAAAAAAAATGAAACAAAATTAAAAACAACTCTAAAGCCCCCCATAGACAGGCAGACTCCTCCATGCAACTTCTGTACAACCAA
>CM070038.1:95677408-95694819 GCA_036250615.1 Ptychadena robeensis
GTGTGCGGCAATCCGAGGTTGAGAAATTTCTTGTAGTTGGCAAACCAGGTGGGGACACATGTCAGCGGAAGAGATTTTGTGATGTTCTCTCAAAGTCAGTAATGGTTGTGGGGACGGTGTTGGTGTGTGTTAGGGCATAACTTAAGACCTGCCACCCCTATCCACACGGTTTGTTAGTGGATTCAGTTCGGGAGATAAGAAAAACGTACTTAAAAGTCCCCCCCGAATACCACCTTGTACCAATTCGGACCCATTGACCCCAATTCTGTACTTTTTCTTTCTACCAAAAAACATTGTAATATGAGGGGCTTTTCTAATGCTTTCCAATCACCAAGTATTCTAATCAGGGGGACGGGGACTCAAGCTGATTACATAGCAGGGCGTATAATTACTTCCAAAGCACTAGTATTCTATCAGGGAGGGACTATGGCACTAATTCGCATGATAAAAACCTCCATCAACTATGGTATTCTATCAGGCGAGGACCCTGGCATACATAGAGTGTATATTACCGAAATCCACTATGGTATTCTATTCAGGGAGGGGGGAACTGGCACTTACATAGCGTGAATATACCTTCCAATCCCGAGGTTCTATCAGTGGAAGGGAGGCGTCCCTGGCACTACATAAGCAGTTGATATCAAAAACATTCCAATCACATTAATGGATTCTTCTGAATCAGGGAAGGAGGGGGGATACCCGGCACATAGTACAGTGATATATACCTTCCAATCACTATGTATTCTATCAGGGAGGACCGCGGGCACTACATAGCAGTAGTATACCTTCCAATCAATATGATTCTATCAGGGAGGACCACAGTACATAGCAGGATATCAAAACCTTCCAATCAATAGTATTCATCAGGGAGGGAACCGGCACTACAGCAGTGATAATACCTTCAATCACTATGTATCTTTCAGGGAGGACCACGCCAACAGAGCAGTGATATATACCTAACAATCACTATGTATTTTACAGGAAGGACCCGGGCACTACATTAGTTGTGTTGGTAGATCTAAAGGAAATTGTATGGAGTGATCTAAAGGTGTATGGGGGGCTTAAGGGCTTGTATATACTGCTGCTAATTAATGGGACAGTGTTCACTCTGTGTATTCTGAGCGGCGCACCTGCGGTGCTGTTTTGAAGATCAATGGTGGTGTCTCCAAGACACAGAAAAACAGTGCTCAATGCGTCTTTCTTCTGATTCCTTAATAGAGCATGCTCCTGAGGGAACTCAGCAAATTGCCCACTAGCAGAGCAGAATCTGCCCGCAAAATATGTCACACGCGTCTTCATTTCCTGCGCTATGTATGCATCCAGCGCAGGGAATCTGCAGTGGACACATGGCCTTAAGGACTTAAATGTGCTCCTTCTTAGATGACTCATGTTGGCCATGTGGGTTGTGTCATTGTCATGCTGGAATACACATCCCGGACCCATTTTCAGTGCCCTGGCTAAAGGAAGGAGGTGCTTGAAGGTGTTCTGTCCTCTTAGCAGGAAAATGCTCCCAAAGCATAATATGTCCACCTCCATGTATGATGGTAAGGTTAGTATTCTTGGGGTACTAGGCAGCATTAGGGTCCCCATACACCTTTAGATTTGTCTGTCAGATTTCCTTTAGATCTCCTTTTGTTTTACCAAAACCATGTAATATGAGGGACTTTCTAAACCATCAAGTCTACATGTGTTCAATCGCAGAGGACTCGGCACTACATAGTTGTTGGTAGATCTAAAGGATATCTGACAAAGAGATCTAAAGGTGTATGGCCAGCTTTACTCTTCTTCCAAACATAGAGAGTTGAGTTAATAAAAAACCATACTGGTATTTAGGGTGTAAGTGTCATATCTTAATAATTGCCTCCCCTAATGAGCTATACATAAAAGGTAACTAGTCAGAGCAACGTGGGGCTCTGATGGGGTGATCCTACAAGGGTATACCGGCAAAATGGTGGTCAAGGAACCGTCATAATTTGTCATAAAAAGTCTTTATTACAAACATTGGACTATTTAGTTAGATAAAAAATGATAAAAACAGCATTTTCAGGTTACAATAAAGAGCACATAGGGTGGTTCCACATAGATGATAGGTTCAATCTGTCGATTGATCAACTTCCACAAATAGAGTAAGACCTCCTACATGTTTCGCCTACTTGGGCTTCCTCAGGGAGGGTATTTCTGTGGTAAACATAAACTATGTTAAAGATCTGCATACACATGTATATACATATATTTTACACATACACATATTTTACGTGTACAAAGACAGAATATGTCTTTCCAAACAGTCTGCACTGATCATGGAATGTAAAAATGAAAAGTGGTAAGGGAGGGCGGGGAGAGAGGAGTCAAGTGCCACACCCAATATATTTATGGAAAAACACCACACAATGGGTAAAACTGTGTCAGGCAGTATAGATGTTCCCGGGGAGAGACCCAAAAAAAGGGGGCTGTTTGAGGCACGAGTGGGTAAATAGATAGGGCTATACTTAATAAAAAAATATCATCTTTATTTTAAAGTAGAATTAAAATATCGTTAATAGATCACAGGTATGGGAGTCAGAGCCCATCAACACAAAGAGGGTGACTCCCCAAGAAACAACAATACATAAGCCACAATATTCCAAACAATACACGTATTCCGTTCAGTAAGGTATGTACTATGTTACTGACTAGAGGAGTGACTCCTACATGTTCGCCGAGTGGCTCCTCAGGGAGATATGTATAAACTCTTAAAATCATAAGCAAAACAAACCTTCATTTCAGTAACAGTGCTTAACACTGTGTGCAAGGCCAATCATATCAAAATATGTAAACCAATATACAAATTTTAAGTATACAGGGTGGTTGACACAGAGTGATCCTGTACACATAACTTATGTTGAGCCATGTGCACCAAGAACAACAATACCAGCGTGATAAATATCAATATATCATGTATGTAGTTCGAAGAATCTTCTGGTACCATGTTTGAGTTATGTGTGGTCAACAACTAGTGCGCGACCTTGAGGGGGTTTCGTGTTTTAAGGTTAACATAGTGAGTTCAGTCCTCATGCTCAAAAATACAGGAGAAAGTGCAACAGTGTACATCTTCAATTGGTTCCACATATAGTGTTGTGCCACTGGGAATTAAGCCAAAACATGTGTACGGCAATGTCCATATTGTGAAACCATAATAGGTTGTTCAAAAGAGACAACTATAGCTTACCCTAGATCCCAATGCTTCTGGCAGGGCTTAATTGCAGCTCACACAACAGTCAGGGCATAGATGGTCCAATCAAGGAAGGGCACTGAGACAAGGCCTCGCCACACCAGACGATACTCCCCGACCAACCTAGGTTGCTAACCTGGAACTGACCCCAGGATAGGCCCGGCTAGGAAGTCAGGGAGTTGCCACTAAACCAATGAGGGGTACATCAAGTGGAGAAAGAGCGTCAAATACAGGGGGGACACAACCATAGAAGGTGACTAAAGGGAGAGAGGGAATGGGGGGGACCGGCAGGGTAGCGTGAGGTGGAAAAGTAGAGGTACCTAGAGTTGGCAAGTCCTGACCAGGATCTCAGCAGAGGGAGAAACCAAGTGACCGATCTAGATGTAAAGATACAAATGAAGGGTGACATATGGTAGGAGAAAAAGAACAGAAGGGAAACGCAGCGGGGCTGGCGCTAAAGGTGTACCTAGTGTAGAGGATCAAAAGGAGCCTCTCGAGTCAAACAACAGCCCTATGGAGTCCCCACTGATGACGCCACCTCCTATATAGCCCCCTCCACTGAATCATAAACAACACCTGGAGACAAAAAGTCGTCCAGTGCTAGTGATCCCCACCTGTTAGGCCGGACGACTGGGGATGGCGCACAAGTATTGGATGAAGAGTGGGCACACGGGGGCGGCTCCTAAGATCCCACCACCTCGTCCGATATCGATACATAAGGTGTAGCAGCAGAGTGTCCATTGACTCAGTGGGGGGGCCACTCGCTACGGCAAAACTATAGCACATCACGTCCGGTTCCCACCGGACGTGAGATATAGGATGGAAAAGGGACCGGACCGGATGGCAACATAGTGAACATAACAGTAAACCCACTCACCATTAACATCGGGAGAGAAAATGACGGGGTCTCCCACCCCAAACGCCAGCAGCGGGGCATCGCAAACAGTGGGGACCACGGAGGCCCGAATAGAAGACACACAACAAGCGGACACGCGCACCGGAAGTGACGTCACACGGGCAAGGAAACGCATGTTGCACCAAACGCCAAAACCAGTGTCAAAGCTGAAAAGCTGTGTTGTGCCCAGATGTGATGAATAGACCCGCCCTGACAATGCCAGTGGGTTGGACCTGAGTGATATGGGGAGAAAAATGGGGGCGGAAGGGATGAAGAGTTGATGTAAGTCCAATTGAGCATGGCTATAAGTGCCGTGAGTGGGTTTTGTGTGGAAAAATAGGAGCCCAAAGGGGTCCCCATACCCCATCCCCCTGCGCTACCCCAACATAGGGTCTAGAACGGACCTATTGGTCCCAAAAGACCCAAATGGGGCAGTCTACCTGATGGAGGAAAGGGCGAAGGTGCAATATTCGGTCGAGGGAAACCAGGGGAGAACATCTGGGTAGGGCAAAACCCCAGCAGTAACTCGCCAGGAAAGAGATGACACACATTACGAGCCTGGGGGGTGTGGGGCATGCCAGCCGCGCCAGCATGACGGCAGCAGAACAGATAATTATAACAAAAAAAACACACATAAAAAGGCCAAAAAACCATAATACATATGATACATATGGAAGTACAGTTAATTTATCAAATATTAAAGTTATAAAACCATCAAAGTTAAATCCGATATTTGATCGTCAATGGGGGAGGGAGGGGGGAGGGGGCTGGGGGGAGCCAGGGGATTATTAACCCAAAGTTAGAGTCCGAAGGTCTATGATCAATGTTAGTATATGTTATCTATGTGTCCATCTGGAAAGAAGGGGTCCTCAAGAAAAGGTTTAAGCTCAGATGTCGTTTAGGCCACGAAGCCTCAGTGGCCCAGAGATTAAAAATCCAATTTTTGCTCCTTGTTGGAGAACATCGGTTGTCGGGGTCACCACCCCGACAATCGAAACCTAAAAGTAAAGAATAAACCTAAAGGAGATGAAAATCAACATTATAATGGTGGTGGAGACATACATGTCTAGCTATGGGGACCGTAAGGTTCGCCTTTCCTAATGGCGCGTACATGCTCTTGGATCTGGTTCTGAATGATGGCTTTTTTTGCACTATGTAAAAAAACTACCACAGCGGCCGAGAATGATATAAACCAACGCTGTGGATTCGCAATTCGCTGAAAAAGCGTAGTTGGAGGTTGATCCCCGTTAGGTAAGGGAATGTGTCCCCCTCAAGGAGTATGGCCGCACTGATCACCAATAGCCAACACTAGAGAGGGCCTGGCCGAGCGGTTAAAGTGGGGACCGGATTATAATTGACTTCTCACGCTGTCTAAGGGACTTGGGATTTACGATTAGGTAATAGAGGGTTGTTCATCAACGTACTTACTGGTTGTTGCATCTGAAGTTTAGAATGTGCCAGTCTTCTGTAATAGTGAGCGTATCTTTGATTGATGATTAGAATAAGTCAAATAACTATGGTTGTTACTGGAAGTTAGTGGGAGCTTTGTCCGGTGGTTGCCACAAATCAGGCTCTATCTTTGCCAAGAGTCGCTGGTATGATTTTTTCAAACAGTTTACGACGGGATCCACGTGCAGCCTAATCTGGAGCGTAGTTCATCGCCTTAAGTTTAACTTACTCCTCTGGTCGAGCAGTTTATCCTAACCTCTCAATATGGAGAAGGGAATGGATTGACTAACGCTTGGGGATGGGCACTGGAGGATGGAGGATGTATTCACAGCCGTGTTTTTACGAAACAGTGGCGTGGCGACTGTCATCTGGTTCAATCTTATTTTGAGTCAGAAAAGGGTTAGCTCCAATTGGGGGAACATTCCAGAGTACATTAAGTTCCAGTCGGTGGACTGGCGCTGTCAACAAATCAGTCAGCCCAATGCAGCGAGAGCCATGCCCAATGAGCAAGATTCATCGATGTATCGCCGCCAAGAATAAGTGGGGGCGATACATCGATACAGAAGGGTTCATCTGGATGTGGCGCTCCCACTCACCCAGTAGAAGGTGGCATCCGGGGGCGCACAACAGGTACCCATCGCAACCACCTGCACCTGGAGGTAGTGCGGTGCCAGAGATATGGAATACAGTGTGTGTCAATATGAATTGGAGTAGGTCCCCCCCAATAAAAATTCACCAAAGTCATTGTGAAAAAGACTGATCGTACGAGGGAGTAATTGCGCAATCAGAAGCAGTACCACCTCTGAGAGGGAGACTGCTTAAAGGGCCTCAACATCAATATCACCAAAGTGCATCCAAGGGAATGATATTGTCCAAAGTACGTAAAACGTCCAGGGTATCCTGGAGGTATGAAGGGAGTATATGGGACCAATGGTCGGAGGTGTGTATCAACGAACCGACTGATCTCAAGTAAGGCAATATCCAGACGAAAGCTGTTTAACAATCTCCCTAAATGCTTTCCAGTTCGGTAAGTGAACCCACACCCTGCGACAATGGGTCTTCCTGGAGGGTCCAATAAACATTTTGTGTGTTTCGGCAAGGTGTAAAAGGTTGGTGTTACGTGGGGGATTTTACACTTTTAAGAAATCATAGGTCTCTTTGGTGCTCAATTGTTATTGAACGCTTTTTAGTGCAAATAGTTGGCAGTTGCTCTTAAAAGAGAGAAACACGTCTTCATTGAGGGTTTTGCTACCAAGTCATGGTTCTGTAGGACCTCTTAAGGCAATTTGTTCATAATGGCATTTGTTCATGAACACAACATTGCACCCTTATCGAGGATTTGATGACAAGGGTGCGGTCATGCTCCAAAGAAGAACGTGCTGATGTTGTTTTCCTAGGTTTAAATTGCCAGAACCTCTCTAGAGTAGATGGGGGGTTGTTGGAGTTCTTTAGTTACTAATTTAATAAAGGTAAGCTATGGGGCTGCTAAGGTGTAATGGAGGAAATTAGTAGACTTTGGTTTGAAATTGAGCCAGTTCAAAGGGGGATCTTTAAGTTGTCGTCATAGACAAATCTGTTGTAGATTCTATTCGATGAGTATTCCAACCAATAGGAGGACTCATCTGGCTCATGGAGCACTGTAGTAGGTCTTTAATGCAATGGACTTCGGTTTGGAAAATTCTTCCAAAAATTCGGTTTCAGTGTCTGGCTTGTTTAGACTATCATGTTAGAACTTTAAGCAAACAAACGTCTACAAAAAGGTGCAAATCTTTAATATCTCAAAAGTTTCTACCTTGTTGGGGGCAGAAGCTCACCCTAATTCTAATAGTTCTTTTCATCTTCAGTTAGGAGGTGATCTGATAAGTTGATGGACACTAGGTGTGGGATCGGGTGGGATGATGAGCCGAAAAATCCAGGTGAAAACCAGTTCTCAATGATAAAGATTGGAGGTCCACTATGGTCTTGAGTTTATTGAGTCAGTGGGAGGGGGTATATAGGAGGTGGGCCGTCATCAGTGGGGAAGCCATATGGATGTTGTTGACTAGCGAGGCTCCTTTTGATCCAGCTACACTAGGTACACTCGTTAGCTCAGCCCCCCTGCTTCCCCTTTCTGGTTCTTTTATATACTACCAGTCTGTCACCCTTCATTGTATCCTTAACATCTAGATACATGCACTGGTTTCTAAACTCTGTGAGATAATGGTCAGGGAATGCCACCTATAGGTACCTCTACTTTTCCACATCACGCTACCCTGCAGGTCCCCCAACATTCCCCTATCCCTTTAGTCACATGCTTATGGTTGTGGTTCCCCCTGTATTTGACGCTTAATTCTCCACTTAATTACCCCTCATGGTGGTAGTGCAACTCCCTACTCCATCGGGCTATCCCGGGTCATTCCAGGGAGCACACCTGGGTGGTGAGTATCGTCTGGTTTGGTGGCGATGTGGCGACCCTTGTCTCAGTGCTGACCTTGATTGGACCAATCTCTTCCCGGACGGTTGTGTGGAGCTGCCATTAAGCCCTGCCAGGGAAATTGATTGAGGTAAGATATATTTGTTGTATGAAAAACATATTAGGGTTCACATAATATGGGAATGTTAACACATGTTTGGTTAATTCCCAGTGACAACACTATATGTGGAACCAATGAAGATTACACTGTGCACTGTCTGTATTGGAGCAGGAGGACTGAACTCAATTGTTAACTTAAAACACGAACCTCAAGGTCGAGACTAGAGTGGTGACCAAATAACTCAAACATGCTACCAGAAGATATTCGAAAACTACATACATGAATATTGAGATTATCAACTCTGGATTGTGTTCTTGTGCACATGGCTCAAACATAAGTTATGTGTCTAAGATCACTCTGTGTCAAACCACCCATGTAATACTTAAAAATTTGTATGATGTTTACATATTTGCATTATGATGCTTGCAAACAGTGATAAAGTCACTTATAAATAAGGTTTGTTTGCTTATGATTTTAGGTTTATACATATCTCATGAGGAAAGCCACACTGCGAAACATTGGAGGAGTCATACCTTAGTCAGTAAATAGTACATACCTTACGTGACGGAAACGTGTTGTTTTGGAATATGGGGCTTATGTATTGTTGTTCTGTGGGGTCACCATCTTGGGTGGAGGGTCTGACTCCCATACTGTGATATAACGATATTGAATCTAGTTAAATAAAGATGATTTTGTATTACGGATTAGCCTATCTATTTACCACGTGCCTAAAACTTTTGGGTCTCTCCCGGGAACATCTATACTCCCGGGACACAGTTACCCATGTGATCATGGAATGTGTTTGACAGATAGATAAATAAATAACAGGAAAAATGAGTACATAGAATACATAATAAACAGCGTCTACGGATATCTGGGTTCACATATCATTGTACTTACAGTGTACTCTATCTGTCAAACACATTCCATGATCAGTGCAGACTGTTTGGAAAGACATATTCTGTCTTTGTACACGTAAAATATGTGTATGTACAAGAGTGTCAGCGGGTCCAGGGTCAACGTGGACCCTGTGACTCTGTTAATGAGACTTATCATTATAGTCCAAAAGTTTGCTATTTTTGGGCAGGTCCATAAGCCATTTTACATGCAATTTCAGGTCAAATAGATTGATTGATCACTTTGTACATGCATTGATTTTTGATCGATCTTACTGGAATCGTAAGGAAAATCGAGACGTCTATGCCCAGCTTTACACGGTACAACACTCTAATTGCCCATCATGGTGGAATGTGTTACCAATTGATTTCTTGAGGACTATGGTACCGTTCCAAAGTACAGAGAGAGAGAGGGAGAGAGGGAACGGATATGCCAGCACCTCCACCTCCCCTCGTTTTGGAAGGGTCAAAAGATCAAATGCCACATGGATATTTCTATCTATGAAATTTTATTGCAGGAGAGTTAACATGTCTGTAAATCCTGTTCAATCGCCATTATTTTGGATGGGGAGCAGGGTTTCCATGCAGTGCATGCTTGCAGTCTGCATACAGAAATTGAGCTCACCAACACCTACCCATTCTAAACTTCCCTTTTGTCTACCTTCTTTATATATAAGTATTAATAAAGTTTATATTGGCATAATAATTGGCAATATATTGTGCAATATTAATATAAAACTGTAATGTTTACATGCAGATAAAAAGAAAAAGACAAAAGGCTGTGCTACTAAGCATACACTCCAGGCAACAAGAGAAGAGGAAAACACATCTTTAATTCATTTATTTTGACAATCAGTATCAATAAATGAATCCTTAACTAAGTATAAGCCATACAACGTGCAACATACTGGATGGACAAAGGGCAACCATGGCCATTACACCTTCAGGGCCGGATATCCCATTCTAAATCCATAGCCAAGATCACATGATGGTATGAGGGGAGACCCTGACCTGACAAACAAACAAGGATTTGCCCAAGGCTTAATCTAAATAGGTGGATAGCCTCAGGGTATTTGTGGCAGCAGGAGGACACACTCAACATATACTGTAGTAAAAAATAACATTGTTTTGCAAGATGTAAAGTTCAACTTTTACATAGGCATGCCACCCACATAGTGGTCATGAGAGCTAATGCACAACCTGAAAGTAAAAACCCATATCAGATATAAGAATACACAAGTCAGATCCTACAAGTTAGGGGGGAATCAAAGTGGTAACCCCATTGGGTTACCACCTATTTATGCCTATTTAAACAGCAGAAAGGGTAATTCTTCCTCTCATGCCATAACCTACAACACAGGACCAGCCACACAGTAGTATCTCTGTTGTATAATCCGGCCCTGATATTCTGGGTGCTGACCCTTTTCCAATAAAATGACAGGAATATGATAGAGAGCAAACTTTTATTAATGGCTAATGTGTACAATGCCTCTTGTGGGACTTGTGTGGTGAAGAAAAAGAGCATCAAGGAACACTATACACAAGTCAGGTATGAACACTCAACAACTACCTGGAAGATCCAGAGATCTCCGGGGAGGAGGAGGGGTGGGGGTGGGGCATAAAATGTGTTAGGATAAGCCAGTCTCGTATACATTTCCTAGGAAGACCCTTGTTATTATGTGACAATGTTTACTATGACAGAGATAAACCATATTACTCAGTAAAAGTGCGTAATAAAGTGGGTTTTACAACACCTGTTATCTTGATGGAGTCCAAAATGTATCTTTATAGTTCCACAAAACTACACAATGTCTTGTCTGGGTAAACATACATCCACACACACAGGAAGTATGACTTTTAGCCTGAAAACCTGTAGAGATGGTCGAATTTTTCGACTTGCTAACTTTGTGAGCTGAGTGCAAAATTGTATCATAACCAAAATTGCTGGAGATATAGAGAAGGGTTGTGGGAACATTTGATTTTATTTTTTGCTCTAGCGCATGTAGTTTTCACATACATAAAGTTAAAAAGCAAAGTGGAAATTCTGAATTTTTAAAATTTTGACTTGACTTTTTTTGTGCAAAAACTATTTGTGTTACAGCCATACTTTTTTTTTTTGCAATATACCCCCAACCCTTCTGTACATCTCCAGCCTGTTTGGTGATGATACCATGTTCAGGGGCTTTGCAATTAACTAGAAATCAGTAGAGGTAAAAATATAATGTTGGATGGACCAACATGGATCTCATCAGCTCCTGATCCTCATTAGAAGTGGGGGTTATATTTTGACTAGTCGAATAGTTAATTGCAAAGCCCCTGAACATCACCAACATTGCTAGAGATGTAGAGAAGAATTGAGAGAACAAAAAATATATATATTCTAGCAATTCTCATAAATTAAGTTGAAATTTTACTTTAAAGATTATGTGATAGAGCAAAATTTTCTACATCCAAAAAATTCCACTATCTCCTCGCAAATAATTGTTAGCATTCCTAGGACACTACCATATCATTACTATGGCTTGGCATCGCTGATCTTAGATCTCATTGGGTTTTATCAAAGTAGAACAGGTTTAGTGTTATAGTGGCTGTGTGGCCTCCTTGATGGGGCCCCCTTCCATTCCCTAGATCTGTAGAATGTGTGTTTTTTCCACTGTGACTATAATCAGGGGAGTTTCCCCGCTATGCGGAATATACGTACCATCCATCAGGCCCTTCATCCAAGCAACGCAAGTGCAGGTTTGTGGAGTGTGGAGATGGTATGTGTGTGTTGGGGGGAGGAGAAGAGGAAGAAGGAGCAGCAACGTGTAACTCCTTTTCTTCTTCTCCTCCAATAACACCCTCACCCACGCCAGCTTCGCTATTGTCTTGATCTGAGCAGTGCGAGCGGCCACGGGGTGGGGGGTTGTGGAGCACACCCTCTCAGTCGAAGTCTTCGCTACCATCCCAAACTGAGCAGAGCAAGTGGTCTTGGGGTTGTGGAGGGGGAGGGAGAGGAAAAAGAGGAAGGAGGAGCAGCAACATGTTCCTCCTTTTCACTATCCTCAACAGCTTCACTATCGCCCTGATCTTAGTGGAGGCAAGAACATGCCTAGGGCCTCCCACAGGTTAGAAACGGTCCTGCTAAAATTATTCCAAGATGGTATCTGTAGGTAAAATCCATGAAATCATTACCTTAAGGTAGGCATACACGGGCCGGTTCTCCCTCCATAGATGCGGGACCGATTGCAGCAGGATGACATCATCACACTGCAGCCAGCCGCTCAGAGGATGGGTGGGCACCCTGTGTGTGCCAGACATTACTTTGGATGGGGATCCCATTTAAAGTAATGGGATCGGCCGTGAATCTACATACATGTCGGATCACCGTGCAGTCGGACATGTGGGAGGATCCTGGTCGTTCTGCCCAGGTGGGCACACCCAATTTGCGGCCAGCGGGAATGCCCGCGGCGGTTTAACAAAAAACCGCCCCATATATGCCTACCTTAATCTACATTATATATATATATTACAGCTGGAAACATTAAGTTGATTGCATTTGGCTAATACTCTACATAAAAAAAGTATGGGTATCTGATTTCAGATTTCATAACCATTAGACACGTGCATAGTACCAGCATCTAGCAATGCAGTCTGCATTTACAGACATTTGTGGAAGAATGGTGTGGAGTGTGGTAGATCACATCAAAGGATGCCACCTATACAACAACAGTTGAAGTTTTATACCTGTTGGATGTTTACGCTGTAAGGAGTATTGTGATATAGGAGCATTTAGGAACAACAAAAAACAAAATGCCAAAGACTATGTGTAGTCATAGAGTGGGTTCATCGAGTGCTGGGCAAGTGCATAGTCATAGCACTCTTGACTCAATAACTCAGGAATTTTGAACTTCCACTTGTATTGGCCCCAACAATAAATTTAAGGATATGTATCGCCTCTCAGATCTGGAGAAGTAGAAAAATTGGGCACATTACCAATGCATTGTGCCAACTGTAATATTTGAAGGAGATGGGTAAGTATTAACGTTTTGGCTTGGCCCTTTAATGTCAGTGAAGAGACATACCAAAACATTTTGGATAAAGTTGGGGGAAGTTTCATTCTTGTGTACAGGTTAGGGAATCAACCAATGACTAAAGGCAACTTATGCTAGAACAAAATGTTATTCTAAATGAGGCCCAGCAGGGTCTCACTACTTACATAGCAAACGTTGGCAGAAGCTTGTTCCGAGAGGAGTGACAGAGGTTTAACCCGGAGTGACCCGTTTAGTCTGGGGAACCCAAAGTGCTCACACCACAATGGGCCAGGGGTAGAAAGGCCTCTATGGGCTGGTACTTGCGTGTCCAGAGGGTGGTTACAGTGGATTGAGCGCCTCACTACACAGGCAGTATCCCAAGTAGCATTCAGGTATGCTCCACTTGATCTGGGCACACGCACAGGGCCGCCGTCAGGGGGGGGCAGAGGGGACTCCTGTCCCGGACCTGGGAAACTAGGGGGGCCCGACGGTGAGCAAGTAGGGGCCCCGACGTGCTCCATAATAGGCAGTCCTCTGCACAGCACCCTCTGCTCTCACTGTGTTCCCGGACTGCCGATAGCACACTGTACACAGTGGCAGTGCTGTGAGCAGATGAAGCTGCACGTCGGGTCAGAGGATGGTGATTTTTTCTAGTAGCAGCCCCCCCTCCCCCCCGCTCAATAAGTCTTGTCATGGGGCCTGGACATTTTTGCTGTACCGGGCTCCATAATTTCTGAATCCTGGTACTGGTCTGTGGCTGGAAAGACAGCACCTCCTCGTAACTCAGGGCTCCCCCCAATACGCCTGACTAGACTGTGGTGGGCTGGGCCACCATCATAAATGTCGGGCCCCATACTAGGTAATTTTTAGGGGGCCGCTACCACTATTACTCCCATTCAACCCGGCCTGAGGGCTCCAGAGAATGCCTACCTATGGGGTGCACATAACTTTTTTAGTGAGCTACCAGGAGGTGGTGTTTGGTATGCACCCCATATGTAGGGTGGTCTCCCTCACCGGTCTCCCTCACTGTTTTCTGCGTCAGCCTCCTGCATGGTAGATTCTGCTGCAGATGGGCCTCCCTGTTCCTAATTTAGCCTCCGATTAGCTGTCTCCATCCATAATACTGTAAGAATACAGGTAGGATGGTAATAATTGAAATGTCAGCCAGTAACAAACTCACAGTCTTCTGTATAATCAAGGGTGCACAAAACTTTTTCAGTGAGCTCCTCAGATGAGTTCCAGAAGATGGTGTGTGGTACACACTCCATATGTAGGGTGGTCTTCCTCACTGTCTCCCTCACTGTCCTCTACGTCAGCTTCCTGCATGGTAGATTCTGCTGCAGATGGACCTTCCTGTTCCTGATTGAGCCATGATTGCGGGAGAAAACGGCTTTTCGTGCCATAAAAAATGGCGCGAAAAGCCCGTAACGCCCAGAGGGTTAAGCGCAGTGCTTGGCTTGGGAACACAGCATCTGCCGAGCAGGTAAAGTGTATGTGCTCCGTCGGGACATTAGGCCCGTTTAACTCCACATCCGCTATTGGACAGCCATGTCATAGCCTCAATGCCGTCAATAGGTGGGTTGAGCATTGCGACAAAAACTCTGTGTTCAACGCAGGGATTTTAGAGGAAAGGGAGCTAGGGCCTTACATATGCCTACTCCCTGACTTTCAACCCCCAGATCTCCAACCCCTTAGAAGTCCAGTCTTTTTTTTGGATTAGTAATTTACATTCCCAATTTTACACCACTATCTGCAACCTTTCATATTTATTAATGTTTCCCTGTGGTTATTCAAGTGCCATAAATTATTTACATTTAACAATAAAAACTGGCAAATGTGGCAATCTAAAAAATTTCACTTTTACAGCTCTAGCTTTAATCTCAATCTCCCTGCAATACCAATTTCAGCCACAATGTCACTAGTGAGCACTTGCTGTCAGAGTAGTAGCACAGAATCTGCTGCTGTCACACTCTCATCGGGGAGGAAGAGAGGAGGAGAGGAGGGCAAGTCTCTCCTTTCTGGCTGTAATGCAGTGCGGGGAGTACGGGTCAGACCTAGATGGTCGGGCCCGGGACGGGAGTGCCCCCTGTCCCCCCCGAAGGTGGCCCTGGTGGTGGGTACCAGGTCTCGGAGTAACCAGCAGTTACTCCTACTCCATTAGACCCCTCCTCACAGAGCTGCTTCCTGGAGGTAGACCCCTCTCTTATATACCCCTGGGGCCTAGTGGAATCATGGGTAGGAATGTAAAAAGGGACACAACCCTAAATCTGTGGATGTATGTTCCTACACTTGTCCCACCATGATTATCCCCACAGAAAGGTCCAGAAAGAGATGGTGGGATGAGTTTTGGTGTGGAAGTACTTGACATGTCCATAAAGAGCCGCAAAGACCCAGGCTTGTTTCAAGCGGGTATCCTATGCAAAGTTTTTGAACGGCTCCCTTACATATGCCAACTCTGACTTTCACCCCACAGATCTCCAACACCCTTAGAAGTCCAATCTTTTTTTGGGGGGATTATAAATTTACATTCCCAATTTCACACACCTAACTGCAACCTTTCATAGTTATTCCTGTTTCCCTGCAGTTATCCAAGTGACTTAATTGGTAGACATGTAACATTTAGCTGCGGCCGCCCAGACACAGAGCCTCCAAGTTGTTAGTACACATATGAGCGTTGAAACAATAATGTAGGTACGCATAGCAAGTTTTTGGCCCCTTTTGAGTACCAGAGTACCACTTATGTTCACCCCTGTCTCTAATGCCATTTGTAATGTGATTTTTGCAACAGCAATGTGTGTTGTCACGGCGATATCTAGTGGCAGCTGCAAGTAATTTGTGGATTCTTTGTGAGAATCAGCACATGCAAATATTGCATACTGTCATACATGCTACTTTCCTCAGAATCTTGAATATTTAAAACTACGAACATATAGCTCTATATTTAGGATCTTTGCAAATTCTATAAGAAAAATGTGCGATTCAAATATTCGCGCTCAGCACACTTTGTCACTGAAAATTGAGAAAGAGATTAGAGCAACCTTCCAATGGGGGACCCTTTTCTTGAGACATCTAATGGGACCTCTGACCTACCTCTGACTTGATACTGTAGGTGTCCAGAGGTGTCTAGGAATTTTCAGGAATTGACGAGTACCACAGACGGAAAACCCTTCCCTGCTGTATGCAAAAGTATAGGTTGTGATGGCTCACCAAGCAATATACAGAAAGTATTTTTGTCGGAACATTGTAATCTGTTTATATTTCCTGTACGGCTTTATAGACAGAATTAAGGAATACCCGCAGCGCTAAGAGGCTTCTTGACTACCACACTGGACACTGGGTTATATTTTAAATAAATATGTTCCCCCATAGAAGTTTCTTGTAACTGATTTCTAAACCATTTTTTATCTAAACAATACTGATTGGTTGCACTTTTATCTAGATTGTCACAGTAGCTCAGTGCTGTCTGATAATTTTGCGCATTTCCCCGAAAATAGGACACTGCCTTATATAAATTTTTGCTCCCAAAGATGCCTTACATCTTATTTTCAGGGGATGTCTTATATTCAGGGGGGGGGGGGGGGGGGGGGCATTCAAAATGACACAGGAGGATGAGAAGGGTTACTAAAATGGTAATCCCGTCCCTTATCATCCTCCTGTGTCATTTTGATTGCCCCCTTCTGATCCCCCTGTGTCATTTTGATTCCCCCCCCCACAGGAGGGATCAGAGGAGGCAATCAAAATGACACAGGAAGATGAGAAGGGCGGGGGTCACTTTTACCTCAGTTATCCCTTTCACTCAAGGGATTCCCTCAGACTCGTCAGAGAAGCAGGTGGCAGCTTGTACTGGGGTTGGCGCGGGCTCACCCCTCACTTCCAGCCTGCTTGCTCCTGTCACTTTATATTCATGTCTACGGCTGCTCCTGTTCGCCCCCGATCGCGGCCATAGACGTGAATGGCCGGGTTGATTTTAAACGCGGGTATTAATTTGCCACAATTGGAAACATTTATTTTCGGGGGGCGCCTTATATTTCTAGGAGGGGCAGAAATGTATGGGTGCCTTATATTTGGGGGGTGTCTTAATTTCAGGGGAAACACAGTAATAATTGTCATTTTATTATCTAGCATGAAGAAGAACCTCATCAGAAATCCATGTGGTGATGGTAAGAAATATACATCATTGTTATTCATGATCAGGGTAACCACATTGCACACCTTAGGAATTTTTGGAGAACTGGGGGAAAACCAACTGAAGTCCATACACAGGTTGATACCCGTGCGTTTGACCCGTAATCGATAGCAGCGTGGTGACATCACCATGCAGTGCTCAATCACAGGTCGATGAAACGGAAATCGGTGTGCAAAGTGGTACACATCAATAAATATTAAATAACTAATTATTACCGTCTCCTCTATGTGTATGTGAAGGCGTGCCAC
>CM070038.1:95725911-95736161 GCA_036250615.1 Ptychadena robeensis
CAGATCTGGCGTTCCAGAGTCCACATGAGAAAGGGGGTGAGCTTCTATGGGAAGGGCGGACACTTCACATGCTCATTACCTATTACATATTTTAGTTATTTACACTGACTTTCACCTGCGTTTAGTGGTCTGGACAAGAGGATATGTTTTTTAGTGAGGGTGGTTTTTGTTTGATTAGGTTTAACCCCAGTTGCCATTTTTAATTGCCAGTGACCATGATGTTGGAGCTGGTGGGGAGGTGTCATGAGATTCCATTGGCTTGAAATTTGTTCCCTGTTGTTTTTACCACTCCTGTTCTCCACATCTGATTAAAAACTCAATTACCTACATGAGTGTGTAAGTATATATGTGTACATGTGTACTGTGACAGATTGGTCATCTGTCCCTCTAAAATTGAACTGTTGGGTGGTTCCCAGAAGGAGTCCGGGAATGATTATTTGCACAGCACCATTAGGGTGCTTTGTTTGTGTTTTCTTAAAGGGCTCCCGGACTCTGGGATAGAGAGGATGGAATTGGGTGGGCCTCTCTATTCCCCCAGGGTCCACTAAATGGTTAAACACCTGGGTTGCAGGTGAGTGGGGTGTGTCTCCAGAAAAAGAGACTGAAGCCAGTCAGTCAGTGCTCCTCATGGTAGTTGGAGACACGGCTTCTGAGTATAGACAGGGGGGGCACACAAGAAGTGTGGGGCCCAGGCCTGTAGTACTGGAGCAGCTGGTGCAGGGGGGTCTCGCGGGGAGTGTGATACCCAGGCCTGTTGCTGCTGGGGAGCCGAACCAAGAAAGGACGATTTATGTTGACCATTTGAAATGCCAGGGGGATTGGCATTTTCAAGGACTTTTGTTTCTTTGGATGTTAACCCCTGTGAGGGTGAAACCTTGCTTTGGACCGTTTGTGTACTAATAAACGTGGGCACGAGCCCTTAAAAGGTAAACAGTCTGTTGGATTAATGCTGTTTGGAGACGCCGTTTGAGTGTGATCCCCCACAATACATATATATGAATATTTTAACATATGGTGAATAGTGATTTTACATATTTCTAATAGATTCAGAGACTATATCAAGGGCTGGATCTCCCGAGGAAGCCGATACGGCAAAACGCGTCGAGACAGCAATAGTATGAAGCAATTGATTATGTAAAGGATTGTATGTATGTAACAGCAATTTTTATGTGAATTGTAAAGTGTATTTTGTATCATGTGACATCTATCATGCAGTGATGACATAATTTCTGAACAATTATGTACCTACCTTGCTTTTAATAAAAATCTTATTTATACGATATTAACCATCAATTTCTAAAATGGGCCTTAAAAGTCCAGGAGTTTGAGCCTCCATTCTGGAGAGGATGGATGAGAGTTGATATATAGCTCTCTAACCCCCTCTCAGTTTTTGTTTTTTGTAGAGAGATTTATGGATGACGGCACACTATGTTGGAAGGGGAAGTAACAACTTTTCTTTGAATCACTGCGTCAGCCTCCTGCATGGTAGATTCTGCTGCAGATGGACCTCCCTGTTCCTGATTGATCCCTGAGTAGCTGTCTCCATCCACAGGTCACCAGATGGCTTTGAGTCAAATGTAACTCTTAAGGCCCCCATACACTGCACGGATTCCCTGGCTGATCGATTCAGCACCGATGGATTCCGGCGATTCCGCCGGCATCCACAGGTGTGAACGATCAGCCAATTAGGGAATCCGATCGTGGCAGCCCACCTTGCACGGCCGGATCCGTGTCCGATGGATCGGCTCCCTGACCGCAACGCCCCCTGATCAGAGCAGAATCGGACCCGAAAAGACCAACAGGTTGGTTCTTCCTCGGATCCGATTCTGTGCCCCCGATCCATCGGATGCGGTCGGACGGGCAAGGTGGGCTGCAGAGGATTCCGGCACGATGGATCCGCGTGCACGCGCCCGGAATCCATCGCGCTGGAATCCGGCACGAATCCGTGCTGTGTATGGCAGCCTTTACAGTACAACACCATGCGAACCCCCAGATCTCATACCTCAGTTGTACAATCCTGAGACTTTCTGGGTAAGTAACCCCTGAGACTACCTTCAGTCCAAATTTCATCCTTTCATAGTCATATTCCAGCTGTCACACAGTGCTTTTCTCTTGTCAGATTGTATCCTTACATATGCCTACTCAGACTGTCACCCCCCAGATCTCCTACACCCTTAGAAGTCCAATGTATTTTTTGGATTACTAATTTACATTCCCAATCTCACACCCCTAACTGCAACCTTTCATAGTTATTCATATTTCCCTGCAGTTATCCAAGTGATAAAACTGTATACATTTAACATTTAGCTGCAGCCGCTCAGACACTCCACTCCACAACTCCAAGTTGTTAGTACGCAAATGAGCTTTGTAACAATAATGCAGGTACGCAGAGCTCGTTTTTTGCCCCTTTTGAGCACCACAGATTATAGTAAAGAGTTGCCTCGGTAAGGTATGTTACTCTGCTCATCTGACACATAAAGCCATATAACTAGTATATAGACTGTATGTACAGTAAACTCATTACTATACAGGTAGCTTGAGAGTCAATATTAATTCATACCATGTTTGTAGGACTACAAGTCCCAGTAAACCACATCACATTTCTGCATATACACCCTTTTGTTTACATTTATATCAAGAGAAGTGCAACAGCAAAGTTGTAGTTGCAGATTATGGTCATTGTCACTTGTCAATAATTGTTCTTTTTTGTTTTTTTATGTGTATGGATTGTGCGCAAAACCACTTCTCATATCCTCTATCCTGTGTTATTTTACAGAATTGACCTGTTTCTGTACATTAGGATATTTGAACACTACCTACCAACATGAGGTAAGATTTCATGCAAACTGAACTGAGTGTATTAGATGTGGCGTCTGCATTCATTTCTTTTGCTTTTCTTTTGTTTACTTCTATCTGCTGATCCAGCCATTGACACTCATTGTCATTTAGTAGGGACTCTTCTCTAAGTAGTATGTACAGTTGTGTTCAAAATTATTCAACCCCCACTGAAATTGAGTGTTTTGGCCATTTTGACAGGACTTTGAGACATTCAACACGGAAATATGGTTAAAATGGGTGATATAAACGATGATTCGGCTTGGATGGTAAGTAAAACAAATATAAAATAAAATAATACATGAACTAAAAACGGAATGTAATTTCTCGTGCCGCAACAATCAGTATCAGTTTATTCAACCCCAATGACATTCATTCTTAGTAATTAGTAAAAAAATCCTTTTCACCAGTTGAGATCACAGGGATCTTGATTTTACAACGTGAAGCATAGCGTTCGTGACAACAAGTGTATTGCAGTCAATCTAAAGGATCTTAGTCCATTCTTCATGCGTGCAAAAAAGCCTCCAGTTCAGTCACATTATTAGGATGGCCACCCCCCTCCGGAAAAAATCAAGGATTTATTTAAATTAGGCAAAAAAAAGCATACGGTTCTTCAAGAGGATTATTTAAAGTTATGGTGACTGCGATGGCCACTGCAATGTTCCAGCCTTTAATACTGCAACCATGCCATAGTGGATTGGAGGGATGCTTGGATTCATGGTCCTTTTGAAAAGGTCCAACGTCTCCCAAGGCCTCAGGGTTTGTATGACGACTGCATCACATTTCCTTCCATATTCCTGGTACTGAAGGAGAATTCATGGACCTTGCACACGCTGATGCTTCCCCTTTTTTGTACCTGCAGAAGGCCAAAACAAGCCCCTTAAAGCATGATTGACCCCCCGCCATGCTTCACAGTAGTCCAAGGGTTCTTTACATAGGCCTGTTCTTCCTCTCCAAACAAGCTGGTCTCAAAGAATACCAAGAGTCGCTGACAGTATGCCAAAAGTCACGTGGACAAACCACAAAGGTTTAGTGTTCTGTGGACTGATGAAACAAAATTAGAACTGTTTGGGCCCATGGATCAACATGTGCAAAGTTGTGATGAAACTCACTGAACCATCTGCTAAACTACTACGCAACACCCCAATGCCCCCCCAAAAATATAAAAAGTCCCTTCTCATTCATCATAGCTAAAGACTATATTGTGATCCTGTGGAAGTGGCGGACCCCACCTACCCTTGCCCCCAGTATGCTCTACATCTATGGGAGACATCCACACTCCCTATACTGCGTCTTTCTAGTACATATGCCTTTCACATGATAATACATCAGGGAAATGGTAATGGGTTCTATATCAGATCAGCGTTGATCCTTCAATGGAACATCCATGATTTGCAGCATTGTAATCCATGTACCCTTTAGTATGTAATGTATACACTCAGGTCCATAAATATTGGGACATCGACAATATTCTAACATTTTTGGCTCTTTACATCACCACAATGGATTTGGAATGAAAGAAACACGATGTGCTTTAACTGCAGACTGTCAGCTTTAATGTGAGGGTATTTGCATCCAAATTAGTGTAGAATTACAACAGTTTGTATATGTCTCACACTTGTAAAGGTAATGGGACAATTGGCTTCTCAGCTGTTCCATGGGCAGATGTGTGATATTCCCAACTCAGTATCCCAACTACAATGTGCAGATAAAAGGTCCAGAGTTACTTTACAGTGTGCTATTTGCATTTGAAATCTGTAGCTGTCAACTCTCAAGATGAGATCCAAAGAGCTGTCACTATAAGTGAAGCAAGCCATCATTAGGCTTAAAAACCAAAACAAACCCATCAGAGGGATAGCAAATCAAGAGAAGACTTCACCAGAATGAAAACAGAGGGTTCACCACAAGATGTAAACAATTGGTGAGCCTCAAAAACAGGAAGGCCAGATTAGAGTTTGCAACAACATCTAAAATATCCTTCACAGTTCTGGAACAACATCCTATGGACAGATGAGACAAAAGCCCCCCATACACGGGTCAGATTCCCATCTGATTCCGGTACGATCGATTCCGGGCGCGTGCACGCCAAACGATTGTGCCGGAATCGCGTGCAGCCCACCTTGTCCGATCGATTGCATCCGATTGATCAGGGGCCCAGAATCGGATCGGACAGAGAACCAACATGTTGGTCTTTCTGATCCGATTCTGCAGACATCAGGGGGAGTTGCAATGTGTGAAATAAGCGATCGGACACGGAATCGTCCAGGAATCCGTGGGACAAGGTGGTATGCAGCGATCGGATACTCTTAATTGGCCGATTGATCGGAGCTCCGATTCCCGCTGAGATCGCCGGAATCGATCGGATGGGTGATCGATCGGCCATGGAATCGGAACGTGTATGGCTAGCTAAAGATCAACTTGTAGCAGAGTGATGGGAAGAGAAGAGTATGGAGAGGGAAAGGAACTGCTCATGATCATAAGCATACCACCTCATCAGTGAAGCATGGTGGTGGTAATGTCATGGTATGAACATGTATTGCTGCCAATGGAACTGGTTATCTCGTACTTATTGATGTGACTGCTGACAAAAGCAGCAGGATGAATTCTGAAGTGTTTCAAATGATATTATCTGATTCTCATATTCAGCCAAATGCTTTAGAACTCATTGGACGGCGCTTTACAGTGCAGATGGACAATGACCCAAAAGCATACTGCAAAAGCAACCAAAGAGTTTTTGAAGGGAATGTTATGAAACGGCCACACCACCTGACTCAGATTGAGCATGCGTTTCACTTGCTGAAGACAAAACTGAAGGGAAAATGCCCCAAGAACAAGCAGGAACTGAAGAAAGTTGCAGTAGAGGCCTGGCAGAGCATCACCAGGGATGAAACCCAACCCAGTGATGTCTATGCATCCCCGACTTCAGGCTGTTATTGACTGCAAAGGATTTGCAACCAAGTATTAAAAAGGGAGAGTTTGATTTATGATTTTTATTCTATCCCATTCACACAACAAAAAATCACTGGAGAAGTGGGCCAGGACCCACTAACCCAGCTTTGGTAAACACCTTTCTACCTCTGGCAAATGCCCTTGTTTGGAGCCCCTAAAGTCCCCTGGCCCCTGTTCATTCAGGGGGAATTTCAAAGCTGGGTTAGTGGGTCCTGGCCCACTTCTCCAGTGATTCTTTGTTGTGTGTATTAATTTGGGATGTTGGCTCCATTGCCCCTAGAATAGTACATTTATGATTATTCTATCCCATTGGTTTTGATCTCTTAACCTCCTTGGCGTTATGCATAAATGCCGGCTCTCTCAGTATGTTCAAACTGTTGTTATTCCTACACCGTTCACCTGATTTGGATGTAAATACCCTCAAATCAAGGCTGACAGTCTGCAGTTAAAGCATTGTGTTTGTTTCATTGCAAATTGTGGTGGTGTATAGAGCCAAACATTTTTGAATTGTGTTGATGTCCCAATATTTATGGACTGTATTTGTACTGTATTTGTGATGCTTGCAGTCTAATGATCTGATGTTTTTATCTCCCACTAATAATGCTCCTTTCCTTCTGCTTAGCATGACGAAGAACCTGGTCAAATATCCAAATGCTGCTGGTGAGTGATCTATTATTATTTATAAGCAGAGAAATATTTCCTCATGGGAAGGGCAATTACATTCATTTGTAGGGTCATCAGGCAAACTTATATTCAGAAAAAGACATGGGGAGCCAGGCACTGTCATGTACTACAGCAAAATTAATACTAAATAATATATATACACAGTATATTGAGGAAAGTGTAGCTCCTCCTGCACTTACACACACATGAACTTTCATGACCAACCTATTGTTAAAGCTGGCCATAGACGTTTAGTTTTTTTGGCCGATTACTCGTCAGATCAACCTTGCATGATGATGTCATCACACGCAGCCAGTCATTCTGAAAATCACCCATTGAGCGCCGACCATTACTTTGGATGAGGACACTGGTCTCCATTCAAAGTAATGAGATCGAACTAAAAATTGATATCTGTAATTTAGGATATCGATTTCCTGGCCAATCTTGTGATCGATTTAGATCGAGCACTGTGAAGGTGCACATTTAAGCGTCTATGGCCAGCCTTAGCCATAGACATTTATATGGGTTGCCCCCACTATAGCAGCTTCCACTCTCAATGGGCGGCTTCCACAAGGTTTAGGAGATATTATGGAAAATTCTTACAATTCTTCCAGAATAGCATATGTGAGGTCAGGCTCTGATATTGGAGGAGAAGGCCAGACTTACAGTCTACACTTTCATCCCAAAGGTGTTCTATGGGGGTGACGTCACACTAAACTCCCTCATTCATGTATTTATGGAAATTGCTTTGTGCACTTTGGTGCAGTCATGTTAAAAAAATGAAAGGACCTTACCCAAATTGTTCCCATACAATTAAATTCATTAAAATTGTCCACACTTTTTTGGTAACATGAGGTTTTCAGAGATTCTGTCACGGGTGCCAAGCCCCACCCCTGAGGAACAACCTCATACGCTAATCCCTCCTCCACCAAACTTTACACTGGATTCTATGGAGTCAGTCAAGTACCATTCTCCTGTCATCCACCAAACCCAGACACATCCATCAGATTGCCAGAGATGTGTTTCTGGTCACTCCAGAAAATATGTCTTCTTTGCTCGAGAGTCCAGTGGTAGCATCCAAGGCTTTGCATTGTACTTGGCGATGCAAGGCTGGGATGCAGCTGGTTAGCCATGGACACTGGTTCCAGGAAGCTCTTTACACTCTGTTCTAATCTGTAGCCCATATAGAGTTCGGAGGACTGTCCTTGCAGACATTTTTGAACTCTAGGTCAATGTGTATCTCAGTATGAAATTATCCGGCTCTGTTATTTTTTATGGCCTACTATTTCATATTACAGTGGAATATATAGCAGTCAGGAAATGTCATGCATGGTGACATTCTATGAAGCCACTGAGCTTCTGAGAACATTCTGTGGAAGGTATCTAAACATGTGATCTTGAGGGGTGTCCCATTAATTAGCAATATAATGTATATATCACATAACATGTTTTTTATAGGAAGGGCAGCAAAAAATTGACCTGCAGAGACGCAGCGGAGCGATAGGCGGGAGCGGGGCGTGGCCGGGCGTGATGGCAGCATTGATGGACAGGGCAGGAGCAGGAAGGGGCGGAGTTAAGAGGGGCGGAGATTCATCTGTAAAAGAGAGTTCAGACAGGAAGTCAGCCTCTTTGGACCTTCAAGCACCCACCCTCCCTCCCTGAATTTGTTCGGTTCATGATTATGCTACTGTTTGTTTTTTTCTGTTTCTGTGTGTAATTGTTCTTATGTATGTTGTTGCAGCAGGCGGGTCCTCGGCAGTGCCTAAAGTGATGTTAAGCTTAAATTGTAGGGTGACTTGCTTATTTAGGGATGGCAGTGATCAAAAGGGGTAAAATAGTATGGAGGGCTCAGGCCCTAAATTTGGGATTATTAACAGGAACTTTTTTGGGAAGTTGGAAGTACCCACTGTGTTGGTTCTAAGGGCAGGTGGCTGGTACGGACGGTGGTTTTTGAATGTTATAAGAGTTATAAATGTTATTTATGATATTTAAATGTAATATTCATGTAAAAGTTTAGTGGGTTATTTATATTGATAATGGCACTGTCAAGGAGGTTAAGTACTTTGATAAGCTGTGGCCTTTAATGTAACATCCACTTTAATACAAACCAGTTCGAAAGAATTTATTGTGTGGTGTCGTTATTTCAATGGGGGAGGGGTAACAGGTGGTAAGCAGGCAGCTCAACACTGCCCGGTCAAGTTGTGAAAGGCGGTCATTTTATTTATGTATTTGTATCGCAGGGTTCTCCTTATAGTACAATAGTTTAAAAAAAGGAAAAGATTTCATACAATAACCGGCATAGTGCTTCCTGGCATCCCCCTGGAAATTTTAGTGCCACACTACGTTCAGGGACTTTGCAGGAGGAGAAGGACACTTTTATATGTTGTCCGAGCTACCCTGTTTCCCCTATGATAAGCCACCCCCCGATTTTTGCACAAAACATTTAAATAAGCCCCCCCCCCCGCAAACAAGACACCCACCGATACCTTCCCTAATCTCCCATTCGGGTGGTACAATGGGTAACTGTGTGACTCCATGTGACTGCATCAGGGCTGGCTGCAGTGCAGAGCAGAGCACAAGAAAAGAGAGTCAGTGAAGTGGACAATGATTGACACAGAGTGATCAAAGGGGACAATGATTGGCACAGGGTGATCAGAAGGGGACAACGATTGGCACAGAGTGATCAAAGGGGAAAATGCATGGCACAGAGTGATCACAAGGGGACAATGATTGGCACAGAGTGATCAAAGGGGACAATGTTCGGCACAGAGTGATTAAAAGGGACAATGATTGGCACAGAGTGATCAAAGGGGACAATGAATGGCACAGATTGATCACAAGGGGACAATGATTGGCACAGAGTAATCAAAGGGGACAATGTTCGGCACAGAGTGATTAAAGGGAACAATGATTGGCACAGAGTGATCTGGAGGGGGCAATGATTGGCACAGAGTCATCAAAGGGGACAAATGTTGGCACAGAGTGATCAAAGAAGACAATGAATGGCACAGAGTGAGACCTAGGGCATATTTTGGCGTTTCAAAAAATATAAGACAGTGCCTTATCATCAGGGAAACAGGGTTTAACTTTTTTACAGAAAGCAAACGCTTCATCCAACTGTAATTATTATCTGTTCCACCAGAAATGATGAATGATGTGTGTGACTTTCAGATCATCTGCTACTGATAGTTTGGGCGGTTTAACTTCAGCGCTCAACACATGGCTTTATATGGGAGGGTTGCTTTGAATAAGAATTTTCCAATTTCTATGTGTTGTCTGAATAACGTGAATTGTATTTGACTTGTATTGTAGAGAATTTGGATCACTGGACAATAACTGAGAATGAGCATGATGGTTGGAAGGTTGAAGCTTTGCCTGGACATTTTGGCAAGAATTTCCCGCTTCCGTCTGTCACCAAATACTTTGTAACTTCCCATCGGTGAGTCCAACTTTTCTTCAGCATAACAGACAGTAATATAATAATAAGAATCCAATGCAATATAAACTAGTTATTATCTGTTTTAAATTTTCTAATAATAGAGTGCATATACAGTAGCAGTGGTTCCTAAACTTTCCTTGCAGGGCCCCCCTTTTCTATTTAGGAACATTATCGAGCCCCCCCTCCCCATTCCAACACAGGTTAAGAATGTGAGCCTGCACCCCCCTGGAATACGTTCATGCCCCCCCAGGGGGCCCGCCTCAGAGTTTGGCCCCCCATACACCTTAAGATCAATCCATACAACTTCCTTTAAATCTACCAACAACTGTGTAGTATAGTGGCCTCCCTGATAGAATACATAGTG
>CM070038.1:95742667-95757595 GCA_036250615.1 Ptychadena robeensis
AGTTTTGAAAAAAACAAAAAAACAAACAAACACAATGTGCTGTAAATGTCAGCTTTAATTTGAGTGTATTTACATCCAAATCAGGTGAACGGTGTAGGAATAACAACAGTTTGCATATGTGTCTCACACTTGTTAGGGGACCAAAAGTAATGGGACAATTGGCTTCTCAGCTGTTCCATGGCCAGGTGTGTGATATTCCCTCATTATCCCAATGTGCAGATAAAAGGTCCAGTGAAGCACGCCATCATTAGGCTGAAAAAACAAAACAAACCCATCAAAGAGATAGCAAAAACATTAGGTGTGGCCAAAACAATAGTTTGGAACATTCTTTAAAAGAAGGAACGCACTGGTGAGCTCAGCAGCACCAAAAGAACAGGAAGACCGCGATAAACAACTGGTGGATGACCAAAGAATTCTTTCCCTTGTGAAGAAAACACCCTTCACAACAGTTGGCCAGATCAAGGTAGGTGTATGTGTGTAAGTCAACAATCAAAGGAAAACTTCCCCAGAGTGAATACAGAGGGTTCACCACAAGATATAAACCAGTGGTGGGCTGCAAAAACAGGAAGGCCAGATTAGAGTTTGCCAAATCACATCTAAAAAAGCCTTCACAGTTATGGAACAACATCCCATGGACAGATGAGACCAACTTGTACCAGAGTGATGGAAAGAGTATCATAAATACTCACATTCATACACATTTTTACACAGTTCACACACCCCACTTCTGTGTATATCTTTATCCCCTATAAGGATTCTCGGTGGATGGGTCTTCTTGGCTAACCTCTAACCACATGCACACCTTGATACTCGACTCAAAATTATGAGACCAAATAGAAGACAATTTTTTTATTTGTTTGGACTTAAGATAACGCCCCCCCCCCCATGCCAAATCTCATGTGGCACCCAACTGGCTGAAACTTGGTGGTTTCAACCCCCACAGCCCCTTGCCCGAGGTTATCACTATACGAGGTGAGTTATAATAGCTGAGCTAGATTGAACCCTAAGTGGTCTTCTAACTACATTAAAGCCTATATGGGCCCCCAGGGTCTAATAAATCCCTCCTCTCCTCATCCCCAAGATATTTGAATTATTGCATTTATCTCCTGAGGAAGTGAATGCTTTGCGAAACGTGTCAAGACGCAAATGCACTACTTCCAATGATCTAAGATGTGGAGATACAACATGGATGGGAATCAGTTGGATTTTGGACATTATTAAATATCACAATTTCTATACTTCGTTTATTACTATTTTATGTTAACATCGTTATTGCTGCCTTAAAAATCCCTAGACTTACCTCTTCACTATGGTGAAGGAGTAGGGATGTAGAATTATTTTTTGGTTTCTGGAACAACATCCCATGAACAGATGAGACCAAGATCAACTTGTACCAGAGTGATGGGAAGAGAAGAGTATGGAGAAGGAAAGGAACTGCTCATGATCCTAAGCATACCACCTCATCAGTGAAGCATGGTGGTGGTAGTGTCATGGCGTGGCCATGTATGACTGCCAATGGAACTGGTTCTCTTGTATTTATTGATGATGTGACTGTTGACAAAAGCAGCAGGAGGAATTCTGAAGTGTTTCCAGCAATATTATCTGATTCTCATATTCAGCTAAATGCTTCAGAACTCATTCAACAATGACCAAAGCATTCTGCAAAAGCAACAAGAGTTTTTTTAGGGAAAGAAGTGGAATGTTATGCCATGGCCAAGTGAATTACCTGACCTGAATGCGATTGAGCATGCATTTCACTTGCTGAAGATGAAACTGAAGGGAAATGCCCCAAGAACAAGCAGGAACTGAAGACAGTTGCAGTAGAGGCCTGGCAGAGCATCACCAGCAAAGAAACCCAGCGTCTGGTAATGCCTATGCTTCCCAGACTTCAGCCTGTAATTGTCTGCAAAGGATTTGCAACCAAGTATTAAAAAGGGAAAATTTGATCTATGGTTATTATCCTGTCCCATTACTTTTGGTCCCTTAACAAGTGTGAGACACATATGCAAACTGTTGTAATTCCTACACCGTTCACCTGATTTGGATGTAAATACCCTCAAATTAAAGCTGACAGTCTGCAGTTAAAGCACATTGTGTTTGTTTCATAAAAACAATCATATTCAGTGGGGTTCATACAAAGACAGGGCTGCACATTAGTGGTCCGCCAGAACAGAAATGGGGTCAAAAGCTAAGCATTTGCGTAGAAACGCCAGAGGAGTCTGCCTGTCAGCCATAGAGAAGAGAAATCGTCAGCTTCCCCTTCCGCACTTCCTCCCTCCCTGATGTGTGAGATGGAAGCCAGTGATGTGACACCAAGTGCTCACTAGAGGCATCCAGTGGCTGAAATTGGTATTTTTGGCTCAGACACATTAAATAGCTGTACAAACATCTTAACTTTATCATATATGCACTACTGTTATAGTAACATTCTTTGGATTGTCAAAATTCAATTATACATTTACTGTATGTTACTTGGATAAACACAGGGAAACAATAATAACCATAGTTAGGAGTGTGAGATTGGGAATGTAAATTACTAATCAAAAAGAAAAAAAGATTGGAATTTTAAGGTTGTTGGAGATCTGGGGGTTGAAAGTCAGAGTAGGCAGTTTGCTTGAGGCTTAGAGTGCGCTCCCGCAGGTGCACCCTATTCATTTAGAATACCAAATACGCTGTAAAACAAGCCCAAACAGCATCAGCTGCTTTTCCATGTCTTGGAGACACATCCATTGATCTTCAAAGCATGAGTCACCGTTGGCACCGTGCAGTGCTCCGTGCATTCAGCAGCTTTATATAAGCACTGCAGGTGCCCCCTTAGGTTACGCAGCGTGGACACTGTGCCAAAGCAGTGGACACAAACCCAAAGGGTAAAATCGGACCAGAGAAAAGCACTGTTGGAATGTTGACAGTCTGAATATGACTATGAAAGGTTGACATTTGGACTGCAGGTAGTCTCAGAGGTTAGTTACTATCCCAGAACATTTCAGGGATTGTGCTACTGAGGTATGAGATCTCAGGGTTCAAACAATGTTGTACTCTGAGAGTTACATTTGACCCAAAGCCAGCTGGTGACCTGTGGATGGAGACCGCTAATCAGAGGCTCAATCAGGAACAGGGAGGTCCCTCTGCAGCAGTATCTACCATGCAGGAAGCTGACGCAGAGGACAGTTAGGGAGACAGTGAGGAAGAAGACACTTATGAAAACCATGTTACATATGGGGTGAGTACCAGCAACCATCTCCTGGTACTCATCTGAGGCGCTCACTAAAAAATTTAAAACAAAGAGGTGGTGTAACATCAGTGTCACATCTGCAGGACTTTTCTGTCTCAACAGCAATCCCCCTTATCCTCCGGCTGTAATGACAGTGCTCCTCCAAGAATAAGCGTCTCGCCGAGAGATGCCTCCATCCCCTACACCCCCATACCCCCCGAGGGGATACCCCAGGTAGATGTAGGGCCTGTTGTGTGGGAGCATTCCACCAGGGGGAGCTCCAGGTCAGTTATTAAAAGGAGGAGAAACTGGAAGTGAGCAGCCTTTTTCCAGAGACAAGTGTACAGTTGACAAGGGAGACTTGTGCTCTGAGGAGGGGTGTGTGAGGGCTGTAACTACTAGGGGGAAAAGTATAATAGGAAACCATTATGATTCAAGTGACTACATCACTGTCCCTAGCTGACAGAACACCACTAAGGCAGCCAGCACACCCCTCACATACTGCAAAGCAAATTGGCTGTCACCCCTGTTACACGTTTCACCCTTAATAGTGTTTCTTTAGGAAATAAGTGAATATCTATTTGTACTGGAATTGGAGGAGAAACCCCCCCCCCCCCCCCCCCCCCCCCCCCCCACACACACACACATGGGTGTCATTGTTTTAGATGGCACCACTATCAAAGTTCCTAATTGAGTGCGAACCAAGCCAGTGGGTATTGTCCTATGTAAAAGAACCATAGACTGATCATTTCATCACTTGTCTCCCCAACCTATTTAGGTATCTATTAACAATCATTAGACAGATCTAAAGACCATATATCAGTATTGGATGACCTGTGGGTATGGAAAATAGGACAGAATTCTCCCTATCCCTTGGACTTAGGTAGTAGGGAGCCTAGTGTAGAGGTACCAAGTGGAGCATGCATGTCACTTTAAAGACAAAAAGGATTGACCGAAAATTGGACACCAAACTGGTGCGCCTTGATCCCTTGATAGAGATACTGGGAAAAATATAAAGTAAAATAAGGTTAGGGAACATTATTGTTTTTTTTTGTCTGTCCAGCTCCTGCAAGAAGTCTCAGCTCATCGACCTGAGGGAACAGGCATACAACAATGTTATGTTGGACCTATATCAACCAACTATTACAGTTACAAGCTGGTAAATACAATAATATACTGATATCAGTTTACAGAATGTTCTATTCTCTGACGGTGGGAAGTGAGGGCGGCTCTGTTTAGTTCAAATGACAACCATGACTTAGCTCTACGATCAAACCCAAATCATTGGTTTGGTGGCTTCTTAGGCTGCTCATACACGGGGCGATACCCGCTCGATCAATCAATCAATAATTGAGCGGGACATGGTGTACGTACCCCTTTTCTGCAATCCATCCCGTTTGATAATCGGCAGTCGGACAGGGATTTACTAACATGTTGGTTACCGATTGATCCCGCTCGAAAGGGTGGCCGAGTTTCATTCCCGAACAATCTGTCACTGTGAATGCCCATTCGGGAATCAAACTATAAATTGACCCTTGCATGGGGACCCCTACACTTAATTGTGAGAAGTACTGAGACCCCCTCCAAATCACTGAGTTAATGTTTTCCAATCACCTCCATGGCCACAGGGGTACAAAGGCATCACCTCGGCATGCAGATGCAGAGACAAGAGCAACAGACCTCCAAACTTCATATGGCCTTCAGATAAGTTTTAAGATCAGTGTGTAGAGAGCCTCATGGAATTGGTGTCCCCCCCACAAGAGATATTAACCTCCCTAGCGCTTCTGACGGCACCATCTCGTCCTGCACTTGCTTATGCAGTATTGCAGCTGACGAGATGGAGCCATCCAGCTAAGCTCAGATCTGCTCTGTGCTGTCCGGGATCTGAAGCTTGCTTCATAACTAAAGCAAGCCAGCTGTGTCACCTCTCTCCCAACCTAATTTGCATATGAATGACATGCATATGCAAATTGGGATATCTTCAAAGAGCACACCTGGAATATCACCCCCATTGTCATTCCAGATGTGATCTTTGAAGTTAACCCTTTCAGAGGGTTGCCAAATGCCATTGTATTGGATACAGTGATAACTGTATCCAATCCAATTTAAAACAAAAACTAAATAAAAATGTTATTATAAACAAACATAAATACTGTTTTAAAATCAATGAATACTGTTTTGAAATCTTTCATACCAAAAAAGTATTCAAGAGATTTAAGCATTCACATGATACATTTTATCATTTTTTTATGTTTTTATTTATAATAATTGTGTGTGTCAGACATTATTATAGTCAGGATGTCTCTTAGACCCTTGTACGGCCATATTTTGGAAGTTACAGGCCTACAACACACAAAAAATGTCTATGGTGCGCTTTTGGTACAGAAATCTGGACCTTGCAAGAGCGCTAGGGAGGTTAATACCTCACAACACTAAATGGGAGCGGCAGGCAGCGGGGAGAGCCTGACACAGGATGGCTTGAGAGGCTGTGTTCCGTGTTAGGCTCCACCCCTTTCCCCTGCTGGGAGCCGATCAGCTATGTGCTCTGTGAGAGGATGGGGGCTTGTCTGATTGTCAGATCAACCGGGATTTATGGACATGTCCGTTCCAGGTTCGATCAACCTTTTTAGAGCGGGATCAATTGAAGAAAGACATACACGGTTCAATGTTTTTATAGATTCAAGCACAATCGAGTGCTGTGAACGCGCATGTTGCTCGATTGTACTTAAATATATTTCAACAGCCATGGATGGACACCTTTACATCACCTATAGCAATTCAAAGACTCGAGTGCAGCGGTGTAAAGCAGTGGACTTCAGGGGAGAGGAGTCATGTCCTCTGGAGTGACCACTCACACTCCTGTCTGGGAGTCTGTTGGATGAGTCTGGGTTTGGTGGATGCCAGTAGAACAGTTGTTGCCTGACTGCTTGAGTAAACCTATGGCACGCATGCCCAAGACAGCACGCAGAACCCTCTCTGTTGGCACGCTCAGGCTTAGTTTCCACTTGTGTGGAAGCCGGCGGCGGCATCTCATGCGGTTTTTAGCGGCGGCCATTCACCCCTATGGCCGCGGTCAGTGCTGGGCAGGCGTGGAATCGCGCGGACGGCCGCCTAAAACTCGGTCGACCGAGTTTTTAGGCGGCCGTCCGCGCGATTCCGCGGACAGGGGAATAGCCCATTGAAATGAATGGGCGCGGATATATCCGCGCCGCGCACAACCGCGGGCTTCCGCTTCTAGTGGAAACAAGCCCATAGTTAGACCTTCAGTTTGTTGCTGATTGGTAGTGATGGCTGAACTTCGACCAGGTCTGTCCACGAACGGGCGGATCGGATTTTTAAAAAAGCCTCAAATTTGAAGTCAGTGACGTCACATCCGGTGCCTGGAATGCATAGTTCCTGGTTGAGATAGCTGGATGTGACGTCACTTCCAGTTCTCAAAACTGCTTTTCATAAGAAGATCAGCTTCATGCCCGGTCTTCTGGTGAACTGATTCTTCCTCCGGCGGGATCTTGTTGCTCCTAATCCTGACGGAGGAAAAATAGAGAGCTCCTTCTCGAACACTCAGGGCGGGATGAACACCCGTACTGCTCGCCGGTTAGAAAGAGGACGAATATCCATGTTTGCGGCCAAACTGTCCGCCATGCGAGCAGTTTGGCCATCACTACTGATTGGTGGAGACAGGAGAGGAGGTAATTTTTTGCAGCTCGGGTAACATCATATTTCAAACAGCAGTGCCGTCTTGTGGCTATACAGCTAATTTACCAGAAAATTTTAGGTATTTGACCACTTTTGTTGTATCGTCTCATTGACTGTAAATATTACATAGAACTTTAATAAAAGTTGTTTATTGGTGGACAGTTGTGTTCCATAACTGTGTCTGTGATCTGTGATGACGACATCATGACTAGTCCACTCAACTACAACAGCATCATAAAAAGTGCGGCACATTCTGGAATTGACACTGTAATGGCGGTGAGGAGGCCACAAGTTCCTCTCAAGTCCTGTTGAGTTTCTGAGCACCTTGCTTTCTCCTCATTCCTGGATCAGGGCAAAATGTTAAAATTTTAAAAATTTTAGCGCCATTTCACACTGCTTTAGGATATTTGGCCAGTAACATGATATGCTACCCTGTTTCCCCCGAAAATAAGACAGTGTCTTATATTAATTTTTTATCCAAAAGATGGGCTACATACTTATTGTTGAACAATTTAGGTTGTCCCCCTCTGATCCTCTTGTGTCATTTTGATTTCCCACCCACCCAAACATGAGTGGTATCAAAGGGGGCAATCAAGGGGGCACAGGAGGATGAGAAGGGGGGGGGGTCAAAATGACACAGGAGGATGAGAAGGGGGGGGGGTCATAATGACACAGGAGGATCAGAGGGGGCAATCAAAATGACACAGGAGGATGAGAAGGGGTTACTAAAATGGTAATCCCCCATTTTTCTTCCTTCTGTGTCATTTGATTGCCCCCCTCTGATCCTCCTGTGCCAGGTCACCACTTTCACCCCACCCCTTTGTGCCTGACTCCTGCCCTGACTCCTGCCCTCACTCAGGGCATTCCCCCATCTGGGCAAAGCAGGCATTGACGCGGCTCACCTCTAACTTCCTGTCTACTTGCACCTGTCAATTGTGCCCCCGATCTCAGCCATAGATGTGAATGGCTGGGTTGATTTTAAACAGTGCTATTCATTTGTCGCAATTGAAAACATCCGGAGATGCCTTATATTTAAATTTTCCTCTCTACTTTCCCTCCAAAAAGTAGCTAAGCTAATCTGCCCAGTAACAGGCCTTAAGCCAGCCCCTATCTAAGGATATAAATAGTCAGTCCCTAGAATGTTCTGGGCTTCTCCTTTGATGACTACGGCCTCAGTACTGGAGACAGTCCAACCAACACCCAACCGACAGGTTCCAGCAGCTTGGTAGCCACTACTGAAACGTTTATCCCTACAATTGAACCCCTCCTCTGCCCTCAGGAGTCGGAGCTGTATGTATATACTCCAAATAACATGTAAAGAGCCCCCTACCTGCTTGCGTGGACCTCCGCTTTATTGGGGTGTGAGCTCAGTTTGGAAAGTGGACAAGAGGACATCCATCTCTAGAACCTGGTCGCGTGAGTAGCTTTGCATTCTACACTCACCCGACATAACAGTACTTTAAGATAAATAAGTGGGTTACGTGTTTCTGTTTGGGCACTCGGCCTCAAAAAGTTTCGCCATCACTGGTGTAGGGGTTGTTCCTCAGAGGTGGGGCTTGAACCCCCACCTCGCAATTTGACGGGGAGGGAAACAAATTCGAATTCTTTACCCTATATTGGGGCTTGAACCCTTGGTTCCAGTGAAGGGACCTCTTAATGCAAGAAAATATTGTCATTCTGTAATTCGTCCTTTTTTTGTTTTTATCTAGGTATGCAGCTCGGGAGGACTGTGGCTGCCAATATGAGCTGAATGTCCAACTACTTTCCCAGGAGAGGAAAGTTATACAGGAGTTTTCCCCAGCACCTGTGTTCATACCTAGGGGCGAAGGCACCGCGTTGCAACATGTAATGTCATATGACTCCTCTCTACTGATCACACCATGATGTTAGAGCTGGTTTCCATAACATTTTTAAAACTGCCACTGCAGCCAGAAGCCCCTCACACTGCATAGGGTTTAATGTGTAATTCTGAGCAGTGTTCCAAACATAAAAAGTTAGGCCCCCATGTGTGCCATGCGGACCTCATTGCCCCTAAAGCCCTTTAAACATAAAAATACGTTTTACCAATCTTCTTCCTGCTTCACCCCAACTTTGTTGCCGGTCTCCAAAACCTCTTCCTTTTGGTCAGTCACACCAATCTGATTATATCTGTCATTACATGTGATGCAGGACCAGCTGTCCTGCACTGTAAAAGTGGATTCTACGGTCCCACCCATAAACTGTAGTGAACCAGAAAGCATGGGTGACAGCGGGGGATAAGATCTATATTGTTTCTTGGGGGATGGTGGGAGGAGTAGGGAGAAAGTTCTAGAAAACCTAACAAACTACTATGATTTGCTGTGATTTTGTGTGTTTAATTCAGGTCTATATTGTCACACTTTGTTTTATTCTTTAAGATAGCCCATCGCTTCAGCATCTATGGAGCAGGAGTGCGCTATATGAAGCTTACCCGGGACACACAGAACTGGTTTCTGGGCTGGTACGAAGTCCACATTACAAACAACAGCGTCACCATAGATTAGACCCCGTCAGCACCAACATCTGACACGTATCATATTCTTGTGTCTTATAACCTGAATGTGTCGTCAACTACCAAATACTAATCACATGTAACTTAAGCCCATAAAAATGATGTTGTATGTGTTTTTGAGTATCAATAAAGCTTGAGTCTTTTATGTTCAAATAGTGCTTTATTGTACAATGACATCTCTCCCACTGGACAATATACTGTATACTGATAGCAGTTCTAACCTCAGCAGAAATGAGACCAGCGAATCAGGTCAGGTCAATCTGATCAGCTGATCATGAGCTTTTTAAAGAGTTTTTTACCCAAAGTGACACAAACAGCTAACTTCCTGAATCCACCCCCCCCCCCCCCCCCCCCCCCCCCCCCATTATATAATTATATATAGACAGTGTCTACACACGCCTGGTAAAATGTCTCAGCTTCCTGTGCTATACAGAAATGAGACAAAGATAAATCATTTCAGAACTTTTTCCACCTGTAATGTGATTGATAAACTGTACCAGTCACATGAAGAACAAACTGAAATCTTAGGTGGAGTCTATCAGCATGGCCCATTTTGGGTATGAGTCTATCAGCATGGCCCATTTTGATGAGTCTATCCAGCATGGCACATTTGGGTATGGGTCTATCAGCTGGCACATTTCGGGGAGAGTCTACCTGGCACGGGGCACATCGCGCACATTTGGGGCTACGCGGCACGGGTGGGGGCTATCAGCATGGCCGGGTATGGTCTCGCTGCCGGGTATGAGTCTATCAGCATGGCACTCTTTGGGTATGGGTCCTCAGCATGGCCTTTTGGGTATGCGTCCTATCAGCAGGCACATTTTGGGTGGGGCTGCGCGGCCCTCTGGAGGGTCGCATGCAGGCTGGCACAGCATGCCTGTTGGCTATGGGTCTATCAGCATGGCACATTTTGGGTATGCGGTCTATCAGCATGGGTCCTTGGGATTGGCGTCTATCAGCATGGCACATTTGGGTATGGGTCTACAGCATGGCACATTTTGGGCTATGAGTCTATCAGCATGGCCATTTTGGGATGAGTCTATCAGCAGGGCCACATTGGGGTACTGCGGCTATCAGCATGGCACATGTTGGTGCTCGGGTCTATCAGCATGGGCGTAATTTTGGGTAATGAGTCTATCAGCATGGCACATTTTGGGTATGGGTCTATCAGCATGGTACATTTTGACTTGTCAAAAAATCTGTTCGATTGCGAGGGCGTCTCCTGTGCACATCTCTCAGAATACCCGACAGATTTTCAATCGGATTCAGGTCTGGGCTCTGGCTGGGCCATTCCAAAACATTCATCTTCTGGTAAAGCCATTCGTTTGTTGATTTGGATGTATGCTTTGGGTGGTTGTCATGCTGAGAGATGAAGTTCCTCTTCATGTTCGGCTTTCTAGCAGAAGCCTGAACGTTCTGTGCTAATATTGACTAGTATTTGGAACTGTTCATAATGCCCTCTATCTTAACTAAGGCCCCAGTTACAGCTGAAGAAAAATTGCCACCACCATGCTTCACTATGGGTATGGTGTTCTTTTGGTGATGTGCGGTTGCAAACCCGAGCATCTGCGGGGTCAGCATGGCAACCAGCTTCTCCTTCCCTGTACTGCCTCTGGTGAGCATGTCAGGACATGCCAATTTCTTAATCACCCCCCGCCCTCAACTTTTTTTGGCAGCAACCCCCACTCAACACTTTTTTTTTGCTAGAATCTCCCCCCAGGCCCCAAGATTTCTGATGGCGGCTCTGTAAAACACCACTGGGTTTACACACTGAGCAGAATCTACTCTAACAATGATCATTGTTACCTAAGGACCTAAGTATGAAGATAAGATGTTCCTTGGGGAATTTGTGCCAGTGCAAAGTGTCATTTTGCGCTCCAAATACCAGAAGTGACCAGAAGCGACATCATTTCCAGCATGATCATGTAAGTGTAATGTCCCTTCTCACTTCCCACCCTGCTTGTGGGCATCACCGTTGCTGCTTGTTAGCAGCCGCTCTGATACTTTCAGCTCCAGATGCTGCAATGAAATGCGGATTTCGGCTTTAACCTTCACCTTCACCTTTTTCAGAGCTACAATCTTAGATAGTTCTGCCAAGGAATCATCTATGCTAGTGTCTCAGAGGGTCCCCAGCCCGAAGGATGAACAGTCGTGAGCGTGACGTGGTCATGTTTGTCGATTGAACAGCGAATCGATAAGCAACACTTTGATTCCAATTTCTGTATAGCGATTTCCCTCCCTGGCCTCTATCGCAGAGACAATCACTGTAGCCAATCAGCTGAACTCACCATACTTTCCATCCATGAATATCTTTATTGAACGCTGTATCCACGGGAACAACAGATATGGTAACTTCCAGTAATGACTGAATCAAGTATTACAGGAGGTCAAAATGAATATTTCCTTCCTTGCTCAAATGTGTACGTCTGCTGGAATGGTAGAAGGAAACTTACAATGAGGGAGGAGGAAATCAGCTCATATCATATCATAGGAGAAATGACAGAAAAATAAGTGCAATAAAAACAGTAACCATTAGAGGGCAGTATAACACTGATAATGTATATTGCTAACATATGCATAGAAAACCTGCAATTAAATTGCTAATATGCTTCAGACCATAAGACACACTTTTTCACCCCCAAAATTCGGGGAAAAAAGTGCCTGTGTCTTATGGTCCGAATGCGCAACTTGGCTTCCTGCCAGCTCTCCCGGCCAGCCGGTGTCGGGCTCTCCCATCTGAACTGTATAATTGCCTATGCCAGCAGAGCTCAGAGCCCTGCTGTCATAAGCAATGAATAGAGAGAGATAGATGAACTGGCATCTTTCCCTCTCTCCCTCTGTGGAAACTGCAATTACTCTGCAGCTCACACGGACACAGTTACAGCAAGCCGGAGAGGAGAGCAGAGGAGAGTATTAGACTGTGATGCCTGGCCCCCCTCCTCCTGATAGAATGACGTGTTGTGTTGAGAGTGTACTGCTGTTAGTGACACCTACTGGCTGAATTGAATATTGCAAAACTTATTAAATCTTTTTTTTTCTGCTTTTCCTGCCCTGTCTTATGGTCCGGTGCGTCTTTTAGTCCAAAAAATACAGTAACTGCTGGAGGCAGCATACATTGTAATAAGATAAAAAAAAGTATTTGATCCCCCATCGACCAGCCAAATGTAAGGCTGCCAGTTGACTTTTTCACCGAAACTTTGCATAGTAAAATTTCAACTTTTCAATGAAAAAGTCAAACATCATCCCCAAAATTTTACTAAATCGAAATTCCAACCAACAAATGCGTTATATATTGTTGATTGCGAATATTGTGAATATATTTAGAGTGGGGTGATTTTGCCCATATTTGGTCTATGCCAACTAGTGTTGATCGGCATATGGTATATTCGAATTGGCGTAATTTTGCAAATATACAAAGAAACATTCTAAATTCATAAAATTCAATTTCACTGTATTCTATTGCCATACATTGTGCACGCCCGTACGCAATGATTCACAATGCAGCTTTACAGCTTCTCTTCCTCACTCTGTGATCTTACTGTGCAAATTGGGCGTATCCAATCGCAATGCGCAAAAATATGCGTGATGTATGCCGGTAAAACGTGTTGAAGCATAATATGACAAAAATCGGCCATTGCGAATATCTGAGCGAACATTTGCAAAATATTGTGAATTCTGGAATATCGGAAGTCGGATATCCGTCAAATATATTCGAATTTCAAATATTCTCGCTCAACACTACTGCCAACATCCCAGTGATCAATTAACTTGATGAGCGGCATAGGCAATCTTTGAATTGGCGATATTCTACTAATATTGGATTCAATATTCGCAATTCGAGTGTATGGTCACACATTGCGAAAACATATTCGCAATAATAATCACCTTCAAAATGAAGGGTGACACGAATATCAAATCGCAATGCATGGCCAAAAGCTTTCCAATGCATAATGCCACGAATATTTAAAATTGCGAATATCCGACGCCATTTTTGCGAATTCTTGAAAACAAGACACACCGTTCAGATTTAAGTGGTTGTATTAACCTCCCTGGCGGTTCACTGAGGTGCAGATTTCTGTACCAAAAGTGATACAGTGTTTTGCCTTTCCGCCCCCATCGGCGTCACCGATGACGCCGATGGGGGCGGAAAGGCTCTGTGTGCCTGCAGCTTTGTAGAAATGCTGCAGGCACACAGAGAGCCAGCGGTTGCGCCTGATTCCGGCACTGGGGCAGTTTGATTCACGATCAGACTGCGCCAGTACTTGCTCCAGGTGGGCTCGTCCATTTTGCAATTGATCACCAAGTGATCACCCCGAATGCGCATGGTGATTTATTTATTTTTTTTATAAGCAGATTTCATGAGCAGATCCAGGCGAGCCTCGTTAGAAACCACCCCTGGGGACATCCCTTCCAGTCCTGGCATAATCCTGCAGGCGAAGTTGAGCTTCCCCAGAACAGACTGTAGCTGACGCAGAGTGACCTTGCGAGCAGCGAACATTCCAAGCAAATAATCACGCAGGTCGTGCACCTTCGCTTGGGGCAACCTACAAAGCATAGCGTCCGAGTCGATTTCGATACCCAGGAATTGTAAACGGGTAACGGGGCCTTCTGTCTTATCCGCCGCCAGGGGGACACCAAACGTCTCAAAAATGGACATCAGTGTCCCCAATAAACGGGAACACCCTGGGGAAGAAGGGGGGCCCACACACAAGAAATCTTTCAAATAATGGACCAATGTTTCCAAGCTGGATTCACGCCGAACCACCCATTCCAAAAACGTGCTAAAATGCTCGAAAAAGAACAGGAGATTGAGAACCATTGGCAAACATTGGTCCACAAACCAGTCACCCTGAAAAGTACAACCCAGGAGATACTGGCTAGAAGGATGCACTGGCAATGTCCACCTTCGCCATATGGGCCCCTTGTCCAAATGATCTCACCAGCTGTAGGGCAGAGTCAAAGGTAACATAAGACACCGGGATACCACCATTGACAGACAAACCAGCCGGGTAGGACAAGTGATGAATCATCCGAAATTTCCCCGGGTCCTTTTTGGGAACCAATCCCATCGGTGACACCACCAGGTCCGGTATAGGGGGGGGGGGAAAGGGACCCACCATCCTACCCAGGGAAACCTTCTTGAACAGTTTGTCGCGCAGCACTAAAAGGAACTCGCAAGCCGACTTAAGGTTAGTGCCGGCCAAGACTCCGCCATGTCGCATGGAATTAAGAAACCCTCCGAAAAACCCTTATACAAAAACGCTGCCTGCCACCTCAAGGTATATTCATTTAGGAGAGAAGCCATCGCGTCTACGCGAACCGGCGTCCTCCCCTTTTCCAGCATCGTCGCCCATCCGTGCAACGGTCTGGGACTTCTGTCACTTAAAACACCTAGACGAGGGGTGACTAGAACCCCCGCAGCTCGAGCACTCGTGCTTGAACTTGCACCTGGTTCCCCACTTATTATTATTATTATTATTAACATTTATTT
>CM070038.1:95778696-95788815 GCA_036250615.1 Ptychadena robeensis
AATTGATTGTTTTAAGTTGATTGATTGAAAATCTGACCCGTGTATGGGCTGCTTAAGACTCCTGATTCGTAATGTAGGCTTCAAGAAGCTTGACATGGTGATGGTCTCTGGGCTTTCTTGGCTCCACAAGGCACACCCCAACTGCCGTCTATAGTAATGATCATGCATTTCACAATCTGACATGGTTTTCCTTTGGAGAGGAGAAAAAGGCGGATCCCACCAATGTAAATCCCCCCAGACTGCCAACCCAATGTTGATTTTCTGTACCAGACTGCTTCTGTTCCATGAATTCTCCTGTGCCATTAGACCCACTGAACCTTCAATATGATGAAGCTTTCCTGGTCTCTATATTCAGGATAATTTAGTGTGCACACGGTGGTACAGAGTACCTCAAACCTGACCTGCAATGTATCCTTCCTGGAAAAGAGACCATTTCTACATATATTGGGGAGCTGTCCTATGAAGAAGTTCACAACTCTATAGTCTTCATTTTGGGGGAAACCACTAGAATGCTTTCTCCTCCATTACACCTCTCACAGTCCATGTAGGTACACATGTTCCCTGGTCTTCCACATGAGTTATGCTGCTAAATTGCTTATTCCTTATTGGAAGTAGTGATGAGCAGCATAGATAACATTCGAATTCGCAAATTTTTCGCAAATAATTCTACTAATATTCAATTCTATATTCGGAAATTCAAATATTCGCTGTATGACCATGTATTGCGAAAATCATATTCGCATTGCGAAAATCTTCGTAATGAATGGTCACGTGCTATGTTTATTTGCGCAATGCGAATATTATTTTCGCAATAAATGGCCATACCGAGAATATTCGGAATTGCGAATATCCACCGACATATTCAAGATATTGGCAAATTCTCAAATGGGAAAAATATTCGACATTCGAATATTCGAGCTCAACATTAATTGGAAGCAATCTTGTCCTCCTGCGATGAAGGAATGGTTTCAGAGATCAGATAAAATTGCTGAAATGTAAAAACTGATCCACATAAGTTATGATCCTTCTGGCCTACTCTGCTAGTTTTGATTGGTTGTGGTACTTTATCTCTTCAGAGTGTTAAGCCCCCCCATACAATGGATGACCTGCTCGATCGATGATGTCATACCGTGCACGTTCACGGCCATGTATCGCGTGGGTCATCAATTGCAGCCACCCTATCAATAGTTTTGAGCTAGATTATTTGAATTGCGAATATATTCCGTGAATATTTGCTATTCGAGAATTTGCAAATTTCGCGAATATGGCAGTGGATATTCGCAATTTCATTGGGATGCTTATGGGCATGGATTGCGAATATATATTTGCAATGCAAAAATAAATAGCACATGTGACCATTCATTTTGAAGGTAATTGTGAGGCGTGGGCCATTTATATGGATACACCTTACTAATATGGAAATGGTTGGTGATATTAACTTCCTGTTTGTGGCAAACTAGTATATGTGAGGGGGGAAACTTTTCAAGATGGGTGGTGATCATGGCGGCCATTTTAAAGTCAGCCATTTTGAATTCAACTTTTGTTTTTTCAACAGGAAGAGGGTCATATGACACATCAAACGTATTAGGAATTTCACAAGAAAAAACAATGGTGTGCTTGGTTTTAACGTAACTGTATTCTTTCATGAGTTATTTACAAGTTTCTGTCCACTTATAAAATGTGTTCAATGTGCTGGATTGTCAATACGTTCGACAAAATCCGACATTTGAGAATTCGCAATATTTTGCGAATGTGCCCTTGGATATTCTCAATGGCGTATATTCATCATATTATGCTTCAACATTGTTTACTTGTACTGGCTAAGATCACAGAATGAAGAACAGAAGCTGTAAAAGTGGTTTGCGCATCTTTGCGAATAATTGCTAACGGCTATGCGCGATGTAAGTCAATAGAATACAGTCTAATCTAATTTTGTGAATTTCAAATGTTCCCTTATATATTCACGAAATTCCGCGAACTTGAGTATACCATATGCTGCTCAACGCGGTCTACACGTGGGAAAACCACGCAGTGCAGCTGCCCCCTGTAATGCCCTGTTGGGAATGACGTGCCAGTCTATACTGGCGCGTCATGCCCGTGGGGGCGGATTCACAACTCCCAGGTGTTGGGGATCCAGGGCTGTCTCGCGGCCGCAATGGAGACACATAGCTCGCCCATTGGTAAACAATGGGCGTGGTGTGTTAATCCCACAAACTGTGCCCGGAAACACACGGTTTACTCGTGTCACACACCACTCCCATTGCTTTGCTAATAGAAATGTATAGGACGCGGTATTGCTGGCCCTAAATAACGTCCAAACAGCATGCAGGCTCTATGGGCACACACACACCGACGTGCCCATAATGCCCCCTGTGATTGCTAGCCGCTATAGTGTAGACCCAGCCTTAGTAGATTTCCTATAAACTGGTTTTTCTGCTTCAAGTAAAAAACATTGTGTTCTAACATGTCAGTGCACAGGTGGACCACTGAGTGGAGTGCAAATAACTAAAGAAAAATACCAGAAACTCTGAAAACAGATCTATCTCTAAATTACTCATGTCAATCTTTGTAGACACGGCCTTGGGGTAAGTTGTTTGTGTAACAAATCCTGGGAAGAGGAATTCCAAACCAATGGGGGTGGTATGAGAATGTTGGGGGTGGCTGGACCTGAAAACCAGATATAAAGCCAGTGGTGGACCTATGAGAGCTACTTACAGCAAGAGGTACTGACCTGTGTGCAGTGAGGACAGGTCTGTGGGATTGTTATATGTTACCGTGTGTGTAATAGTTTTGGTGTAACAAGTTTAATGCACAAAAATTCCTTCCATGTCCTGTATGTTGGGTGTTATTTTCATCATTTATTTCTATTCCTATACATACAGGGCGCACATATTGTTGATTCTAGAGGAGAGTTACTTTATTTTACAAAGAACTGATGTTGCCTGAAGTTGCTTATTTTTGTTTTTTTATTTTCTTTATTATCTCATTCTGTATATGCGTTCCATTATTGTTTAAATGAATACCAAGAGATGTGCAATAGCGTTTTTTTTTCACTCTATGTGAATGGATTGTGCGCAGAACCACTTATATCCTTATATCATACCCTCTACCCTGTGTTGTTTTACAGAATTTATCTGTTATTTGAACACTACCAACCAACATGAGGTAAGATTTCATCTAAACTGAACTATCATTGTTTTGAAGCCATTCGATGTAGTGTCTGCAGTTTTCTTTTCTTATTTTACTTCTATCTGCTGATCCAGCCATTGGCATACATTCTCTTTTTAGTAGGGATCCTTCTCTAACTAGTATTTATGGGGGGCAGGGGGATAGATGGTATTGTAATTCGATTGACAGTCCATATTTCAAATGTACAAGTCAGTCAAATTGAAATAAAATTAGCGGATCTGTGGCCAGCTTTTTCTGAAAGTTTCCCATGAGTACTAAATAGGATTGGTTGTCAGTATTTGATAACCGACGCCCAAGCAACTGTACACTGTGGGAAACTACTGCACACAGCGGCCGTGCTGCCGACCCTGTACATTGAGCCTTGCTGGGCTCCAATTATGGTAAATGTCAATGACCTGGCCAGGGTGGATTTAGATTGTGTTAAAAGGAAAGGAGAATACACAAACCTTCATACTAAATCATGGCACTGCCCTAAATGCTGCTAACCCTGAAAATTATGAAAATAATAATCATTAATTATGTCGTCTTCTTAGACCATATAGCTTCCATTTCTTGCCCGATTTAGGGGGGCTGGTTACAAGCTTCTATCTAGGTGATATAAGACACCTCATCTGCTGCACAATATTTACCCATCACAGTCCACCCAATGCTGGACACTCACTCATACTCTCTTCTCCATGTCTTTTGGTTGCCCTGCCCTGAGAGCCTGCATTGTGATCCTTTGGAAGCAGAGGACCCCACCTACCTTGCCCCCAGTATGCTCTACATCTATGGGAGACTTTCAGACCCCCTACACTGCGTCTTTCCACTACATATGCCTTTCACATGATAATACATCAGGGAAACAGCAATGGGTAAATGTGGCCGCTCAGACACGGAGTGCCTCCTAGTTCTTAGTACGCACATGAGCTGTGTAACAATAATGCAGGTACATCAGAATATTTTTTTTGTTGGTTTATTTTAGTGCAAATGATCTCTAAAATATACAATAATTTCATCTATTTGCTTTTTTGTATTGTGTGGTTGTATTGTTTAAATTGCCAGGCGGAATATAATAAATTTTCTATATATTCTATATATATATGTATATACATGGGTGCACATAACTTTTTAGTGAGCTCCTCAGATGAGTACCAGGTGATTGTGTTTGGTACTCACCTCATATGTAGCGTGGTTTTGTAGTTTTTCTCATATCTGTTTATTGAAAACTTTTACATAACAGAAAAGTTTGCCTATACATTGCCATAAAACCAAGAAAAAATAAAATACAAAACTTAGAAACAATCTAAGTAAATAAGGAAGGACAAAACACATGTAAGCGGAAACACAGACATATCTCCAAGAGGACCGTCCCATCCACCCGAGTGAAGGGGTTCATAAAGATTGTGCAACACACAGACATAATAGATGACTTGCTGTGCATTCATTATTCTTAAACCTCATGATATACATAGAGAACTATTTGACATTTGTTGAATGATGAAGTTGATGCTGTATTATGCTCTGCAAGGTTTGGGAATAGTTAATTCAGTTCAGGTGTCTGTAACATGGGCATTAAGTACCAGCGGCCGCCAGCAGATGGCGATGGTAACTTGTACCACGATCAATGCTCTTCAGAGCCAGTCTTTAGCAATCTGCTGTGCACCAGACCGTGCCTGGACGTGTCGGGGGCTGAGGAGGATATCCATCCGCGGTGAGACGGCATGTGAAAAAATAGTACAATTTCACCTGCTGCCTCCTGTTCAAACTTAATAAGAGTCACAGTGCCGTTGAGGTGGTGTGGTGAGGGAGTTGTGGACATGGTGGGGGGCCCTGGAAAGAAACATAAGAAGCTGGATAGTATGCAAATGTGCTGTAAAAGCCTACTGCAGCTATAACTTTTTTAGTGAGCTCCTCAGATGAGTACCAGGAGATGGTGTTTGGTACTCACCCCATATGTAGGGTGGTCTTTCTTACTGTCTTCCTCACTGTCTTCTGTGTCAGCCTCCTGCAGCAGATGGACCTCCCTATTCCTTATTTGGCCTCTAATTAGCTGTCTCCATCCACAGGTAACTAGCTGGCTTTGGGTCAAATGTAACTCTGACATGACAAAACTTTTGAACCCCCAGATCTGATACCTCAAAAGTACAACCCTGAAATTTTCTGGGTTAGTAACTAACCTTTGAGACTACCTGCAGTCCAAATGTCAACCTTTCATAGTCATATTCCAGCTGTCACACAGTGCTTTTCTCTTGTCAGACTTTACCCTTACATATGTCTACTCTGACTTTCACCCCCAAATCTCCAACATCCTTAGAAGTCCAATTTTCTGGATTATTTATTTACATTCCTAATTTCACACCCCTAACTGCAACCTTTTATAGTTATTCATGTTTCCCTGCAGTTTTCCAAGAGACATAAATTGTAACATTTATCTGTGGCCACTCAGACACAGAGCGCCTCCTAGTTCTTAGTACGCACATGAGCTGTGTAACAATAATGCAGGTACGCAGAGCTAGGTTTTGGCCCCTTTTGAGTACGAGAGTACCACTTATGTGCACTCCTGGATATATATATATATATTATAATGTAATGATCTAATGTTTTTATCTCCCACTAATAATACTCCTTTCTTTCTGCTTAGCCTAAAGAGAAACCTGGTCAAAAACCCAAATGCTACTGGTGAGTGTTTTATTGTTATTTATAAACTGAGAAATATTTTCTAACTCATGGGAAGGGCAATAACATTTCTTTTTGTTAGGTCATCAGACAAACTAATATAAAAAAAAGACATAGGGTGCCAGGCACTGCCATGTACTACAGCACAAAAAAAATTTATACTAAAAAATAATAATTCTTAAAGTTACTTTTATTCAACCAGCAAGTAATTTTTGAAGGGAAATGACATAGGTGTCTCACAAAAGATAATAAGACAATGTACAAGAGGCATTATTGTGGGAAAAAAAAATATTTTTTAACCTTTATTTGCATTTCAGCAAAAAGTGTTATGTCCATAATTATTCATACCCTGCTCAATAGAAAAGCCTTTATTAGCTATTCCAGCAATCACGCGCTTCCTATAATCGCAGACCAGCTCCTCGCATGTCTCCACAGGGATTACTCATCTTTAGCAATGAGATCCAAATCTTTCAGATTGGAGGGTCTTCTTGCCATCACCCTGATCCTCAAACTAACCACACACGGCTCAATGAAGTAACAGATTAGAGGATCATCGGGCGGTGTGCCTGCTAGCGGCTCCTGATTCTCCTGTGTGGCCAACACGGACCCAGCCAGCTCTGCCAGAAGAGAGGAGAGCTGGCTGGGTCCGTGCTGTGTGTATCCAGCTCAGCTGTCACCCATTACAATGAAAATGGGACAAAGCTGCCAGCCAGCCGGAGAAGCTGGCTGCCGGGGGACCGGGGAAACCGCCCCCCATCGTCCAGTAATTTATGTGCCCATGTGTTGCACATTGATTACTGTACGATTGACCTGCGATCAATCACAACGTGGTGACGTCACCACGCTGTGATTGATCGCCGGTTGATTACACAGGAATCTACCCGTGTGGCCAGCTTTAGCTTCCTCCACAGATTCTCAATTGCATTCAAGTCAGGACTCTGGCTGGGCCACTCCTAAACGTTAATGTTGTTGTCTGCTAACCATTTCTTCATTTCATTTTTATAATTTCTATGTGTTGTCTGAATAACATTATTTGTATTGTAGATAATTTGAATCACTGGACAATATGTGAGAATGGGGGTGATGGCTGGCTGGTTGAAGATTTGCCTGGAGGTTGTGGAAAGAATTTCCCGCATTCGTCTATCACCAAATACTTTGTAACTTCCTTTGCGTAAGTCCAACTTTTCTTCAGCATACCAGACAGTAATATAATAATAATACAATGTACTATAAACTAGTTATTATCTGTTTTAATTGCAATCTTCTGAATAATGAATTAATGTATATACTATAGGTACATCACTCATCAAACCACATGACAGTCAGCACAGAAAAGAATATATGACTTTTCTACATACACTATATAAATATATTGTACTATGTGAGATATCACAGCATAATTATTTCATATATAAACAATAAGTGGTGTACTGTGTTAGCCATGGATTCATACAGAAAGTTTGGGGTTAAGGTGATACAGTTGTATAACCAAAGTCATCATTCTAAGTATTAAGCCTGAAGAAGGGTCTGAGACACCAGAATGCTTAATTCTTTATTGACTTCAGTTAGCTAATGAAGGGGATCACCGAAACTTTCTATGATTATAAGTAATCATATTCACTAGGGATAATACAGATAGTATATTATAAAAGCCTAGGTTGAGGTAGTAGCAGCACATTTTTCTTCCGGTTTCTTTGGGAAATAAGTGAATATCTATTTGTACTGGAATTGGAGTTGAAAGACCCCCATACACCTTGTTCTATCTCACTCTTAAAGTAATGTCAATGTTTTAGATAGAACCCCCATCAGAGTTCCTAATTGAGTGCCAACTAGAGATGGTCGAATTTGTTTTAAAAAAATTGACGATTTTGGTGATTTCGACTTAATTGCAAAGCCCCTGAACATGGTATCATCACCAAACTTGCTGGAGATGTAGAAAAACAAAAACAGTTTTTCTCTAACACAAATAGTTTTTGCACAAATTAAGTTCAAATCAAGTCGTAATTTCGACTTTAATTTTGAACTTAATTTATGCAAATAAATGCAAGACATATGCTAGAGATATCCTTTTTTTTAAAAAAAATGTTCCTACAGCCCTTCTCTACATCTCCAGTAATTTTGGTGATGATACCATTTTCAGAGGCTTTGCAATCAGCTCACAAATTTAGCAAGTCGAAAAATTCGACCATCTCTAGTGCCAACCAAGCCAGTGGGTAAGCCAAGCCTATGTAAAAGCACCATGGACTGATCTTCTATTTAAGCACCTGTCTCCCTAATACATTAAGGTATCTAGGAACTAACATTAGACAGATCTAAAGACCATATATCAGTATTGGATGGCCTGTGGGTTCACAAAATAGGACAATAGTCTCCCTATCTCTTAGACTCAGGTAGGGAGCCTGGTGTAGGGGTACCATATGGACCATAGATGTCACTTTAAGAGACATCCTAATGACTTGGCTTTCATATGTCATAGATATGATGTGCTAACTTATATGTGCGTGTATAGAGCTTTGTTACCTGAATTATCCACTCTCTCTGCCTGGAAGTTACTTGATATGTTACTCGCAATCAATGATTTTGTATGGTCAGCAATACCACAATAATGTATATACTATAAGTAAAATGTTCGGATATTGCTGCCAGATAAGCTAAGAGAACATTGTTTATATTTTTCCAGCTCCTGCAAGAAGTCTCAGCTCATCAACCTGAGTGAAAATGGATACAGCAATGATATATTGGACAATTATCAACCGACTATTACCGTTACAGACTGGTAAATACAATAATAAGTTGAACGATAAATTGTTCTATTCTCTGACAGTGGGAGGTCTGGGCGACTCTGTTTTGTTTAAATGGCAACCATGACTTAAAGTTGCCATACACGGGTCGATTTTTGAATTGATTCAAGCTGAATTTATTGCCGTGAGCATTGAATCGATTGTGGCCAACCTTTCTTTGAGCAGGATCAATGGATTCCGCCCAAAGAAATCTTGATCAAACAGGGAACCAGCATGTTGCTAAACCGGGATCGGATGCACAGAAGTGCTGCGCCTCAATTCTCCATTTAATCGAGGAAGCTCAAGCGTCATTTCGTTGTGACATCATCAGGTTGCGCTCGAGGTTTCATTGATTGCACGGGTATCGACCTGTGTATGTATATTATGTATAAAGTCATCACCTCGGCATGCAGATTGATGATCGATTGTGTCCTTCTCAGGAGTTCAGTGACCATCAGCGTATTGTCATGATAGGATGTTACCTGTACAATAAGTCCTTTCATGATATTTGCCGGCTGCTAAATATTCCTTGGTCATCTGTTACTGATAATACAGTATATACAGTAGCTCAGCCATGAAGTGGTGACCATTAGTGATGGCCGAACTGGCCGCAAGGCGGACAGTTCGGCCGCGAACAAGGATGTTCGCCCTCCTTCTCGCCAGCGGACAGGGCGGGTGTTCGACCCGCCCTGTTCGCCGGCGAGAAGGAGCCCTCTATTCTTCCTCCGGTGGGATCATTAGCAGCGAGATCCCGCCGCAGGAAGAATATTTCACTGAAGACCGGGTAGGGAACTCGGTCTTTCAGTCAAAAACCGGCTTGCAAACCCGGATGTGACGTCAGTGACAGTTACCACAACCAGGAACTATGCGTTCCACAACCACAACCAGGAACTATGTGTTCCAGGTGCCGGATGTGACGTCACTGACGTCACATCCGGGTTTTCCAATTCAAATTCCCCGCCTAGAGGCGCGGACGGACACGGCCGAAGTTCGGCCATCACTAGTGACCATGAACCATCCCAGCATACTGAGAACCTTCTTCTTGTAAAGAAGTCACCAACTTTCTGCAGACACAAGAGTTACAGAAAAGTGTGTAGAGATCTTCATGGAATGGGTGTCCCCCCATTCAAGTGCAGTGATGTGAAGCACACCACCACTGAACTTGATGGATGAGTCTGGGTTTGGTGGATGCCAGAAGAACATAGCTGGACGGACGAGAAATCGGAACATGACTGATGCAACTTTCCGGTATCGGGAGATTCAAGTCCCCTCCCTAACATAGGAGGGAGTGGGTGTTACTCTCCCTAGTAATGTCCCACCCCACATATCATCTGCACAAGCAGGGTGGTATCTTAAGTTAACGCCCCCTCCCTCCTACCTCCTCCTGATTTCAAAATAACAGGAAAAATCCGGGGGAAAAAACTTGACTTTCATGGCCAAAAACGGGAGGGTTGACAGGTATGTAGAAGAACAGTTGTTGCCTGGCCACTTG
>CM070038.1:95794804-95806390 GCA_036250615.1 Ptychadena robeensis
CGATCGGGTGAGTGATCAATTGGCCATGGAATCCGACACGTGTATGGCTAGCTATACACAACTTCTCCTGCAATTATCTGGAAGCTTGTTTCATGTGTATGAAGTCCCATATAAGTTTTTACATTACGGCTGACAGCTGGGTTTCCATAAGCTGGCCGTATGTCATGGCGTAATAACCAAATGTGCGTGCAGGAGGGAGATGTGAACCGAATATTATGAGCCCCCAGGACATACAGAAGCGCACCTGAATATAGCAAATACAAATTGGGAACATATGGCCTTTTATGTCTCTCATGTTTATTCTTCAACTTCACCTTCAGCAATATTCCCCAAGAAATTCAAAATGACTTTTAAAAATTTGCTGTTTAACTCTATTTTTTCATCTCGTTAACTTCTATACACACATCTTAAAGCTGTATGAGGCTTTATACCTTAGGGCTCCCATACACCTTTAGATTTCTCTGTCAGATTTCCTTTAGATCTCCTTTTGTTTTACCAAAACCATGTAATATGAGGGACTTTCTAAACAATCATGTCTACCCGTGTTCAATCGCAGAGGACCCGGCACTACATAATTATTGGTAGATCTAAAGGATATCTGACAGAGAGATCTAAAGGTGTATGGCTAGCTTTAGCAGGGAACAGATAGAGCTGTCCGATGTTCCCTGCAGCAGCGTGATGATGTCATCACACTGCTGTCAGATAGCGGTGGGGCTGGGGAGACAGCTCTGCTCTCTCCCCAGCTCAGCCAACGCTTTGCCTGGAGACCCACGGTTTCCATGTAAAGCAACGGACATCGGCCGTATTTAACGGTCTGATATAGCTGTTTTCAATCCCGCTCGAAGACAGCGATGGCTGCATATTATATGGGCCAGATAGATGGCCGTGAGCGCGCACGGCGCTCGAAACGCCCATCGATCTGGCCCATATCTTCATTTCTGTACCCTGCTTTACCCCCAGAAATAGTAGACTTCTGAAGGTAGCCTACATGGCCCGATTTTCACCTGATTTTTTGGCCGATCGATCGCCGTGCTTGCTCCTGCCAATCGCCCAGCGGTCCCTTGGCGAAAAATCGGGTGGGTGTCTGGAGATCTGAAGGTTCAAAGGCAAAGAAGGCATATATATGCCAGGGTAGCGAAATCCCACTTCTGATCAGTCTGTTATGTTTTTCTGCACTACGAATAAGATATGAGCAGTATTTGTATATAGCAGTATACATATGTATATTTTTTTGGTTAATAGAACCTCCCTCCCCCTTTACCCGCTATAAAATGGTAACCCTACGCAAGTTTTGTTCAATTAACTTTTCACTCCACACATCCCTGCTCATCTTCCCTGTAGGAATCATCTAAACCAATTGTTGGTATTTCTCTCCAGCAGGAACCTCGTAGTGGTGGTCGGGGTCTTCAGAAGCTCCAGGTGAATCCAGTATAAGCTGAAAACACATCACCCTATAGAGCAAGATGGCAAGAAATCTCATTAAAAACGGCAGTGGAGAAGGTAAGTTGTCTTTCTGACAAAAACACAAGATGTTTTCCATGCTTTCCATCGGTCCCAAGGCCTCTGGTATTAGACGGCCTGGGGTACTAGCCGAGAGGGGTGGTGCTGGTCACGCTGGGGATGCGTCATCACTCCGACGACTCCGTTGTTCCATTCTCATATTACCTAAACACTATATATATATATATATATATATATATATATATGAGAAAGTTTTTTAAAGCTAACCATACATGTGTCGATTCCCTGAGCAATCGATCACCCATCTGATCGATTCCGGCAATGCCACAGGCGATCGGATGGGCGATCGATCGCCCGATTACGTCTGTGCCTACCACCTTAGGCCACCGATTCCTGGACGATTCCGTGCTCGATCGATCGCTCCACAAATGGCAACTCCCCTTGATGTGTGCTGAATCGATCAGAAAAGACCAACAGGTTGGTTCTCCTGGCCGATCCGATTTGGGGGCCATGTCGATCGGGCGGTGTCGATCGGGCAAGGTGGGCTGCGCGCGATTCCTTGGCGATCGATCCGCGTGCACGCGCCCGGTGATCGAACGGCCAGGAATCGTGTGGGAAATCGACCCGTGTATGGCTACCTTAAGGCAAAAAAAAAGTTCATATACTTGTCTCAGCATGTTTCGCAAGAACAACTTGCTTCTTCAGGAGAGATTAATGCATAAGACCATGAGTAACTGGGGATGTAAAAGTTAAAGTAATAATAATAAATAAAATAGTTAAGTCCAATACCGTGTAACTAAGGTTAGATAGATCACCATTTGATATGGTGCTATAGTACCTGCTGTTGTACCGCGGTCGGGTCTCGGGTAGTCCACTTTTAGGGGAACGGGGAGGACACCCAGAGTACAAGCTCCGTATGTATAGCTATGTTGAGCTGTCTGAGGAGTAGAAATGTATGGTTATGTAACCCCCCAAATGCATAAGGGAGGAGTGTGCTGGAAAAAAAAACCCAGAGAGAGTGAAGAGAATTTTGTGTGTGCGGTATGTTGTAAGTGTGACCACAAGCTACAAAGCCAAAACACTGCAAACAAATAGTAGGGATGAAAATGTACATACCCTCATAGGTTACCAGGGTGCAACCCTGTGTTCTTCGTGTACTATATATATATATATATACGTTTATTTATAGTTATCCACTCTCCCTGATGAAGCCCCAGTTGGGGGCGAAATGCATCAGGATAAACTACGATGCTTGTAGATACTGTATACTAGGATGTATTGAGTTGGTGATATGTAGTGATGGCCGAACTGCCTGCAAGGCGGACAGTTCAACGGCGAACATGGATGGAGATCTCTATTCTTCTTCTTCCTCTGGCAGGATCAGAACCTGTGAGATCGGGCCGGAGGAAGAATCTTTCACTAGAAGACCGGGCATGAAGCCGGTCTCCTAGTGAAAAAACCGGCTCAGGAACAGGAAGTGACGTCAGTGACGTCACATCTGGCTCCCTTAATCAGGAACTATGCGTTCCGCGAACAGGCGGATGGCGGCCTTTTTTAAAAGTACAATCCGCCCGTTCGCAGACAGACCTGGCCGATGTTCGGCCATCACTGTGATATGATATATATATTTGTATTGACTGAAGATGATATGTATATCGAAAGGTCCATATACTAAATTAAAGACTTTTAAATCAAGATCTTTTTGGTTTACTGAGTGCCTTAAAACCCCTATATTAGTTTTCTCTCCAGACTAGTCTTGGAGTAAGACAATCCAATCATGTGTTCCATGTGATCCATTCTGAAACCTGCCCCATCTACTGTGGCCACATTTCATTGGATCACAAGTGTACAATTGTCTTCTACAGAGGAGTTTGAATTCTGGGAAATATGTCAGAACGGAGGAGATGGCTGGAAGGTGGAGGAGCTTCCCGGAGACTGCGGATCTCCATATCCAGATGACGGCGTCAATAAATACTTTGCTTCATCCTTTGAGTAAGTTTTAATATTATTACTACTTCCATGGATGAGTTGTCCTCCGTCCTTACTTTGGGAGGCTTGAAGTCTCCTAGATGGAAGACGACTTTTAAACCCAAGAAACCTTCTCAAAAGTCGTCTTATATGCAGAGTGCTGAAAATTTCCGAGCAGGAGTGTCAGGATCAGGTACTGAGGGAGCGACCAGGCAGGCAACACACACTGAGATCCAGAGAGAGGTGATGGTGACAAAAAACAGATTTAATGGAGACTTACAGGCAGGAACAAAAAAAGGTCTAAAAGTCCAGGGTAAAGGAGTGTCCAGGGTTCAGGTTCAGGGACAAGAAGCATGAAGCCAGGGAAATGAAATCCAGACAAGCAGCAACAACAGCAGCAACAATGAACAGCAAGCGTGGTCTGGATGAAGCACACCTAAATAGCCCTAAGCTAACGAGGAAGGTGTGAGCTCCACCCAGCACACGCTTGCAGGGAGCCACCTGCTGGTGACTGTGGGACCAACCCTTGGATGGGCAATCATAGTGACACCAGCAGGCGGTGACCGGAACAGCCGGAGTCCTCAAAAGGAGGAGTGTTCCTCCTGCTACTGGATGTATAAGTATGCTTTTAAAGGCCCCCATTCACATTTTGATTTTCTAGTTCGATTGACCTAAACCAACCGATTTTAAATCGATGCCTGTCCACATGGTTCGACCTAGTTCGATCAAAATTGGACAAAAGTTCGATCAAAAAATGATCGGACATGATGGAAAATTTGGATCGATCGAATGTACATTAAATGTTATTTTTTTGTGCCCGACCGATTTTGGTTTGATTTAAATAATTAGCATACTTATACATCCATTGGCAGACATTTTGGTGTGTTTATGATCGACTTCCTTCAGTTATTCTTTTGACCGATCGAATCAACATCGCCCAAATATTGGTTTCTCCATGTGGGAGGTAGTTCTATCGTACTTTGCTTGATCGAACTAACAGCATTCATAAATTGATCAAATCGATCATAATTTTCCAACATGTTCGATCATTTTTCAATCAAACTTTTGGTCAATTTCGATCAATCTAAGTCTATCGAACCATGTGGACAGGCATCGATTGTTGGTCGATCGACTTTAAAATCAATCAGTTTGGGCCGATGTGCTCACTAGAGGCTGTGACTCCAGTGGCTGAAACTGGTATTGCAGCTTAAACACAATAAAACACATTCACTGTATCATGTATAAAAAGTTACATTTTTGTATATTTCTTTCAGTTTTTATTGTTTAATGTATACAATTTATGTCAGTTGGATCACCACAGAGAAATATTAATAACCATGAAAGGTTGCAGTCAGGGGTGTGAAATTAGGAATGTAAATGACTAAATAAAATAGGACTTTTAAGGGTGTTGTAGATCTGGGGGGGATTGTTCCACCTCTGCTTACTGTAATTCTCTGTCTATAAGATGCTCTGGCTAAAAATAAACATTGTATGGGCAAAAATGCGTATGCGGGAGTTGAAGGAGGCTGGGATGCTGTCATCTTCCCTGTCACCCCGCTGCCATTTGGAGCAGAACTGATCTCTGTCTATGAAGAGCTGGAGCGTACATAAAAAGCTCCGGCCTGACAACCTAAGCACACAGCTTGCAGGCGTCTTACAAGGGGAAACATACGGTATTTTCTGGACAGGTGTAGTGAGTTTGGATACCTACAGCTACAAGTTTGCAACTTAGAGGGATCGACCCACCATAGCTTCAGTCTTTGGTGATGTTACCTTCTCATGGCAAATAGGTAATCCTACCTGGCACTTAGATAGCTCTTCCTCTCACTTAGATTTTTTTAGGCTTGAATCCATTCCATTCTCTTCGGTCTGTTTTCTTCTACTGTCTTAACCCATGTGACCCTGCTTATGCCCCAATATGTCTATTTATTTTCCACCATTGGCACTAGTGTTCACTATCTTACTTGCCTCAAAGTAAGAAAGTGTGCCCCCCAAAAAATTAAGTGTGGACTTCACTATTTATTGTCTACCCCAAATAATAAAATAATTTGATTACTCACATTCACATATGTCATAAATCAGATAGGCAATGGCCTAAAAATAACTGAGCAGTCCACGGATGTACAAATCCTAATGGTTTGGTGGCCACTATGCAGCTACCATAGAATGGGGAGTGTTGAGAAAGGCAATATAAAGAGAGGGGGGCAAAACCTAGTACATTAAAAAGATTTTTTTATACCATGAAATATCTTTTTAATGCATAAAGATTGCACTTTCTCTCTTTCACTCATTATCCCTACCCTAACACCCTCCTGTGCCAAGCGCCACTTCCTCACATCTTCTACCAAGTTCTTCAGTATACACCCATCCCTGAATGCTAACTTCTGTATCCTTCTGCCTCAACAAATGAATTGTTGTGTTTTGTGGATTGCTCTAGGCGATTATTGTGTTTTGTAACCAGAAACAAAACACAAAATGCTTTATAGAGAACATGTGACCGCTGCCTGGCAAATGGCAGCCTGCCACCTGTATTTAGGATTTGGTTCCTATTGCTGTAATGTTCATGAAGGATGTTGCAGCTTTGTTTGCATTTCCTTACGTAGGATTTAAAACAACTTTCCACCCGGATCTGAATAATTTGTTGTAATAAACTCTGGCGGAGAACCAGGTGGTTGCTCGATGGCTTTTCAAGCCTCGGCAGGTCTGTATGGTGGTATAGAGGTGTAGAAAGTATTTTAGGTTTTACATAGAAAAACCACAAACTGCAACACTGGAGTACAGCAAACAGGACCGCGCTGTCAGAAATCCCAGGGTCGTTTTTTGGGCCACCCCCGGGGAAAAAAGTTGTTAAGCTTTTGGGGTGTAGCAGACAGCTTATAGGAATTGCAGACCAGGCAGCCCGAAATGCGGCCACCGGGGCCCCCTAGCTGATCAGGCCCAGGACAAGATTGTCCCCTTTCGCCCCCCTGACAGCAAATCCCAAAAGGCAAGCTACAGAAACTTGGACAACTCTTAGCATTATGTGCAGAGAACAAGTGGAGGGGAACATCTTTTAAACAAGGTCACAAAGGACCGGAAAATACATCTAAACAAGCGGGTTTGGCCACCCTTGGTCTAGATCAGTGATGTGCAACTGAGGTGTTATGGAGGGCCACAAGTGCGGCCCTAGGTATCAGTAAAGGGCCACACAAAACATGTAGGACCTCCAAAGTTGATTAGGAAAGCGGGGTCAGCGTGTGACCACTACACATGGTGATATATGGAATGCCCCATATACATCAACAAAGGTAATGTGCCTCATAGATATTATCAAAGTAATCTCGTGGAAGCATAGGCACTCAGGCGCTGTCTGGGTCACTCATTAGCTTTCATGTATGCCAATTAGCGTCCTCAGCTGGAGGCTCAGCGAGTCCCTCTCCTCCTCTTACCGCTCTAAGAAGTTCCCAGGCAAGGATGCGTCAGTGGAGGATTGGTGAGCAGGTGAGTTCCTATGCCATATGCATTAACAGGTTTTGGGGGACCAAGGGGGGCCGCCGAACAACACCCAAAGGGCCGCAGCTTGGGCACCTGGGGTCTAAATCCATCTATCCAACTGTACATAAAAGCTACAGCCCAGGTACAGCCTACTAATGGAGCTACTAGTCCAGCTGTTCATCTAACTAGCCCAGAATGCCGTAGCATTTGCACACTTGCCACCCTGTTGTTTGAAGCTCATTCTCATTCCTTCCATCACGTAATGTTCTGGCGCCTTATAGTGTTGGCAGGTTTGTGTAACCTGGTGGATATAATATTACATTATTTTTGATGCAGTAGGTCCTCACCAATGACGCCGATGGGGGCAGAAAGGCTCTGTGTGCCTGCAGCTTTGTAGAAATGCTGCAGGCACACAGAGAGCCAGCGGTTGCGCCTGATTCCGGCACGGGCGCAGTTTGATTCACGATCAGACTGCGCCAGTACTTGCTTCGGGCGTAACGCTAGGGAGGTTAAACCAGCCATAGACGCTATGCTTGGCGGGCATTTATCGAACAATCGGCCGCAGCATGATGACATCATCATGCCATGGTCAATAGTTCGAAATACACCATTACGATTTGACAACCAATACTTTGGATGGGGACCCTTGTCCCCATTCAAAGTACTGGCAATCGACCAGAGAAAAACGTTTGTTCTCTGGCTGATCAAAGTTTTGTGCGAGTACGAACGGTTGCTCCAGGTGTGCGCCGTTCATTTTGCGATTGATCACCAAGCGATCACCCCGAATGCGCATGGTGATCATTCGCAAAATCGGTTGCTCCAGGGCGCGTTCATGTTGCGATTGATCACCAAGCGATCACCCCGAATGTGCATGGTGATCATTCGCAAAATCAGCCGCAGATTGAAGCGCTATGGCCGGCTTTAGAGGTTTTTTTTTATAAGTTTACACTTGTTTTCTTTTCTTTTGATTTGGATTGGATAAAACATTTATAAAACATTTTATCCAATCCAATCAAAATAAAAACAAATGAAAAAAAATAAGAAAATATAAAAATCTAAGAAATTATTTTTTTTTCTGTACCTTTGAATCTCCCGCCCGGCGGATGACGTCATCGGCACACGAGCGCAGAACACGGAAATAGCCGAAGACCTCGGCTATTTCCGGATCTGCTCGGCTGCAGCCGGAGATGATACCACTAGCAGAAATGCTCAGCGGGAGCGTTTCTGCTAGCGGGATCCACTTTGGACTGGATTATAGAAAGGCATTTATCTCATCCAGTTCAAAAGTTAAAAAAAGATTTAAAAAAAAGAAAAAAAAAATGTTTTTTCTTTAAGACCGGGTCCCGCCTCCGTGACGTCACACGTCACTCCGGGACCCGGAAGAAGCCGACGAGGAAGACGAGAGCGATGGCGGCCGGACCAGGTGAGCTCCCACGATGTGCCCGAACCCAGTTTGGGCGTATCGCTAATTGCAGCGCCCCTTTGCCCGAACTGGGTTTGGGCATATCGCTAGGGAGGTTAATAAATAGTGTTGAGCTGGAATATTCAAATTGTGAACATATTCGGCGAATATCGGCTATTCGAGGATTTACAAATTTCGAGAATATGACGGCGGATATTCGCAATTTCGAATATTCGTGATATTATGCTTTGGGAAGATTATGTGTATGGATTGCAATTTTAGATGCGAAAATATTTAGTGTTGAGTGCTACTAGTGTTGAGCGAAAATATTCTAAATTCGAATATCCGTCATTCAAGAATTCGCAATATTTCGCGAATGTGCGCGCAGATATTGGCACTGGCGGACATTCGTCATATTATGCTTCAAGAGTTTTTAACCGGCATACATCGCACATGTGTGTGCGCATTGCGAATGGATACGCGCAATACACACTTCGTTCGTACTGACTGAGATCACAGAATGAGGGAGAGAAGCTGTAAAGCTGCATTGCGAATCTTTGCGAATCATTGCGCATGAATGTAAGGTAATAGAATACAGACGAATCTAATTTTATCAATTTAGAATATTTCTTGGTATATTCGCAAAATTACGCGAATTCGAATACACCCTATGCTGCTCAACACTAGATACCACATGTGACCATTCATTTTGGTATTCATTAAGGTATAATGCCATTATAAAATTATATATTCTCGCAATTGATGGCCATTGACTCGATTTGTGAATATTCGCTAATATCAAATTGAATATTAGTAGAATTATTTGCAAAATATTGCAAATGTTTATATTGGACCAATTACAATCCATATTTCCAAGGTTCTGGCTAGTTTGCCTGGCAGGGTATCATGGATGTTCTACCTCTTAACCCCCCTGACGTTCCTGCCGAACCCAGGCAGTCCAGTGCTGACCTGTTAGTATAGAACTGGATGGCCTGTGGCCGCCTGGCTGAGATCGGTGCCCCGGAAGAGCAAGCTTACTGATCTACGTTGCTTCGGTGGCTCCGATCTAATAAACAGGCTTCTGTAGGCAAGCCGATCCCTCCCCCCTGTGGAGTGATGTGATGACGTCACATCAGGGCGGTGGCGGGAGATTTGAAAGTTAATGGCACAAAAACTGTTTTCTATGGAGAAAACTGTTTTTAGTGTGATTACCTAGATGTGCCTCTTTGAAGTTAACCCTCTCTCCCCTGGTGTGATGTCACCAGGTTCGTCACACCAGAGGGGAGAGGGTGCCAAAGGGAATTATACTGGATACAGTGATAACTCTATCCAATACAATTCAAAGTTAAAAAAAAACACATTTCAAATCAAATAAAATTTTTATTATAAACAAAATACAAATATAAAATCATACTGTTTTGAAATCTATCATACAAAAGAAGTATTTTTGAGATTTTATCATTCAAATAATACCTTTTATTAATCTACTAGACCCTTGTACGGACATATTTTGGTGGGTTACAGGCCTACAACATAAAAAAAAAAGGTAATGGAAGTCTATGGTGCGCTTTTGGTACAGAAATCTGGACCTCAGCAGAGCTCTAGGGAGGTTAACACTGTTTTGTATTATCGGTGATGTTTTCTGGTTGCAGGTGGTGCAGTAAGAATCAGGTCATTGATCTGGTCAGTGAAGGTTATACAGAGGAGGATCTAGACAACAACCAGCCCAACATTGTGGTCAGTGACTGGTAAGAGAACAAGTAAACCTTCCATAACCAATATCAACTCAGAATCACAATGCCATTTAAGATATATAGCTCGGCACTCCGAATCCCCATACTTCCTGCTGATTGGAGACCAATTCATCCACTGAGAAAAGGGTCCTTCCCTGCTGGTCCGGGGGAAGATTTTGACTACTCTGGCTGTGGTTGTTTTCTGTCTCTGGGGGTAGATCTTCATCATACATGGGATGACTTACCTGATCCACATAATCCCTCAGAGCCCTTCAATGATGCCCACCTGGCTCTCCTTTCACTAGTTTGGAAGCATTGGCACTTGTAAAGTGATTTCTTGCAATGCTTGTTGACACGGCGACATCTAGTGGCAGAATGCAAAATTAAAAATGAAAATGCTAAATCGCATACACAACACTCAGAAGTAATTCTTTGTGAATATCGGCATTTGTACATGCGACTATTGTGTGCGCAGTGTTTGGTACTTTCCCCAGAATCTCGAATATTCGAGATTGGGACTATATATATATATATTTTGTGCTTAACACTATTTACCATTAAGTCACCTTTTCTGATGACCAGTATAATTCACCTCTCTGTAATATATCACACCAGTGTCTGTGAATTTGCAGGTACTGCGGCCGGACAGATGCAGGCTGCCTCTATGACCTCTGTGTGGAACTTCTCTCTGCGACCCATGATGTGATTGCGGAACACAAGAGTGACACCATTACCATTGCCCAGTGTGCTGATAGCTCCTGGAATGAGGTGAACCCCTGCAGATGTTTACGTTCCTCCCACAAATATACTTCTCTGCTCCTCGCTTTGTCTCTTCTCTCCTGGACTAATCTGCTGGTGGATTCCTTCCTCTCACTCTCCTAAACTACTCTGCTGCAGGACTCTGACTCTCACTCTGAACCTCCTAAACTACTTTGCTCTGCTCCAGGACTCTGCTCTTCGCACTGACTTTCTTAACTACTCTGCTCTGCTAAAGGACTCTGACTCTCTTAAAATACTTCTGTGCTAAAGGACTCTGCTCTTCCCTCTGACTCTCCTAATCTACTCTTCTCCACTGGAGAACTAATCCCTCTGACTCTTTTTAACTACTCTGCTCTGCTGGAGGACTATTCCCTCTGCTCCTTCCTTTGACCCTCCTTAACTACTCTGCTCTGCTGGAGTACTCTGCTCTTCCCTCTGACTCTCCTAAACTACTCTGCTTAGCTGGAATACTATGCATGTCCCCTGACTCTCCTAAACTACGCTACTCTGCTTCTCCCTCTGACCCTCCTAAACTATTCTGCTCGCTGGAGTACTCTGCTCTTCCCTCTGACTCTCCTAGTCTATTCTACTCTGCTGGAGTACTCTCCCTCTAAGTCTCCTAAACTACTCTGCTGCAGGACTCTTCTCTTCCCGCTGACTCTCCTCAACTACTCTGTTCTTCTAGAGGACTCTGCTCCTCCCCTGAGGACTCTGCTCCTCCCTCTGACTTTCCTTAAAGCGGACCTACCACGTTGTAGGTCACTTTGCACTATCGGCATCAGGCTGCCA
>CM070038.1:95806490-95816982 GCA_036250615.1 Ptychadena robeensis
CACTGAACCCCTTCACCACCACTTCAGTCTCAATCTCTCCTGTCTCCTACAGTGTCCTCTATCTAGCTTCACTCCTGTCTCCTATGTAAACTGCAGCACATAGATCTCTGGAACGACCAGAACTGTCCTCCCATACCAAACCCTTTGGGATTGGTAAATATGTCTGCAGAGGAGGGGCACCTTAGTAATGTCCAACAAAATGGGCGGAAGTAGCTTCAGGTGCCAGTACTTAAGATGGTGCCTTAGGGAATGAGGAAGTGAAGATTGTAAGTACCTTTTTTTTGTTCTCTGTGTAGCAGTTTTCACAGATGTATACTGACAGGTGTGTAATATGTCCATGTCATGTATGTGGGGGATTTTTTTTTTTTGAGTTTACAACCACTTTAACCACTCTGCTCTGCTGGAGGACTCTGTTTTACCTTTTGACTTTCCTCTTCTGAACTACTTGGCTCTGCAGCTTACCAGTATTTACCACTGCATTAATATTATTATTATTCTTGTCCTCTGTTCCCATTGCAGATCACTCATACGTTCTCAGGTTATGGTCCTGGAGTGCGCTTCATCCGGTTCAAACATGGCGGGCAGGACTCTGTGTACTGGAAGGGCTGGTTTGGTGTCCGTGTGACCAACAGCTCTGTTAAGGTTGAAGCCTGAAGACTAACCGCTGCTTAACTCGTGACCAACATCAAATACTGCTGCCTTATTACCACCAATCGCATTCATGCTCCGCCATTGATCTGGGCTGGTGACGTCTGAATCTGTTTATGGGCTTTTCTATACCAGTGTGCAACATATACTGTAGAGATGTACAGAATCCAGATATTAAAAAGAAACTCTTCAGATAAATATTTTTTAACATTATGGAATCTGCTGAATAAATAAAATCCAAGGCATAGAGTGCTGTTCTGTGTTGTCATGTGTTCCAGGCACTGGGGGCTAGGTCACTTTCTCTTGTCCATGTCTGTAATTAATTATTTGAGTAGTCAGGGGAGGGGGTCTGATAATGGAAGGCCTGGCAGCATAAGATGGTGGCACACACACACAGGGGGCACACATGGATTACACACACTGTGTGTATGAAGATGGGGGCACACATGGACTTCACACACTTGGTGTATGGGAATGGGGGCCACATGGATTACACACACTTGGTGTATGGGGATGGGGGCCCACATGGATTACACACACTTGGTGTATGGGGATGGGGGCCCACATGGATTATACACACTTGGTGTATGGGGATGGGGGCCCACATGGATTACACACACTTGGTGTATGGGGATGGGGTCCCACATGGATTACACACACTTGGTGTATGGGGATGGGGTCCCACATGGATTACGCACACTTGGTGTATGGGGATGGAGGCCCACATCATGGATTACACACACTTGGTGTATGGGGATGGAGGCCCACATGGATTACACACACTTGGTGTATGGGGATGGGGGGCACACATTGACTATACATAAACTGTACATGGACCTTTGACACCCTGGCTGGGTCACTCTCTGTCCCACTTTGCCTTCTCCAAGACCCACCCTGGTAATCCTCTCCCCAGCTCTGCCAACCCTGCAGTCCTCCTGCCATCTGCACACACCACACAGAGGTTTGGTGAGTGCAGCTGGCTGGTGGAGGATCTAGCAGATCTGCTGTGGACCAAGAATCTTAGCTCAGCAAGCCATATTTGGTCCAGAGTTTGACAACTAGACTACTAGACAACTGGACTACTGAGAGTGGTTCTCAACCTGTGGGGCTTTGGAGGTAAAACAACCATTTCACAGGGGTTTCCGAGTTCTCTGGAAGCTTTAGAGCTGCTCTTAACAAGCAGCAGTGATGATGCCCATAAGCAGGGTGAGAAGTTCGGAGGAAGAGTAATACCCCCTCCCTTCTAATCTAGGAGGTATGGGGTGTTATGCTTCCTCCAAACTTCCCACCACACACATCATTTGTACAAGCGGGGTTGGAAGGTATAAGGGAGGGGACATTACATTTACCTGATTGTGCTGGAATTGATGTTGCGCAGTGTGACTTCCAGGAATTTGGAACACAGGAAAGACACACTTTGTGATGTCACTTCCGGGGTCGCGGATCTAAAAAGGTTGAGAACCACTGACTTAAAGGCAAGCTTCCTGGGCGAGGACATGTCTGAACCCAAACTGGGTTGTGTGTCTGTGATAGGTCACCACAGGTTGGGTGACTGCCAAGTTTTTGGATCATAGCATGGTGACAATTTTTAAAGCGTGTGCTCCACTGTATAAAAAGTAAAATATTACAGATACAAGTAAACTCAAATAACCGCCGCTTGGTAAAGCCGATAATCTTTCACAGGGTCTCATGGAGAGGATATCCCACCATAAATGAAAATTCCCTAATCCGTTCCATCACAGGTCCCCGAATGTTTCCTGCCGCTCTCTCTGTGAATGGTGTCACTAATCCCTTGGTCTGTGAATGGTTGCTCCGCCCCAATTTCCAGTGATTCGGGACAATAAAGCGGAATGCCAGAGGGCCCATGGCCAGGACAGGATGCGACGCCTCAGAACAAAGACCTTTCATTGTCTCCCCATGATTACCGATAATCACCCCCGAGATGATTCATGCGCTCATGCGCGGAAAATATTTGTCTGTACTCAGATGAAAGAGAGAGAAGAAGCAGCAGAGCAACTCCGGCTAATGATAACACATCAATATAATCCACCAGCTTCTCTCTGGTCTGATGTGGAGACAGACAACTTTGAAGGGACAACAGATGAAGCTGTCGGAAACCGGTCAAATGCCAATTATACAGGTTGGGTCGCAAAATAATTAGGATGACTGCAGAATGGCATAAACTTTGGTACCCTTAGCATCTCTATCAGTGTTCTCCAGCTGGTGCTCAGCTCCAATAACACCGAAGTGATAAAAAATAAATAACATAATAAAAGAGGATGAAAAATAAATCAACAACTTTCTACAACTAGATGTCCTCACTCCAATGGCTAGCGTCATTAAAAAACGTCATCACGCTGCACTCCATTGCTCACAGTATTGGTGGGCACCCTTTGTGTGCCGGCTGTTAGTTTGAACAAGGACACCGGTCACCATTCAAACTAATGGCATCATCCAGAGATTTACAGACATGTCAGTTCTCTGACTGAGCGAACAATCTGTGGCCGATTTTGCCGCGGCACGTTATGTGTATGGGGGCCTTTACCCATTTACCATGAGCCCAGATCTTTCTAAACCTCCGTTTAGTCTAGGACAGGAAATTAAAGGAGAAGTGGTGCAGTTGTAGCACTGACACCCGTAGGTGCTGCTGTGTAGTGTGGGATACCGGGTAGCAGTAATGGAGGAAGAACACTTACTTGAAAATGAAGAAAAGTTTATTCGCACATGTCATCAGGCGGAAGGAGGGTTGGGGACAGGCTGTTCTGAATCTGAGGTCCTAGCTCCTCTCTTACATGCTTCTTCTCTCAGTAGAATCACCCACAATGGACTCTGGCCTAGCTCCCCCTAGCAGCTTCTCTCTCTGGTAGAACAAATACACAGCACAGTCCTTTGACAAATCCTCCCTGGGAATCTTTGGAACAGACCCCTCCCTGCCACTGATGCGGCCTGTTCCAGTATTCCGAACAGAGTTCCCCTTTAGCTTCTGAAATTTGTCCTCAACGGCTGCTGCTGTGGAGACCTTCACCCCTTCCGCAGAACAGGTGACAGGCTCTCCCTTCTAGCTGGACGCCCCAGGCTCGATCCGCATCCTTCTTGGTCCCTAGCTAGGCACATCACACACAATCACTCATCACTTCTTCATCAGATCAGGGCAATCAGCCCCCTGCCTGACCACAGGACACATCCTAGGGCCCCAGGAGGGGCAACCCCAGGGAAGACTGACTACAGCACTCACATCCTGTTCTCTCACTAATGTCAACTTCTCTCCTCCCATCTGTGCAAAAAGGCGCACTTCCACCTCAACCAACCAGAGACAGCAAGAGCCCAAATAGATACCTCACACGACCTTGGCAAGAGCCAAGGCCTATACTGACAACAACTGCAGCTGCCCTGTCACCAATTCTCTCCCTCCTAAATATTAACTCCTAACTCCTCAATAGTTAACCTATCAGCTTTTGTCCTCTGGCAGGGGCTACACCTCCTCCCTACTTTGATGGACAGGTGACCTCCCTGTTCGGCGCTAAGGCCTCTTTGAACAGCCTTGTTTACATGGGTGGGGAAGTGGGAATGAGGGAAAAACATTTCCAGTTACTGACGTAGCCTGGGTTAATGGTGCTTAATACGTTACCTAAGGGCGGATAGCAAAAGAGATATAAAGACATTTAGCCATATAAGTTTTTGCAAGACCAGAAGCAACTTTCTTTTATTACAGTATTGTTAGAGAACTTTGTACTAAGAGATTGCACGCTCGTTGCACTTAGCACACACTCATCATAGACCTTTTAAACAACACCTGGCTGCCATTCATCATTTCTCCATTGGCATGGGTAACACGATGCCCTCTTAATAATCAAATGCCTGCAGTGCACACTTATGACAATAGTTAAGCTCCCTTTAACCTTTTAGTGGAATGGGACTCCCTCAAAGATTTCCTGAATACTCAGGTCTTTCCCCTCCCAGTGGGCCCTTTCTCCCCACTCATGGAAAAGACACCAGGTGCTCTAGCTGTAGTGCCAGCCACAACTGACCAGGAGCCCCTAGCTCACTGCACCACAGCATCCATCAGCATCAATATTCCAAAACCCCTCACCATCTCTGGCATGCCGCCAGAAATGTCAAAGTCCCTGACCACGTATAATTTACAACCGCAGCCTGCTAATGCTGCCCACTCCCGCACACCATTGTGATCATTGCAGAGCATCTCTGCCTAAGGGAAAGTGGGGAACCCTACCCTTCCCCTCCAGACGAGACACCCCACCTGACCCCTGTTTCTGACCAACATCCGGCTGCCCCCCCCAAATGGCGACCAACGTGCTCCAATACGTCATATTAGCTCACACACAGTACACCTTATACTCTATACATGTTATATTCTGAAGTGGGCCTAGTAACCACCAGCCGTTGATTACACTTGCAGAAATAGCACAGTAACACAATAATCCCTATGTTTACCCTGTTCTTCCTGCTGTACGGGGCCCCCAAACCATACCTGAGTGCAGCCCCTTCTCATGTCAGCCCTGACAACCCTGCACACCAGACAGCTCTTCTCAATCTCCAACATATCATACCTATCCTTTACTGTACCCGATCTTATCTCTCGTACTTCGTCTAAATACCTGTTGGTACTATCCAGCCGTGTAGCCACCCTTCCACTATAGCCTAAACCACGTTTGCCCTGCATCTCTGCTTAACAGGCGACATGGCCCCACTAGAGTGAGAGACGGAGGTAGAGTCCCCAGTGTGGCCTGACTCCAAGCAAACAGGAGAACACTCGATTCACTTATCACTTTAATGCATAACTATACGAGAACCCTTGGCTCCTAAAGATAGGTGTGAAGTTATCTACCGGAGTCCATGGCCTTCCCTCCGGTACACATCACCGGCCCGGTCATGGTGGTACCCTCACTTTAGGCGAGAGAGAAGGCACAATCCACCAAAAAAACTCTTCTAGCTGTCATCCCTGCTTCATGGGACACAGCATACTGAATGGACCTGGGGGACAGCTCAGTGCCTTGAAGAGTCTATCCCAGTGGGCAACTAAAGAACGCCCATAATGAACACCCTTCCTCACGCCTTAGGGTCAAATTATGAGGAACCCTGAACTCCCCTGGGGCAGCTTATTATCACAAAGAGGCCAACCTGACAAACGCCTTAAAAAAAAATGAACATAGGCTCCCCACGGGTAACCACCACCATGGGTGCGGCGGGAATGATGAATAGTAGACGGTAATCTCAAAAAAACTGTGAAGGTTGTCGTTACCCCATCTGTCGAACTTCGCTCAGTCGATAGTACAACATCGGTATCCGGCCAGCTGGATGTACCTCCCCATCCTTGTCAGTAGCTGTTAATAAATTCGCCAACTCTTTGATCCCTCGCCTCGCTGCGGACGTTTGACCCGACTCTATCCCTGTGGCACATGCCGACCATAGTTTTCCAGCTCTCCAGGTAATCTGCGACCGGGGATTAGAGAAGAATGTTCCGGTTTCCGGTTCGCTGAGGCCTCTCGGTGACACTCCGGGATTCCCCCGATCTCCATCTTCTCCCCACTTGTTGCCGAAGAACCTCGATCTGCATCCATGTCCTTTCCTTTGGGCGAGTACGGATACTGCCATCCGTACTCCAACGCCACTTTCCTTATTCTCCGGTCCGCTGGTGCCCTGGCCAATTTTGTGGAGATGCGCCAGACCAGCTTTGCCTGCCCCGGACGGACCATCTCGCTCAGCCGCACGACCTACAGGTCTCTTCCCTCTCATAGCCCCAGTGACCAACAAACTCGCTATTCGGGAGGGTTTTTCGGAATCGGACTCGGGCCCTCTCTCCTCAGCGGCCCCTGTACTCTCCGTCCTCGCAGGCCGTCACCTTTCTCGCCGGCTTCAGGTAAACTTTTCTCCCTGCTCTCCGCTTCATCCTCATCATCTCCCCAGAAGACCGAAGGAGGGTCGCATCATTGTTGCGGCCTCCGCAGGCGTCTTTCTTTTCATCAAGGGACCTGTCCTTCCTGCAGCATGCTCACCCAGCTTCTCCTCGGACGATCCGCTGGGCTCGGAACTCCAGGAGACAGTAGTCCACAGATCCAGTATCGTGGTCCTCGGGCCACGGCCCCCGACCCCCCACGCTCCTGATTTGTCGTGGCCTTCTCTCCCGACTCACTCCCAGCAGGCCTCCCCGCACCGACGTCTCGGATCACTCTCCGGTTCAGGAGGGGGTCCATCCCGGTAGTGGTAATCCACGTGCCGCACACTTGCAGGAAGCTGGGTCACTGGTCATGTCCATCGAAATGACCCACAGGCTACATCACCCGGCTCCATGGGTCCTCACCGTCATGTTTCACGTTGCTCGCATCTCGTGGCGGGGCATCCCCATCCTCCCTCCTCTTCTCCGATTCTCCTGTCTCTGCATCAAGGCCATGCTCGCCTCTCAGCAGGAACCGAACTCTCCCGTGTATCCGTGATGACCGGGCTGTCTTCTCATCCGGACACAGTCCCGGTGCCCAGCCTTCCTATAGTGTGAAAGATTCCGCCAAATCCAGCCATCTTCTCCACACGATAGTCACAACATACGCGCTTCTCCATGTGACTCTCACCTGTCAGGTTACAGGGTCCGGTTCTGTAGGCCCCGTGCCCCGCCCCCCCCCCCGCCCCCCCCCCGGCCCGCCGTTCTTTTATCTTATCGGAGCTCAGTGGCGCCAACTTTCGCGCTCTTCGCCCTCTTCCCCACCTCGCCACACTCGCCCCCCCCCCCCCTCAACGCCCCCCCCCTTCCATCCCCCCCTCCCCCCTCCCCCCCCCCTCCCCGTGCCCCCCTCCCTTCTTCTTGACTTTTCGGCAAAAGTTTAACGCCCATCGCGTCCCGGCGGCCGATTTTCACAACAATGGCTCCGTTTTCTTCCCAGGGGTCTCTCTTTCTTTCTCAATTCTTGGGGTCACCTGCTACCCAGAAATCCCCGTACGAGCCCCCAAATGTAGCACTGACCAACCCGTTAGTGCTGCTGTGTAGTGTGTGGGATATACCGGGTAGCAGTAAATGACCAAGGAGGAGACACTTACTTGAAAATGAAGAAAATTTTATTCGCACATGTCATCAGGGGCGAAGGAGGTGTTGGGGACAAGGCTGTTCTGAACATCTGAGGTCCTAGCTCCTCTCTTAGCAGCTTCTTCCTCTCAGTAGAATCACCCACAATGGACTCTGGCCTAGCTCCCCCCTAGGCAGCTTCCTCTCTTGGTAGAACAATGCACAGCACAGTCCTTTGACAAATCTCTCCCTGGGAATCTTTTGGGAACAGACCTCACTGCCACTGATGCGCCTGTTCCAGTATCCGAACAGATTTCCCCTTTAGCTTCTTGGAAATTTGTCCTCAACGGCTGCTGCTGTGGAGACCTTCACCCTTCCGCAGACAAGGTGACAGGCTCTCCCTTCTAGTCTGGACGCCCCAGGCTCAAGATCCGCAATCCTTCTGGTCCCCAGGCTAGGCACATCACACCATCATCACTTCTTCATCAGATCAGGGCAATGCAGCCCTGACCTGACACACAGGAACACATCCTAGGGGCCCCAGGAGGGGACACCCCAGGAAGAACCTGAACTCACATCCTGTGTCTCTCACTTATTTCAACTCTCTCCTCCCATCACTGAAAAAGGCGCAATTCACCGCCTCAACCACCAGAGAACGGCAAAGAGCACCAAATAGATACATACACAACCTTGGCAAGAGCCAAGGCCTATAACTGACAACAACTGCAGCTGCTTGTCACCAATTCTCCCTCCTAAATATTAAACTCCTAGACTCCTCAATAGTTAACCCTATCAGCTTCTGTCCCTGGCGGGCTACACAGTGATAATCTTAAGCTGGCCATACACCTTCATATTCTCTTGTCAGATTTCCTTCAGATCAGATTTTTGTTCTACCAAAACCATGTAATATGAGGACCTTTCTACACCTTCCAATCACTATGTATTCTATCAGGGAGGACCCTACTACATAGCAGTGATATACACCTTCCAATCACTATTTATTCATATCAGGGAGGACCCGGTACTACATAGCATTGATATATACCCTACCAATCACTATGTATTCTATCAGGAGGACCCAGCACTCCATAGCATGATATATACCTTCCAATCACTATGTATTCTATCAGGAGGACACTATACTCACATGGTTGTTGGTAGATCTGATATGATCTGAAGGAATCTGACAGAGAAATCTTGAAGGTGTATGGCCACTTTATCTTTCTTAAACCCCCCCCCCCCCCCCCCCCCCCACCTTAAGATCGACCCTTACAATCTCCATTAGATCTTTCAAACAACTGTGTAGTTTAGTGGTGGCCTCCCTACCTGATAGAATACATAGTGATTGGAAGGTATATATCACTGTTTGTAGTGGCTGGGGTCCTCCCTGATAGAATACATAGTGATTGGAAGGTAATATATCGCTGCTATGTAGTGCTGGGTCCTCCCTGATAGAACACATGGTGATTGGAAGGTAATATCACTGCTATGTAGTGCCGCGTCCTCCCTGATAGAACACATGGTGATTGGAAGTATATATCACTGCTATGTAGTGCCGCGTCCTCCCTGATAGAATACATAGTGATTGGAAGGATTAGAAAGTCCTATTTACATGGTTTTGGTAGAACAACATTTGATTGTACAGAAATTGTATTAAAGATTGTAAGGTGTATGGGGGCCTTTACACTCTGCTCTCTTCTTGTAGTAACATGGTTCCTGAAAGCTGTTTGTGCTGTTTCTTCAACTCACATACCAGCCCAGCTTAACCCATTATCTCCAAATAAATAGGACAATGGCAGATAATGGGTTAATGGTGACCACTAAATGTGTTTACTTACAGTTTCTTATTCACCCTAGAGCAGCCACAGGAAGCAGTGTGGGAAACCAGTGTCCTCTCTGCACAGATCTGACAAGCCCCCTAGTTAGAGCCCTAGCACTCCAATTATGAGCTTTTCCATGCTCAGCTTTAACCTAAAACTTTCCTTACACTGGTCTTTCCAGAACTTTTCTATTGTATGTGCTGCTAGCAGACAATGATGCCATGCCAAACAGCAGGACCGTACGATACAAGGCTGCAGGGCCGTGTCCCCGAGGACACCAATTACCAGGTTCACATCTCCCTCCTTTACTAATATTCCGAGTCTGATACAAGGGCGTTTTTATTTATTTATTTTAATCATTAAGGTTTTATTAAGTAAGTAGAACATACATGCTATGCGAAATCAAACAAATTCCAGTACAGATGTCAACAAGGGCAGTTAATAGAACACAGCTGTCCACCTTAAAGTGACTCCCTCTACCTATGCATTTCTATGGCTTCTTGTTCCCCATCTGCCAGCGTAAATTTTTATTGGTACCAATAAATGTACTGCGCTCCTTCTACTGCGCCATCTAGGAGGCCTTAGTGGAACTGTCCCTTGAATTTACTTTTCTAAAGGAACAACTATCCAAAACCATCAAAACTAAAAGTTTCACCTCAAATAAAACAAGCTTCCAGTCCAACCATGTGATTCAAAGCCTAGGCAATGGTCATGTGACTGGCTTCCACCAGCATAGCAGCCATATCACAGCATTAGAGACTGGAAACAGTCCATTGGTTTTAGTAGGACAGACCATATGACCAGTTGGCTGTATCATATCATTAGAGACTGGGAACAGCCCATCGGTTTTGGTAGGACAGACCATATGACCAGTAGTGGTTGTAGGTATGGGCAACCTAGGCGGTAACATTTTTACGATGTCCAGATGTCTTACCAACAGCTTACCAACCACCCGCTTGTCTGTTGCTAGGAGAAAGAGTAGAGGAGACTCACCAGAACACCCCCCCCCCCC
>CM070038.1:95817097-95829107 GCA_036250615.1 Ptychadena robeensis
CCCCCCCCCCCCCCACTGGAGTGACCAGAGAGATGTCAGAGGGGGTACTCATCAAGTGCACCGATCTCCCTAAGACTGGCCCTGAACATGACAGTTTGACTGTGATGGAGTGTCGCCAGGTCAGTCAGTGTTCTGAGATGTTTTTCTACCCTGTGAGATTTTTCTACCCTTACAACTGCGCATGTGCAGATAGCCCGAATTTCTTTAATTACCGGGTAAATCTGATGGGTTTTCAAATTTCAAATTAAAACTAATCAGGACAAAATTTATGATTCACAACAGCAGAAGGCAAGTGTATATTTCATGCCTCCCCCCTACTCCAATTTTTAAATGTTAAAGATAAAGAAAAAGATAAAAAAAACTCAAAAAGCAATACTTCTCTTGCAGTACCTTTCTATGCCACTAGATGCCCTCAGTCTAATTGCCAACATTTAACCTCCCAAGCTGTCAGCCCCATGCTCTGCTTAAATCCCCCCAAACCCACACCACCCCTGTCCACATTAATGTGGGCTGGGAAACCGACACCCCATTATAATGGAGGTCTATGGCACCCCCTGTCCCTCGGAGTCACAGTTGATGCCAAAGGGGAAGTTCCGGAACTCCTGAAATGCTGTGGTGGTATAGAGATTCACTGCAGCTTTCTGGGGGTATATCGGGTTTTACAGATCCTGGTTTCCGGTAGCGGTTGAGATGAACCCAAACCCCAAATAAACTGGGTTCATCTCAACAGCTATGGAGGTTAAAGATGGTCAACGAGTTGCTGAAATGTACACATTTGCATGCAAATTGTATGCAGACTGACACAGAGCCAATCACATCAATCACAGCTGCTGTTTTACTTGATTGGCTCAGTTTCTGTCTGTATAAATTTGCACGCTAATGTAGATGTTTCAGCAACACCAGTATTATTCAGTACACTTCCTCTGAGCCCAGATCTTCCTGGACCTGTCTCCTAGCTTGTGTTGTGATTGGCCAGTAAAAGTTAAAGCAGCAAGTCATGACTCCTCTCTGTCACTCTTCTCCCTCCTCCTTTCAGCATGCATAGGAAATAATCACTCCTGTTGCTGTTTCTTCCAATCACACGTAAGCTCTGCTGTACAGGGGGTGCAAGAAGCTTCAAATCAGATTGAGATACTTCATTATATAAAAAAAGTGTCAAAACTCATCACAAAAGAGCGAATTCCAGAATCTCGCAGTCCTTGGCGACACGTGTCACTTAACATGCAGAGGCAGTATCTCCGGAGTCGCCTTATTACCGCCACCATCATTCAGAATAATCGGCGCACAGGCCCGGAGTATAAATCTCCGCAGACCCCCATTTACAACACCGCCATCCATAAAACGGTAGCGAATGGGAAGATGGGGAGCAGCACATCCATCATCGGAGCTGACGGCACGCAACGTAAATCCCCAGACAGATTTATCGTATCTACTGATCGAGTTTATTGGGGCCGATTCATAAAGGAGGAGGCGGCATCTTCCCGCTGCAGGCGCAAAGTTTTACTACCATCTGTCCGTCGCAGGCCTGATTACAAACTTTTTTCATGATGGAATCGCTGTTAGTGGACCTAAAAAGATTGATATGTTGTATAATATACAAAGATACATGTTTTCATGTCACATGATTCTTAGTAACCCCTAAGGAGATGCAGAAGGAAGGAGCCATCTTTGTTTAGGCATCACCGGGGTCACCGTCTGCCTTCTGGAGCTTAAGGATGACTTTTTTAAGGTGGATTTTTCGGAATAGCTTCCTTATATTGTAATGTTAAACATTCATGTTTCTTCTAGACCTGAAGATACTGACAAATCCACTTTGGCACCCATAGCATCTCCATTAAAGTGTTCTCCAGCTGGAATGACCATTGTTCTCCTTCTGGAAGTTCATGTTTCCTGGTTGTTATGGCCTCTTCTGGTTTCACTGTGTCTACAGTGTCCAGGTCAGTATTCAAATGTTCTTATCTGAGGCCAGTAAAAGTGAGAACTATAAAAATGCCCTCGTTCTTAACCTGTGTTTAAAATAGAAAAGGTGGGGTCTGCAAGGAAAGTTTGGGAACCACTGGTCTAATCAAAGTGTGGGATGGGTCCTAGGTCAACTACAATCTATCTGCTTTGAAGGTCTAAAGTAGGGTACAGAAGTGGAGATATGGGTCAATTTGATGGCCGTTTCGAGCGCTGTGCGCACTCACGGCCATCTATCTGACCCATATAGTCTTCCCCTATCGCTGTTTTCGAGGGGGACAAATCAATCCCACTCAAAAACAGCCTTATCGGACATGATCGTTAATACGGGGATGTCCGAAGCTTTGCCTGGATCTCCAGGTAAAGCTTGGCTGAGGAGGAGGAGCTGGGAAGGCAGTTCTGCTCTCCCCGGCTTCTCCGATATCTGACAGCAGTGTGATGACGTCATCACGCTGCTGCAGGGTACATTGGACGGCTCGAATATCAAGCCAACTGTACATTGCTTAAGACCTAGCTGGGATTTCTGGGTCTCCTTTGACTGATAAAACAATTTGCTGGGAACGCCATTTGCTGACCTTGTTGTACATGTTGATTACCCCTAAAGAGAACCTGCCTTGTCACACAGCAACTGATATCTACCTTATGTCCCTCTCTTTGGAGCTCCAGGACCTTGAATAATACCTGGTACCCTTGAGTATGGTGGAGCAACTGACCTTCTCTCCATCCTCCAGGGACTGTAGATTGGTATTCATTAAGAAAACATGAGATATATCCTGGTCTTTGGTTTCTATCATACAGAAATGGAGCACAAAGTCAAGTGAAAAGGAACTGAAATTTAGATCAAGTGTTGAGTACCCCTAAAGAGAACCTGTCTTGTCACACAGCTACTGATATCTACATGATGCCCACTGTTTTGAGCTCAGTTACTTGTGAATATGGTAGAGCAACTAACTTTCTCACCATCCTCCATGGACTGTAGCTTGGTCTTCACTAAGCAAATATCAAATATAACCTGGTCCTTGGTTTCTATCATATAGAAATGGAGGACGTTGGAACAGTACAAAGTCAAGTGATAAGGACTTGAAACTTAGATCAAGGTGGACTAAGTGTTGGGTACCCCTAACGATAACCTGCTATTTCACACAGCTACTGATTTTCTGCCCATCTTTGGAGATCAGTTCCTCTACCAGGACCTTAAATAATACCTGGTATTCGTGGATATGGTGGATGGTCCTTCTCCATGGACTGTAGCTTGGACTATAAGGCAAATATAACTTGGTCCTTGGTTTCTGTCATACAGAAATGGAGGACATTCAGAGAGCAAAAAATCTAGTGATGAGTAGCTGAAACTTCAAGTTGGACTAAGTGGATATTGTGAGTTTCCATAACGGTCTAGAGGTTCATAAGGGGTTCCTTTTCAAAGAGTATTAAAGAAAACGTCCCATATCTTGACGGAAGCACATTCTCAGCATCTCATGTGGTGGAGAGCAGCTCTGGTGGGTGAAAAACCTTTTCCTAGCGGACCCACCTAGAAGAAGTCTATTGAGAAAGCCATTCCAAAAAGCTAAGCCTCAGTAATATTTTATTTATCAAGTTAGCTCTGAATGGGGTACTAGCAACAAAAACCATTAAGATTCGGGGATCAAGTACTCATCAGGACTTTGGAAAATAGATAAATAAATGAATAAGATTCAATTGGGCAATCAAGATCCTAGAGTAGTGATGGCCGAACATCGTCCCTGTCCATCCGCGAACAGGCGGATGGGATTTTTAAAAAAGTCTGCCGTCGGCCTGTTCGTGAAGAACTTCAAATTCCCCGCCTGTTGGCAGGGAATTTGAATGGGAAATATACCGGAATTGATGCCGCAACGTCACTTCCGGTATATAGAATGCACAGTTTCTGGTTCCAAAACCGGAAGTGACATCCGTTGGACAGTCACCCGGCCCGTGCCAGACACGCAATCTCTTGTGTTGTTGCAATCTCTGGCTGGACCAGGCTTGGAAAGGTCTAGCCGGAGGAAGAATTACAGATGTCATTGTATGTTCACGCCGAACTGTCCGCCCAGCCATCACTACAGGAGTTATAATACAATAACAAATACAATACAATTACAAAATAAATAAATAACATGACTGTGGGATACCTGAGTGATTGCGATTGTTATCTTAACCAACTAAAATAAAGACATGACCCATTTATTCTTTTTGGATTATGTCATTTTATATATATAAAATATATAAATATAATAGGCCACAGCCAACAAGTATACAAAACAGAATAAAACAATTGTAAGGAATCTGGATCCCCCCGACAGTGCCACCATACCAAATGTTAACTTTTCCAAACTGTACCGGCCACCAGCCCTTACATCACTAGCTCGATGGGTACCTTACTGGAATAAACATATGAAACTAGGTGGGGGCTTAACCCCACCACCACATTACCAGAGTCTGGTGACTGCCCTCATTAACTAGCACATCACCAAGATCCTGAGCATAGACTTTTATCTCCCCGGCACTGTGGAGGTCCAGCCATGCTGTGACAATGTAAGTGTCCTATAGGCTCACCTGAGTAGGCGGACACCAGGCTGGAGGAGTGGATTCCAGTGGCAAGGGCCACAGGAGGCGTAGTCGTCATATAGCAAGCAGCGAGTCGAGGAAGGCGGCAAGCAGAATAGTCAGACAGTCCGGGTCGGCAGCGGTAGACGTTCGGATAAAAGGAGAAGGCAAAAGAATGGTCGGTAGGCGGTTCAGGGTCGGCAGCAGGAGTTCAGTAGAAACAGCAGAGAGGATTCAGGATATGCAGCTAGATCAGAGTCCAAAGGTACAATAATCAGCAAAGTTCTGGTGCAGGAGGCTGGATATAAATAGAGGAAGTTGCAGGTGCAGGGGATCAGGGCAATTAGCTAGGCAAGGCTGGAGCAAGGCAGATGAAAGAGCTACAAGGAAAGTCCAAGAGGGCAGACAGCCTAGTGGGCAAGTCTACTGTCCAGAATGCTGTTGGTCACAGGTTTGAGACCTAACAGACAAAACCTAGAAGGAAAATACAAAATACAGAAATGAACACATTCACATAGGGAGTGAGCGAGGGTGATTACAGCATCCAAAGAGGGTCTCACTTCCGGCGAGCTGTTACACATGGCCTCTCCTTACCCCTCCCTTTTATTATATACTTAAAAAAAAAAAATTTCTCTGAGTGGACGAAAGTAATTGACTGCCATAGCACCGAGAAAAATCCCAGTAGGGAATTACCATCAGGAGGGATTTCCCCTGATTAGCTTCATAAATGTTATCCAGAAATTAAGGGATGGTGCATGAGACTATTAATTAGGCACCCATAGCATTTCATTGTATACCTTCTAAACCCTTTGTGTTCCAATAGTAGAAGGGATGCTCATGTGGACTAGGGTGCCATGCGAAATTCCAGGCCAGAAAACACTGCATTAGCCGCTCGTAGTAGAAGGATTAATGTAGATCTGTGCTTGTAACGGCACGTATCGCGCCCTGTATTCCGTGTAACGCACAACCATTTGTGTTGCTCTCCACGAAGCCCGAGTCACACGCAATCATGTACGTTATTAGTAGTTTGTCTATTTTCCGGCGGAGAGACAGCCATAAATCTTCCTCAGGCCGCCGCAATTGGCGTTTTTAGCACCACGCCGCTCTCCCCGTCCGCTCTGTGATGGGAAAAGGTGGCGTGAGATATGTGGCGGCAGATGAAGATTTACAATACTCTTTCCGCTTATCAGGATGGAGCAGGCCCGTGTAAAGTGTATCGTAGGTCTGTCAGCCCGCCATACATCTAAATAGCTGATTAGCCATGTTAACGACCCCCGTCCCGTATTTTGTAAGCAGCCTCAAATAAGACCGCTTCATCCCGATGCTGCTGTCTGCCATTGTGATTTACACTCAGAAAGATAAAGCTGATATCGTTTGGTAATTGGTGTGAATACCGTTGCAGTATATCAGTTATTAACAAGGTTTCCAGGATGGCGATGGAATACTTATTTGTAACCGCCGGCTAGTCTTCCAAAATAGAAGAGAACAACCAATTGTTGTAATGGCAGCCAGACTCAACAAGTTTGAAGATTTCTCTGTTCTCAGGGCCTAAAGAATTCAGAGCTCAAAAAGGTAATAAATAGTTTCACACAACTGTCAGCAGCGATTACACAGTTGAAGTGATGTCAGTGGCCCTTAGTTTGTGTATGGAGTAGAGATGGTCGAAGTTTTTTTTCAAAAATTCGATCATTTTGATGATTTCGAGTTAATTTCAAAGCCCCTGAACATAGTAACAACATAAAACTTGCTGGAGATGTAGAGAAGGGTAGGGGGTATACTCCAAAAAAGAAAGTACGTCTCTAACACAAACAGTTTTTGCACAAATGAGGTTCAAAGGCAATTCAACATTTCGAAAATCAGAATTTTGACTTTTAACTCAATTTATGCAAAAACTACATGTGATAAAGCTTTTTTTTTCAAATGTCCCCACAACCCTTTTTTACATCTCCAGCAATTTTGGTGATGATAGCATGTTCAAGGGCTCTGCAACCAGCTCACAAATTTAAGTCCAAAAATTCGACCATCTCTAATATGGAGCTGGGCAAAGATCACAGAATAAAAATGGGTCAGTTTGTGTGGTTGACCAAAGACTGCTGCCCATTTATCCTACTGAACCCTACAGCACCTGTCACCAGGAAGTGATACCATTCGTAACCAGGAAGTGATGTCATCCTGGTATCCGCACGGCTGAACACACATGGCCTTGTAGGAGAACAGCCCCTGCTTAGCCTACACTGTACCTTCTTTATTGTATGTTTTATTTTATCATTTACAGTACTTAACTTTGTTGCACTAGGTTGTGCGCTTCATGTTTCTATGTGTTGCAATTTGTCTTCCTATTTGAGACCAGCTTGGCTTCATTTAGGAAAACACCAGAAAACCACCACTTGGTATCCTGTACTGATATACTAAGGTGGACCTCAGTGAAAGTAGCTTGAGTTGCTAGTGTTTTCTTGAAGAACTTTCACCACTCATCCAGCTGGGTTTCTTTGTTTTTTGAGAATTAGGTGACATCTGACTGGCACCTTCAAGAAAACTTGCAGTTGCTTTGCTTTGCTGAGCTGGATGAATGAGAACCTTCACAAACCAAGTGCCTTGGTCCACACAACAGGAGTGTTGAACATAGTCAACGTGGTGGTCAACGAAGCCTCAGTCTCAGCTTCTTATCCAGTCATATGCTTGAAGCTGCTCAGTGGCACAATTAAAATATTTGGTTGGTAGGGGCTTTGTTCTGCTTAGTATTCAATCCTGATCTGTCCATCTAGATTCTTTTCCCTCCTACTGTAGGCGTGTGAGTTTGACCACCTAGAGCCTAGGTGCCCAACCTGCGGCCCAGGGGCCGCATGCAGTCCTTTGGGCATTGTTCGGCGGCACCCCTTGGCCTTCCACATGCAGCCCCCAAAACCAAACTGTTGCATAGGGCATAGCAACTCACCTGTGAAGTGGTCACGCGCTGACTCAGCTTTCCTAATCAACTTTGGCGTTCCTACATCAGTAACTTTGGCAATGTTGATCAGGAAAATCAGGTCATATACATATGAGCGCTGCACCCAGGGGCAGATCCAGCTCCTTCACTTTCCATACTTGTAGAGAGAGTTGGGGATTGTAATTAGTGATCATAATTTTCTCTAATAGGCACAATGCTTCAAAACGATTATATAAATCTTCTTCCTTTTTTATTTGGTTGCACCCATCTTCTCCTATAAATACAAATCTCTGAAATTCTTATTTTTAAATGGAAGACCTTTGTTGGAAAAAGACCTGGATGTGCGGGACTGCACATAAGTAGCATGCTGGTACGCAAAATGGAGTAAAAATGAGTCATGTGTTATTATCCTTAACAAGCACATCTGCGTACTATCCAGAGAAGAGAGACATGCACGCAGGTTCCCCCTCCGCCCGTCCTCCTCCCTGATGTATGTACCCCCCCCCTATTAGATTGTAAGACCATTCCAGCAGGGTCCTCTACTCTTCCTGTGTCATAACCTGTACCTGTGCGTTACCTTGTGTGACAACTCTAATTTATTGTACAGTGCTAAGAAATATGTTTGCGCTTTAGAAATAAATTATGATAATAAAAATAATAATAATATTGTGTGAGAAGGAAGCCGTGCTTCTGCTGTGCTTGTGACGGCAAGTGCTCACTAGTGATATCTGGTGGCTGAAGTCGATATTGCAGATTGATTTAAGATTAAATCTTAAACACATTAAAGTGCACCTAAACTCAAAAAAAAAATCACAAAATTTTTTTTATTACATTTTTACTTACTTCCAAACTGTCCCAATAGCTTAAAGTTGCTGAAAAACCTAAAAATATTCATATCCTGCTGATGCCTGTGGGAGCCTCCATTTTACATTCAGTGTTAGCCTTCAGGCTTGCATAAGTTGAGGCTGCAATAACACCGGCGGCCACCGGGGGGCGCAAGATACAATGTGTGTCAATGGACACAAAGTGAAAGTAGGAAAAAAAAATATACAAATCAACGTGAATTGCTGCTGGAGATGTCGGCGGCGATGAGGAGATGATCCACAGAGGGGAGAGGGGAGAGCTATACACATACTCCACACAGGTAATGATTTTTTATTTTTTATTAACATATTGCCCCAATAGTCGGGGGTCGGCTAGCTAGGGGCAAATGTTTGTCTGGTGGGTTTAGGTGCGCTTTAAATAGCTGTACAAACAACTTCACTTTATCATGAATAAACTACTGTTAACGTTATTTTTTTAGATTAGAGTTCTTTCAGTTTTTATTGTTAAATGTATACAATTTCTGTCAGTTGGATAACCGCAGGGAAACATTAATAACTATGAAAGGTTGCAGTAAGGGGTGTCAAATTGGGAATGCAAATAACTAATCCCCAAAAAAGATTGGACTTCTGGGAGATGAAAGTCAGGGTAGGCATAAATAAGAGTAAAATCTGACAAGAGAAAAGCTGCACTACTGAGGTATGAGATCTGGGGAATCAAACGGTATTCTACTGTGAGAGGTATATGTGACCCACAGCCAGCTGGTGACCTGTGGATGGAGACAGCTAATCAGAGGATCAATCAGGAACAGGTAGGTCCATCTGCAGCAGAATCTACCATGCAGGAAGCTGACTCAGAGGACAGTGAGGGAGACAGTGAGGAAGACCACCCTATATATTGGGTGAGTACCAAACACCATCTCCTGGTACTCATCTGAGGAGCTCACTAAAAAAGTTATGTGAACCCCTTTATATATGGTTGATACTGACACATCTCTGAATTGTACTCCTCCTTTCATACACCAGATGGCGCTCAGATACCAGTTTTGTTGGTCACTGGAAATCTACCAGTTATTTTCTGTACAATATTTCCTTCTTTCATTGTAGTGCTCATATTTCACCCTATAAGCTCAGGACCTCCCTAAAGATCTCACACACCTTATTTTAGTCTTTTGTTTTGGAACCTATACTGCATCTCAGCAAATGGGCATCTGATACAACTCAGAATTATTTATAGCTCTAAGACCTTCTATAAAACCGATATGATTTTAGAACTTTTCCTTTAATATTGGATCCTCTATTTTTCTTCAATAGCTAGCCAAGGATAAGCGTATAAAAATGACTTCAATCCCTAACCAACCCAAGGTCTCCAGCTTATTTTTCACCCTTAGAATCCTTTACTAGAATCCTTTCCTTTCCTTTACTTTACTAGTGCTCCTACTAAATTCCTATCATGAAATTCGTAACTTCGAGAATTCACAAAAATCTTGAATATAGCGCTATATCTTGGTAATCGCAAATATTCCAGAGTTATGACATCAGTACCCGGACCTACCATGCATTGCATTTGCAGTATGCGAGTGTACTGATTCGCGCAATGAAGGAAATAATGACTGGAGATCACAAATTTTTAGAATACTTAATTATTAGGAGAAACATTTTAGACCGATCTGCAAACATTGTGTCCTACGTGTCCTATGCGCACCTCCCCATAATACCTAAAGCTGGGCATAGATAGGCCGATTCCTGCCTAATTTGACAGCTGATCGGATGCCGTGCGTGTTCCCGCATCCGAACGGCGGTCGGGTCAGCGCGGAATCGGGTGCGCCAACTGGTCATATTGACCACAAATCTGCCATCATGTCAGATCCAACAGTGATCCGACATGACGGATAATTAAGATCGGATCCCATTAGTTTGGATGAGGAAGGTTGTCTCCAGCCGAAGTAATGGCCGGCACACAAAGGGTTAGGGGATACATGGTTGGATCAGCAACCTATTTTTAAAGCCCCCCATATATGTTCCGATTTTTCGCACAAATTTTGCCCGATCGACCAGCGCGGTCGGTCGGGGTGATTGATCGGGAGAATAATCCGATGCTGAATTATGATTACGATTTCTCAAAATCGGCCGAAAAATGGTCGGGACCGATTCGAGCCTGTCCGTTAATTTTGGTCGACCTGCTGTTAATAAAATAATGTCGGGCCTATCGATCGGTGATAATTCGAATTATGATTTTTCGTGCCAGCCGACCGATCGACCATAACATTTTAAGTGAAAATCGGGTGACCCGATCGGACGAAAAATCGCTCGGGAGAAAAATCAGAACGTGTATGGGGGGCTTTAGCCATCGTAAGGATTCTAAGGGTGAAGTAGGATATCTAGAACATACATATGCATATCTTTAACATCGGATTGTAGTGGGGGCCTTTCTCTGGTGATTACAGGAGAGGAGGTGTCCAGCATTGAAGGGGGAGAGTTGGGTTCAGAAGTTGCAGTTTGTCTTCCCGACACTAGAGGGGGGCCCAGTGTAGAGGCCATAAAAACCCTTCCTGCCGGAAATGGAGTGCTCTGTGACCGGGTTGAGAGGAGGAAGGCAGCGTGTTAGGGTGCCCCCGGTCTCCCCGCGGTATGGATTCAGTGAGTAGGAGCCTATGGGTGGCTCCTGAGCGGAACAAACCGCTATGGTGTATAGTAATGTGTGGATTGTCTGCGGTCGCAGCTGTGCCAGCAAAAAGTGTGGTGCTCTCTTTCTCCCGGAGTGAAGAGTCTAGCTAGTGCCCAGGAGTGGGAGATGGCCAGGGAATGGTGGGTTACAGGAGAGTGTACAAGGTTACATAAAAAGTTTACTGTTGTGGCCACGGTTTGAGACCTTGACTGTTCCAGCATTTTAGCTTGCCACCGCTGAAGGCGACAGCTGGACATACATGGCTTAATGAAGACACAGATTAAAGCAACAACAGGCACCATGCGTGTTTACGGCACCCGATGCTGCTCTAATCTGTTTATTTATTTGAGCCATCCATGGTTACTTGTTGGAAAACCTTGGTCAAAATTCATTACCTTGAACGGGGACAGCGAGTGTCCATCCAATGTAATGGATGGGCTGATAGCTGAGCTGCACACAGATGGCTGCACCAGCACATCTCTGTGAGGCTGTGTTCCGGTTGGCTGCCTTTCCCCAGCTCCAGCCTTGTATTGTGATTGAGTGAATCTCTCACAATACAACATGGGCTGCAAGCTGGGGGAGAACGGGTCCCCATTGGATGGGAATGGATGTGCCCATGTGGTGCACATTGATTTTCATTCAATTGATCCCCGATCAATCACAGTGTGGTGCTTCTAAGGAAAAAAACTGTCTTAAAAATTTGTTCTATAGTTCCTTCTATTTTGGTATCTCCTATTCTACTTCTCAAACCCCTACTTGTCAATAGTGTTGAGCACAAATATTTGAATCGCACATTTTTATTAACCTCCCTAGCGGTTTTGACGAGTCCAGCTCGTCCAGTGCTGACTTGCCAAAAGTGCACTGATCGGAGCCCTGCGGCGCTCACTCACCTGTCCAAGCGTCCGCAGCGGCTCCGATCGGCTCTCTCATGCTTCCTGTGTGGAAGCAGATCCCTCCACCCCCGGTGTCACGTACGTAATGACGTCACACCGGGGAATCCGGCACTTTCGGCATCATCTGCACTGAACCGGCACTTTCGGCATCCCCTGCACGGAAGCACTTTCGGCATCCCCTGCA
>CM070038.1:95871267-95885558 GCA_036250615.1 Ptychadena robeensis
CCCTGCCCTAACCCCCCCCCCCATAATGAGGGCATAAAAGGCACTGAACATCACAAAGTTAAAAGTTCTTTATTACACCAACAGAACCAAAATATGCAATAAAATTATATGGGTATAATCAGGGGTGAACATAAGCAATACGCTGGTACGCAAATGGGTCTAAAAACTCACTCTACTACACAGACAGAGGACAGATTCACGGGGCTTTTGCCCCCCTCCCCCCTTGTGCTCTGACGGCCGGTGACAACCAGTGGCTAAAGCTGATATTGCAGCTTGAGTTGAGATTACAGCTCCACACAACATTACTATTATTTACACACTACTGTACATGTTTTTTTTTCATTGATTTCATTGTTAAACATATACAATTTATGTCACTTGGAAAACCACAGGGAAACAGTTAGGGGTGTCAAATTGGGAATGCAGATTACTAATTCAAAAAATTAAAAATTATTGGATTTAGGTGTTGGAGATTTGGGGGACGAAAGTCAGAGTAGGCATATGTAGGGTAAAATCTGACAAGAGAAAAGTGAGATATATAATGAGGTCTGGGGGTTCAAACTGTGTTGTACTGTGAGAGTTATATTTGACCCAAAGCCAGCTGGTGACCTATGGATGCTGCTGGGCACTCTGGGAGCATTTGGAGAGCTACCGTGGCACCTGCATTGACCACTTTTGAACCTTCTTTTTACTGTGGCTCTATGACTTTTATCAGACATAAGTACCTATATACCAAGTAACACAAGGGCCTCCAGCGATTCCTGAGGGTAGCCCTCCGTTCCTCACCATTCTTTTGCCGCTCCGGTGGGACCGGGTGACATGCCCACGATAGGCGTCCATCTGGATATATTTTGGGGGCACCACAAATAGCAAGGTTGACCTCCTGAGGAAGGAATAATCGGAAACATATGTTGGGGTCTTCCCACACACCATCTATTTGGATTCCATCCTGTGCCCATCCATAGCCCATCACTAAGTGACAAGGACAGTTCAACTTCGTATTTGTACTCGGTACCCATTTTGAAGTAACCAAGAATACAAATGTTTTAAACCCAAGGACTTACATATCTATTTATTGATTTATTATTTTTATTGTGTATATGTGTGCTGCTACCCTTGTATACTCTGTTACCTACGTTACCCATCTTTGCTGACCGTGAAAGTCCCCAAGTCCCCCACCTAGGTAGGGGAGATTTGCCAGCCTTTGGCAGCGGACGGTGGATATGGGCCTCGGCCCACCTCCAGGCAGTCCTAGACCTTTGGGCTTTCTTTATATACTGTGGATGGAGACAGCTAATTGGAAGATCAATCAGAAACATGGAGGTCCAACTGCAGCAGAATCTACCATGCAGGAAGCTGACACAGAGGACAGTGAGGGAGACAGTGAGGAAGACCACCCTACATATGGGGTGAGTACCAAACACATACAAACAAAAAAATTGTTGTGCACCCCTGGGTATAATACATAATATACGCTTAGCGGGAGGTCCCAACGTAGCAGATAGACTTACCTGCTCAGCGGAGACTCTGTCTTCATTGAGCTGAGCCGATCCACCGATGTAAGGCTGAATGTAGTTGTATTTATAAATATATACATTTTTGCTCCCAAAGATGCCCTACGTCTTACTTTCGAGGGATGTCTTATTTTTCCATGAAAAAGAATACAGCACTGGGGTATCATGGTGGGTGCACGCTCACGGCCATCTATCTGGTCCATATCATATGCGTCCATCCCTGTTTTCGAGTGGGATCAATTAATGCCACTTAAAAACAGGGATATCGGACATGACCCTAAACCACAGTCGATGTCCGTTGCTTTGCATAGGGACCATGGGTCTCCATGCAAAGCACCGGCTGAGCTGGAGAAACAGCAGTGCTGCGCCTCCAGCTCCTCCGATATCGGGCAGCAGCTTGATGATGTCATCACGCTGCTGCAGGGAACATCGACTGGCTCCAATATCGAGCTGTGTGTTTCCTGCTTAACTCTTATTCATCCGTTTCTATGAATAACAGATTTTTATTTGAAATCAGAAACAATCGCTCACCTGCCAGAATGACCATTTTACACCGCCCTTTATGTGACGGTTGCGTTTTTACAGCAGGAGTATTTTATTTTTGTATCTCTTTTACACATTGGACTGCCTGGTTTGGTTTATATGCAGAGAGTAAATTTACTGGGCAGTGACAGCGTTCTGCTAGTTTTATATGGCGCGTTTATTTCCATGCTACGCCACACCAGATCTGCGCGTCCCCGGCCTCCCGCTGTGCGCATTGCGCCCACAGGAGATGGTACTTTGTGTTTTATGGATCAAGGTGTCTTTGGATTTGTCTCTTTTATGTCATAGTAAAATCTCCAGCTCTTACTGTAGCCGTAAAGTCCGGCTGTACATCTGTTATATGGCGAAGTTTTTGCCGAAGTTGTTTAAGTTTGTGCGCAGAAACTTTTTCTTTATGCGTTCCTGCAATTTTATTTATTTGGTTTATAAGGAAACTGCTGTGGATTGGAGGCGTTGTTATTGTTTTATGCCTTTGTTTTTGTACGTAACATGTGGTAACTGATATTCATTTTATATCTTTTATAGAGACGCACCATAGCTATGCCCATGGCCATGTGACTAAAGCAGGGTACAGACGTGGAGATATGGGTCAAATCGCCCGTCTGCGATTACGCATGCGAGCGATCGGCCATGGTCTGGCATTTTGAGGTGCTGCTGATCCATGTCAGATGTAAACCAATCAAAGACAGGCGTTTGCAGTATTATAGAACCTGAAGGATCACCAGTCAGAAGAATTTTCTCTAAAAAGTAATTTTCGTGAGCGTTCTGCGTTTCCGCAGGTAAATTAACGGCCCTAATAAACCCCCGAAGATTCCCAGTGATATTTGTTGTGGGTGACATATCGCGCTCATAGAAATCCAACTAACGCAAGCCGCAATCTTTGACTGTTTTTTCAGAACTCCAATCTCAGGCATAAATCTGTCTCGGCCGACTCTGACTAGCGCTCGCCGTAATGTGACTCCGCGATGATAAAATGGCAGGAGCGCGGCGAACATGAAAATACCGGCCATTAAACCCGAGGCCATTTTCTATTCTGACAAGTTTAGATGTTCGAGGAGCTGGAAGATTTTTTAAAGTGTGGAGAGGACAAATGTAGGTCAGGCAGAACGAGAGTGTTTATGAAGACGTATTAGGTGGCTGTTGACACACCCTGGTAACTAGGAATCATATGGGGGAAGTAAAAGCAGACCTGGGCTTACTGATTGGTCAGCAGGCAGGTCAATCAGTTCTGAAGGGGCAATACGGCCATAGCTGAAAGGTGCTGGGCCAATTTCGAATGCAAATACCAAACAATTGTTCAATGTTTCGCCTCACTTTCTTCCACCTCGCTGCAGCTCACAGTTGGTCTACAACATTTATATTTATATTTTATACATGTGAGTCCAATAGGTGTACTGCCTAAGTCACTCTTTATATATCAGACCTAAACTAGGGGTGATCTGTTATGATCAGTAGGTATGATATATAGTGATGGTCAAAAAGTTTGCCTGGCGGACAATTCGCTGCGAACATAGCATGTTCGCAGTACGCAATGCCGCGAACGTTTTATGGTGTGTTCTACCCTGTCCTTAACATTGAGACAAAGTGCGACTCTCACCCTATAGTCAGGTGGGACAGTACAGCCATAACACATTTTCCCTCCTGGAGGATATCCCCCCTTATAAATGAAGAAGCCCAGCAGCCATTTTAGTCTATCCTGTGTCTTCATACTAGGGAGAGCTGCTGCTGATGATGTGATCGCTGAGCTATTTACCTTATACTCCATCCAGTGATATGTAGTTATATCTAAGGTGTTCTGTTTACATGCAGTTCATCATTACTGAGCCAGAGTCCTTTCTCTGGGGGTGGGGTATGCTGTATTATGCATTGCAGAGCGATCTGACTAAATGTATACTGTCGTAACTTTTTTTGGCCAATTTAATCTATAGATGTGATTTCTGGCCATAGACCTGAAGAAAACAGCATTTAGCTTAGATTAGCCTTGATCCCTCCCTCTGGCATGACAATGTCCTGGGGTGCCAGAGAGTTTAGCAGCAGTAATTAGGTCGGAGGGAGTGAAGGGCGGCTATGGTGCTATTAAAAGTAGGGCATAGGGGGTAAGGGGCGGGGGCGGATTTAAGGTCGGACTTGAAGGGTTATATAGGGGAGAGCGCCGAAGTGAGGCCTTCTTTTTCTCTCTAGTCGCGGGATCAGAATTTTTCGGTACTGTCAACGAAGAGCAAGGTTATGAGACAGGATTCTGAACTTTTTTATAGCATGCGACTTGAGGCCTGATCTGCCCAGATCAGAGCGGGGGGGAGAAGTGACACTGGGTGCGGGCGCATTGTGGCTGATGTCGCACCCAGGCCGATGACGAGATCATTATGCTGTCCGCTCAGCGCGGCCTCCCGAAGTGAGCCTATTTCTTTAATTAGGGAAGACGGGGACCGGGGCGGCCAGGGCGCGAAGGCACGGAGCTCACTTCTCATTCCAATATGCGTCTAGAAGGGTAGCCCGGAGGCGGTCTTGTGGTTTTAGGTGGCGTCGCAGGCATCTACAGGCGCTTCGCAGCCGTTCTTGGGTTGGGCGTGGAATCCGTGCCCGGCTCCCATAACCAGGAGTGTGGGAAGCTAGGCCAGGCGTTAGTGGGAATCGGCTGACCCTCCAAGCTTGGCCCACCAGTATCTTAGCACTTTAGCCAGCAATGACTGGTGGGGGTGAGGCGACTCAGGAGCAGGAGTAGAGGTGTCGGAGGTGATGGAGCGCTGCCTGTGGCGGACGTTACGCGTGTTGATGTTGGCGAGAGGTTTGAGAGGGGTGATGATGTGTTGAGTCCAGTTTGCCCTGGGGTGGTGATGGTTGCAAGTAAGCCCGGGAGGGTGGGGTTTGTTTGGGTGTTCGTCTGGATTTGGTTCGGAGGGAGTGTCGGCGGAACAGATTGTTGTGGTAGAGAGGGCCATTGGCGGATATGTCTTTTTGTTTAAAGCAAGGGTGTGGGGCAGGATTGCACGAAGCTGTTCTTGGTCAGGCAGGTTTGCGGGGTATAGGAGTAGGGGTCCGCACAGACGTCGCCGATGCGCACGCAGCCGGTTACTTTTGCATGTTGGACTGGTTTAGCCTGATGGCGGCAGGTTTTACAGCTTGTTGCCGGGTCGGCCGTACGAACGGCTGCTGTTCTCCCTGGCTTTCTCCCTGCGCTTTCTTTGGCGCCTTTAGGTTGGGGAATTGGTTAGCCCATAAGCAATGGGCGGGTGCTTCCGGGGTCGCGACGCGATTGTGTTGGTGGAAAACACGTCGAGTGAAGGGGGAGGTCTTGTCGTGTGGTCATCTATGGTTCAAAGACGGTATCACGCTTGTGTAGGGTTGAGCAGTTGCGGTTGTGGGCCGCGTCGCCGCAGCCGAGTACGAATTGTATCCTGTCAGGGAGTATCTGCGTTTCCGGGCATTGGGACCGTGGGCGGGCCAGCACTGGGCCCTTTATTTTGATGCAGAGGATGAAGGTCGTTCCTTTCTAGGGTACCAGTTCGCGGCGGTGTTCAAATCGCTGCTTGGGTGCGTAGCGATGATTGGTGGGGAAGGATCTGTGCCGGATAAGATTACGGTACGCCACTCTTTCGCATCGGAGGCCGCCAACGAGGTTTTTTCTGCACGGTATGGTTTGGGGGAGCCGCCGATTCGCAGAAGTTTACTTGACTTGGCTCCAGCAATTGGTGTAAGTGTAGGTGGTAGGGGGGCGGTTTTGGTGGTTTTTGGGTGGCCACGAATCTGTCGATGGTTTCGGAATGTCTTGGTAATTTTTTTGCTTCTCACTTTGTTCTTGTTTGGTTTCAGAAAAGCGGGTTCTCGCCTGGATTTTGGGGCAATCCTTTATCTTTGGGCGGAGGGAGGGCCTCCTCGGACTGGCGCCGGTTTTGGCAAGCTGTGGGGTCCGGAGGACGAGCTGAGGTGCACTGGTTCGGGGGTTACCCGGGGTGCATGCGGTGGGGAGCAATGCTGCAGAAGTTTTCTTGGAGTTAATGCTCTGACATAGGCTCTCCCCATATTTGTGTGTCATGCAGGGTGCGGGACACGACGTAGCGTTTTACCAACAGAGGTTGCTTATGGTGGCAGTCAAGTATTGTTCTTCCTTCGGTCTGGGAGATTTTGCCTGAGAAGGTTTGTATTTGGTCGGAGATCATGTTCCCAGGGTGGAGTTGGCTGGCCGGATCGCTCTGGCCCGGTTATCTGGTGGGGTGCATAGGAGCCAGGGAGGGCCGGGGGGGGGTGAAGGGTGAACCAGTCGGTGGCCAAGTTTATGTTTCACGCCGGGGGTATATCGGTTCGTCACAACTTGCTGGTAAGCGCGGGGTGCTTCTGCGGCGGATGGGGTTGCACTGAACGATGTTGGTCTTAGTATAATTTTTTTTCCTGTGGTGTGAGTTAGCGAGGCGGTGGCCGCAGATTATCGGGGTTGGGTGGTCTGAATCTGGAGCAGTTATGATCAGCTTCCAGATGCTGTGGCGGATCTCGTCAGTGCCACGCGTGAGTTTAGGTAAAATAGTGGTGACGAGCCTTATTAGGCATGGCAGTCACCAGCATGTGTTTTTATATAAGAGGGCCCAGGCCCACGAGAATTTAGCGCACTAATTAGGGCGGTCGGGGGCCAGCCTGACAGGGTCGGGTTTGCCTGGGGGCTGTGATGAAGGACAGGTAGGGCATAGGCGGGAGGAAGGGTTGCGATTGGGCCGGAGGGGCAGGGACTTGAAGGCTATATAGGGGAGGAGAGCCGGAAGTGAGGCCTCTTCTTTTAACAGTGAGCGGATCTACCCACCCTCCCTTAGTTTGTGGATTTTGTCTGTACTTGTGTATATGTTGTTGTCTTGTCGCAGCAGGCGGATCCTCGTCAGTGCCAAGCGTACGTTTAGGTCAAATTGTGGTGACGTGCTTATTTAGCATGGCAGTCACCAGCATGTGTTTTTATCTATAGGAGGGCCCAGGCCCTAGGCTGGTTATTGTTGGGCTCCTGTTTAACCAGGATTTCATGTTATTGGATCTCTTAGTAACCATCGTGCTGGTTTTAAAGGGCGGTGGCTGGTACGGAACGGTTTTGAATATGTTTAATATGTTATTAATATGTTTATTTAAAGGTTATTTAAATTTAAATGTTTTGGATGTTATTTATTTAAGTTATCGGCTACTGGCAACTTGAGGAACATGTAACATTTTGATAAGCTGTGGCCTTTTGTACACGCACTTAATACCAAACAAAGTTCTGAAGAATTATGTCTTCTGTAGTTATTTATTAGTGTTAATGGGGGTGGGTTTTAAAGGGGGGTAAAGGGGGTGTAAGCAGACAGTCAGCACTGCTTTTTCCGAGTCAGGTGATCGTACCTTTGCCTTTTTTTGGTGGTTTTATTGTGGTGGCTTACAAATATGACCTAAAGGCTTTTGAGAGTCGCCACTCCATTAAAGTCAATGGAGGTTTCCACAACATGAGATACCGTGGAGATTTGCAGAAATTCGATTCGCACCTGTTGCGACACACAGCCACCAGCTGATGTTCATCCTTGAGGAGAGGAATGACGAAAACCTGGCATCATCTGAGTGCTCTGATTAAACCGTCATGCTGGCGTTGAACGCTTCCTTTTGTCAACAATAATTGTCTTTGTGGACAATTATTTAATCAGCCGTGATTATCCGTAATGCCGTAATTGTGATCTTTTCATCCGCACAAATTGAAAACAAATGATTGCCTTTTTTTTTTCTTAAATGATAGAAAAATGTTGGGATCTGTTTGAAGTAATACTTAAAGATTAAAGTGTAATTCAAGAGCGACAATGTGGCCGATCATTTGTTTTCTTTTGTGAGGACAAAATTTCAGATGTACCCTGTGATAAGGGCCAATTACATGTAGCGTGTAGTTATATTCACCGGCAAGGTGGTGTCCCCTTTAAGATTCTAGACCGTGTTCCCCTGGGCCCCAAGCAAATGTACGGGGTAAGAGTCTGAGGAAGTAGGACAACTGGGCACGTTTCCACTCTGAGACATGATACTCATCACAGTCAGTCCACGTCAGGAGCCAGGGAGGAATAAGCAACACTAGCCCCAGTTACAGGAACTGCCACTTCTACGCCAACAGACCATGTGCCAGTTTCCAGTGGAGTGGTGCGGACCCAATTGTCATTCTTGGAGATCGCGTACCGTGATCCACCACCGCCACCTTACCCTTGGACACGAAGTATGTCAGTGCTTTAGGGACCCTACTTTTTGGCCTCATTTAGCCAGTTGGTCCTGAGCTATTGTGGGCCCTTTTAGAGCGAGCGGTTACCTCTGCTCTGCTCTTCATATTACTTTGTGTTGTTTTAAGTTACACGAAGTACCTGTTGGGTTTTGTGCCATAATTAATTTTGTGATATTTTAGCTGCTCTTGTCATCAGTTATTCCTGAACCTCTACACCCAGGGGCCAACCTGCATTGCACGGGTCGGCCCTTTTTGGGGGTTCTTTGGCCCCCTTTCTCCATAGTCATCCACTTGCACCCCCAAACCTAACTTTACTGCATATGAATAGGACTTATTGTCCGCTGACAGGCCCTCGCCCGGAACTTAGTGTGGGAAAGGAGTAGTAGAGGCAACTTTGCAAGATAGGCATAGTAAAAAGCCTCAGACAAACCAGAGCTTTCTCTTCCCTCTATGTTGGCTGGGGTCACGACTGGTGAGTGCATGCTCCCACTATTCCACCAATGAACGGGGGGGGGGTGATTTTTATTGTTTATTTATATATATTGTGAGATTTCAGAGTACCTCTGATAGGGGCACATTCAGTTTATCAAAGGATTATTGCCACATAATTTATCAGAGGCTTTGATGATATCTAGAGGCACATATGGTGTATTACCATTCTAAGGTTCCCTAATACTGATAGTATCTTTAAAAAAAGTTTTGTTATTTAAAAAAAATATATCTTCTACTATGGCTGCTGTATTAAAATGCTTCTAAGTCAGTAAGATAGAAAATGTTATGTGCGGCCCTTTAACCTCCTGGCGGTTCACTGAGGTGCAGATTCATACAAAATGTACAGTGTTTTGCTTCTTTCCGCCCCCCATCTTTGCTGTCCCCGGTTGACGCCAATAGGGGCAAGGAAAGCTCTGTGTGCATCAACTTTGTAGAAATCTGCAGGGCACACAGAGAGCACGGTTGAGCATGTTCCGCACGGGCCATTTGATTCACGATCAGACTGCGACAGTACTTGCTCCAGTGGGGCGTTCATTTTGCATTGATCACCAAGCGCTACCCAATGCGCATGGGGATCATTGAATTTCCAAAATCGTTAAGGTACAGAAAAAAAAAAAAAATTTAAATTTTTTTTTTTTTTTTGTTTTTTTGAAAAGGTTACATTTTTCTTTTCTTTGATTGGATTGTTAAAATTTATAAAAATATTTATCATAATAAAATAAACAAATGTAAAAATGAAAAAAAAAATTAAGAAAAAAAAAGTTTCTGTACCTTTAAATCTCCCGCCCGCAATCGTCATCGCAGAGGAGAGCGTTCACGAGATAGCAAGACCTGGCTTATTTCCGGAAACGCTAGTGGCAGCCGACAGATTCCCACTATCAGGAAAACCTCAGCGCGAGCGTTTCTGAAAGCGGGAATCACTTTGAGCTGGATTACAGAAACTTTCTAAATCACAGTCAAAGTAAAAAAAAAGATTTAAAAAAAGACGGGGACCGGGTCCCGCCTCCGTGACGTCACACTCACTCCGGACCCGAAAGAACCGAGGGAGAGATGAGAAGAAGAGAAGTGGAAGAACAGTGGAGGGAGAAGATGGCGTCGGCGGAGCAGGTGAGCTACCACATGTGCCCGAACCCAGTTCGGGCGTATTCGATAGTTGCAGCTTCCCTTTGCCCGAAAACTGGTTCGGGCATTATCGCTAGGAGGTAATGATTTTCTGAGGGCCACAACTTGTACCCTCCATATCAACTCTTGGCCAACACCTGTCTACACTGCTGCACATGCCATACACGATCTCCTCTCCCCTATACATCATTGCTCTTCACATGTAGTTGGGTTTGAAAAAAAGCTCGAATATTCGAATGACAATATTTTGCGAATTATCGGCAATTCGAGCCAATATCTCGAATATGTCGGCGAATATTTGCAATTTCGAATATTCGCAATATGGCCATATTTCGCGAAAATAATATTCGCATTGCAAAAATAAACATAGCATGTGACCATGCGATGCGAATATTATTTTCGCAATGCGAATATGATTTTCGCAATACATGGTCATACCGCGAATATTCGAATTTCCGAATATAGACTCGAATATTAGTAGAATTATTCGTGAAATATCACGAATTCGAATATTGACTATGCCGCTCATCACTATTCCCATGCTGTACCTACCTTCTGCTTGCTAGGTGAGCGGGATAATTCACATTTTTATTAGATGACTCCAGTGCAATCTGCCTCCATATACATTAATTTCCACTGTACTTTTCAGACACACTTTATTTTCCCTGCGGTACTAAGGACTCTAATTAACCGAAAGGGCTTTTTTTATTTCCAGCAATCTTTTACCGATATATAACTATACACACTCGTAAATGAAAATTGTGTTTCTATTTAAATACTGCTATTGCCTTAAATTATTAAAAAAAGAAAGGAAGCGTGGGTAGGAGGCCCAAAGGTCATTTGCTAGTTATTAATTTTCAGGACGCTCTTTCCCCGACGTATTAGCGCTGCGTATATCCCTGAAACATCAGAGGAGTCGGCTTTTAATTGCATTCATTCTGCTTATAATAAAGTTGTACAGAATAACGGACATGGCAGAAGCACGACAGCTCGTTGTTCCAGATATAAGGTTAAAACTAGACAGGTTTTAAATAAAACTCAAGAACATAAATACACCCAATTAAGACCCAAATGCTGCATCCGGAAAGTATCACAGCATATCCCTTTCCCACATTTTGTTATGTTACAGCCTTATTCAAAATGGATTACATTTTTTTCCTCAGAATTCTACACACAACACCCCATGATGCCATTGTGAAAAAGTTTACTTGAGATTTTGCCAAATTTATTAAAAATAAATATTTTTAGAAAGCACATGTATTTGTAATATATTGATTTATATAAGCTTGCAAAAACAGTAAACTAGCATTGTTTACACATGAGTTATCAGCAATCCACTTATTCAGCCTGATGCTCATTGTGGATTAGTTGTGTCTGCCTCAGTCTGAAGGGGGAGTTACCTCATGTTGCCTCATTCTCAGTGTTCTGCTGATGAAGAAAGCATCATGCCTGAGTTTCTTACCTTTGCAATCCCCTGTTTGTAACATTTCCCTTGTTCTCTAACTGTTCTGTTATCAGACAAAGTGTATTATGTGTGTATGTTCTTGTGATGCTAGATGCATGTTAGAGTGTTTATAATTATAGTATTCCCCTGTTTGTAATATGAGACCCCCTCACATGTGTGTCACACCTAATGGCTGGGCGGCCATTTTAAGAACATTTTTCTAGTGACACTGATTAACAGCATAGGTGTGCCAGCATTGTCCTAACTGCTGTTGTACTGTCAGTCTGTATGTATATAAATTGCCCTTATGTAAGTGTAAAGAAAGTTTATATATGTTTGTTATGTATTATGTGTTAATTCATTCTCAGTGTTCTTCTGATGAAGAAAGCATCATGCCTGAGTTTCTTACCTTTGAAATCCCCTTTTCAGATACCCCTTTCTCAGAGGTGTAACATATTCACAGCCTTTGTCATGAAGTTCAAAACTAAGCTCAGGGGCATCCTGTTTCACCTGATCATCCTTGAGATGTTTACTCAGCTTAATTGGAGTCCACCTGTGGTAAATTCAGGTGATTGGACATGATTTGGAAAGGCACACACCTGTCTATATAAGGTCCCACATTTGACAGAGCACAAACCAAGAATCAAGTCAAAGGAATTCGTAGATCTCCAAGACAGGATTGTCCCAAAGCACAAATCTGGGGAAGGTTATTGCTGCTGCTTTAAAGGTCCCAATGAGCAAAGTTGCCTCCATCATCTATAAGTGGAAGAAGTGCAAAACCACTAGGTCACTTCCTGGGGCTGGCTGGCCATCTGAACTGAGCGATTCGGGAGAAGGGCCTTAGTCAGGGAGGTGACCCTGAACCCAATGGTCACTCTGTCAGAGCTCCAGAGGACCTCTGTGGAGAGAGGAGACATTTCCAGAAGGACAACCATCTCTGCAGCAATCCATCAATCAGGCTTGTAGTGCAGAGAAACCACTTCTTAGTAAAAGGCATGTAGTGTAATGGATTTGGCCATAAAACATTTAATATTTGCTCATGCTGTAGACAAGTCATCCCAGCTAAAGGGAGGTGCCTTTCTCTAAGGGAGATATAAACATGATACATTGGAGGGGCTGTCAGGATCTCACATGGAGATTTGCAGGACCTTCAGGAAGACAATGTGAAGATGATCATCTTCCACAAAAGTCTTAGGGTAGTTCAGGACAGACACCCTCCAATGCTTTTCAGCTACAGGAACTGGGAGACAAGTCAGGATAAAGGGAAAGATAACTGAAAATGTACAGAGACATCCTGGATGAAAACCTGCTCCAGAGCGCTCTTGAACTCTGAAGACTGGGGTGACGGGGTTCATCTTTCAGCAGGACAATGACCCTAAGCACACAGCTGAGATATTAAAGGAGTGGCTTCAGGACAACTCTTTGACTGTCCTTGAGTGGCCCAGCCACAGTCCAGACTTGAATCTGAGGAAATAGCTCTGGAGAGATCATAAAATGGAACCTGATGGAGCTTGAGAGGTGCTGTGGGGAGGATGGGTAAAACTGGCCAAGGATAGGTGTGCCAAGCTTGTGGCATAATACTCAGAAAGACTTGAGGCTCCAGTTGCTGCCAAAGGGGCATCAGCAAAGTGTTGAGCAAAGGCTGTGAATACTTATGTACATGGCATTTCTGTTTTTTTTTTTTTTTTTTAATTTGCCAAAACCTCAAATAAACCTTTTTCCCATTGGACAAGGAGGGGGGGGGGCTTAATAATCTTGCTAAATAGAAAAGGGGGCCCTGCAAGGAAAGTTTGGGAACCACTGGCTTAACCAATGATAACCCTACCAGTGCTGCTAGTCTAGCCATGGGCAAACTAAGGTTCAGGGGCCAAAACCAGCCCTTTAGTGTTTTAATTCGGCTCTTTGTCACCTTGGTGTAAAGATGCTCTAGCTCCCCGCTGCTCATTCCTAGTGTTAAGCTAGAATATTTGAATTGCGAATATATTCGGTGAATATTGGCTGTTCGAGAATTCGTGGCTTCGATACTTATGGGCATGGATTGGGAATATATATTTGCAATGCAAAAATAAATAGCACATGTGACTTTTCATTTTAAAGGTAATTACACCTTAATAAAATGGAAATGGTTGGTAATATTAACTTCCTGTTGGTGGCAAATTAGTATATGTGAGGGGGAAACTTTTCAAGATGGGGGGTCACCATGGCGGCCATTTTGAAGTCGGCCATTTTGAATTCATTTGTTTTTTCAAAAGGGAGAAGGTCATGTGACACATCAAATTTATTGGGAATTTCACAAGAAAAACAATGGTGTGATTGGTATTAACGTAACATTATTCTTTCATGAGTTTCTGTCCAATGTGCTGCTCATTGTGTTGGATTGTCAATGCAACCCTCTTCTCCCACTCTTCACACACTGATGGCAACACCGCAGGAGAAATGCTAGCACAGGCTTCCAGTATCCGTAGTTTCAGGTGCTGCACATCTCATATCTTCACAGCATAGACAATTGCCTTCAGATGACCCCAAAGATAAAAGTCTAAGGGGGTCAGATCGGGAGTTAATATCACCAACCATTCCCATTTTATGAAGGTGTATCCATATAAATGGCCCACCAAGTATATTTTCTCAATTGCGAATATTCGCACAAATCAAATATTAGTAGTTATTCACGAAATATCGCAAATTTGAATATTGCCTATGCCGCTTATCACTACTCATTTCCTGGAATAAGCAATAATGCCTTGTTTGAGTCTCCTTTCGCACTTTGCCTACACTAGAATGATTATGTTTATTATCAAAAGCCTTTATTGATTGTTTTATATATATTTTCTTTTTTAAATGTCCTATCTGGGCTACCATAACTAAGGGCACCTATGCTGGGCAGCAATTAAAGGTTCCTGCTCTATCAAATCTAAAAAACCATTATGGCCCACAAGTCAAAAAAAGGTCTATGACCACATGGGATGTTCAATGAGAT
>CM070038.1:95885583-95896544 GCA_036250615.1 Ptychadena robeensis
TCATCTTGGAAGCAATCCTGGAAGTGTTTATAAAGTTTTGGCTGTCTACAGATGAACAATTATTTTATAGGTCTACCGGAGAAAATGGTCCATAGGCTGGTCAACACCTTTCAACAGCCTAGAGGCACCTAGGACATAACCATAACATGAGGCCTTCAGTGGTTGTCATGGATTACATGCTTCCTGATACGCCAATATTTCCATAACGACTCTATGCCCATATATATAACCCCGCCCACTAGCAACAGAGATAAGTAGTGTAGTAGGGACCTTAGATTACCAAAAATAATTGGTTCTAGGGTTGGTGTACGTCAAGTTGCAATTAAGAACCACATTTCTCTAGGACATAAGGACAATAATCCATCAATCCAAACACCACGGCCACCAGATTATCCATAAACGACATTTGAACCCGCCAGTGACCGATTAAACTTACTAACATTAATAATAATACCAACTTTTATTAAAGGAATAAATAAATAACATTATTAAATGACATATCAAAACACCGTCCGTACAGCCAAACCTGACCTTTTGAATCCAGCACGGGTGGGTACCCAATAAAATGAAAAACACTAAAACAAAACACTTGGGCTGGGCCCTCGAGAATACAACATTTTGATGACCCTGCCAACCTTAAAACCTGCACGTCACCATACCCCCAGTACCACGGCGCGAACCCTGCTTTTGTTGTTCGCGAAACCCCTGCAAACCCCATAGGACTTCAATGGGCAGGCGAACATGTAAAATACCAACAAAGGTACCTTTCTGCCACAAGAGTGTGAAAAGTATTTCAAGGGGACTAACCACCTGGATCAATGACATGACAGAGGGGGATCCATGGAAAAACTCCCAAGAAATTTTTTTTTTTTTTCACGCAATAAATCGCACGAAAGGATTTCTACAATGATAGTCAATGGGATTTGAAAAAGCGGGAGCTGGAGAGCACTAACAACAGGTGGTAAATTCGCCTGTTGTGAATTCACCTGAAACAACATGTGAAGTCTGCTGTTTCCACGTTCTAAGCTTAAAAGGTGAATTTAATTTATGGAGGACACTGGTGGAAGAGGGACAGTGTTGGAGGACACTGGGGGAGATGGTCATATGCGGACCACTGGTGGTGATGGTTATGGGAGGACACTGGTGAGATGGACAGGTGGAGGGACATGGTGGTGAGGTCAGTGTGGAGGACACTGGTGGTGAGTTCAGGGTGGAGGAGGACACTGGTGGTGATGGTCAGTAGGCAGCATGGGGGAGATGAATTTCCCCAGGATGTATGGATGGAATTAAGTTAAAGACTGTGATCACACAGAAACACTGCCCTAGCTAAGGTTCCCATAGCCGCAGCAGCCAGCAGCAGCAGCAGCAGCAGCTCTCTCCTTAATTCTCTCTTCAGCAGAATGTGTAATGGCGGCCTGACTTGATATGTTATAGGGGGCTGTGAGGGTCTGTGAGGGGGGGGTTGATAATTGGCTGGATATGTCTGGACGTAAATCACAGGGTCAAAGTTCGAAGTATAAAAGAGGGGCGCAAAGAACTCGACATATGTTCGCGAACATGGGCGAACGCGAAAACATGCGTGTCGCCGCGAATAGTTCTCGGAGAACAGTTCTACGGCGAACAGTGGGCACACTATTACACAAAAATTCAACATGGCACTGAGAGGACCCAGCCAGCTGCGAAAATAAACCAAGAAAAGAAATAAAACACAAACAATACAGCAAAACAAGTAAAAAAACAAGGAGGGAGGGTGGGTGCGTCTCCTGGGAAGAGGCATCACTTACCGGGCCTCCCCTTAAATCAGCCTATTCCAGCACCGCATCTAGTGCCTCCACTCCAGGCCTTACGGACGTAACTCTCCTGTCCCGCCCTGTCAAGGCTGCTCCCTCCTACCCGGCTGCGCCGATCGGCTCTGCAGCCACAACAGTCTGTTATTGCCAAAGAAGACCATGAACAGTATGAGTGCCTAGCGATCGACAGCTAATTATGAAGCCTCTAACGCGCATACAATGTCCTCTTCCCACTATGACAGAACATAGTGCCATCAGAACCATTGTAAAGGTTCATGCTCAACCACCACACGATAACTTTAATTAACATATGTTGGAACTCACGGTCACCTACAACTGGTTTAAGGAAGCTGACAACGCTCAAAGTCCAACACAGAGGAGGCAGTGCCTGTCCCTTTAACTCCAGGGCAGACCCTCTTCAATAACGAGGATCTAGGTCCCTCCTTGCCATGGCTGGGTACGGTAACTGCAACACCCGGCTGGCATGGGGAAGGAACGCTGAGTGCGCCACTAGTGTTGAGTGGCATATGGTATATTCAAGTTCGCGTAATTTCGCGGATATATTAAGGAACATTCAAAATTCGTAAAATTAGACTCGATTCGACTGTAATCTATTGCCTTCCATCGCGTGTAACTGTTCACAAAAAGATTCACAACCCAGCTTTACAGCTTCTCTTCTTTATTCTATTGTGCAAATCCATTTACAATGCGTACAAATATGTACGATGTATGCCGGTAAACAATGTTGAAGCGTTGAAGCATGAGTATTGAATTCATGTGAATTTTAACTACATATATTGTGGGCCCCACCCATTGGGGAGTCTCATTTATATGCTACACATCATTTTCATATTGTTTGTTTTGTTATTGTTTGACCTTTGTCATTGTATTTTACTTTTTTAAATCCTCTATCACGAGGTAATATAGTAAATATAGGGGGGCCCCGCCAAAGTCCCCATGCCTTGTCCCAAACAAGGAAAACTAGGTGGGCGGATAGGCCATTACCCTTTGGCCTCTCCTCCCACCCTTTTGGTACAAACTAGATTTAGGATGGGGGCCTCTCCCCTTAGGGTATAGGTGACACGACAAAATTCTTCCAATGTTGAAGCGTAATATGACGAATATACACCATTGCGAATATCCAAGCGCACTATTGCGAAATATTGCAAATTCTCGAATGTCAGATATTCGTCAAATGTATTGGAATTTCGAATAATCTCGTTCAACACTATGCGCCACCAGTCGGGTCCTGGAAACCAGGGAACTCCCCACCCCACTTGGTGTAGGTACTCCGGGTGGCCCCAGCCAGGGACTATCAGGATGCAACTGGGTCTAAAGCTGGCCACACATGGGTAGAGTCAGGTGCAATCGACCGGCGATCAATTACAGCGTGGTGACGTCATCATGCTGTGAATGATCGCTGGGCAATCGTACGGTAATCAATGTGCACCCCAAGAGCACATCAATTACCGTACGTTGGGGACCCGGTTTCCCTGTGGTGCCCCGGGTCTCTCCTATCCACAGCCGGAGAAGCAGCCAGCCTGCAGGCCCCCCCCCTCTCTTCTGACAGATCTGGCCACGCCCCCTTCACACACACCTACAGCCGTAGCTGATCACAAAGCCTGTGTGTGCGGCTCAGCTGTCAGAACGTCCATTACATTGGATGGTGATTTGCGGACCCCATTCAATGTAATAGATTTCGACCAAGGTTTTCCAACATGTTGGAAACCTGTTTGATCGAGTTCCTTCAAGCAGGAGCCATTGATCCTGGTCGAAGGAACCGTGGATGGCTCAGATGAAGAAACAGATTAGAGAAACATCTGGAGCCGTGAGCGTGCATGGCGCCCGATGTTGCTGTAATCTGTTTCTTCATCGAGCCGTATGTTGCTAGCTTTACAGAGTTAGCGCAGGCTATTGGGTCCCCCGGCTGCCTGCACGCCAGGATGTACGGTAGAGGGCACTTCTCCTGGAGTCGGTTTGTGTGCCTGGTTGCTGCCGTCTCTTCAGGAGTCGCACCTCTGGACTGCCCCTCCCCTTCCTGGCACTCCACTATATCCCTCTCAATTCCCAGGGCCTGATTGGAAACCCAGTTAACCCCCCTGCCGTTCCTGATGGTCCCAGCTCGTCCAGCTCTGACCTGTTAAAACTGCAGTGGATAAGCTGGGTTCATCAGGGAGAGATCGGAGCGCAAACTCACTGATCCCTGTGGCTCCGATCTAATGAAGAGGCAGCTGCAGGGGAACGGATAACTCCCCCCCCCCCATGTGATGATGTAACATCGGGGCGTGGGCGGGAGTTTTAAATAGAATTTCTGTTGAATAGTGTTTTCTGCATTGAAAACACGATTTATTTGATTCCCTATGTGAAATACTCACCTGAATAAATGATCCGGTGTCCACATGACCTCTACAGCTTCTTCTCTCTCTCCCGATGTGACAGACTGTTGTGGGGACGGGGACACCAAGTGTACAGAACTGTATGTAATACATTGGCTTCAATGCAGCGCCATCTAGTGGTCGCAGTGCTAATTTACCTGATTATTGAAATCTTCATTATCTGATATTGTGAGTTATTCACAAAGCATCTGAACATGTTATTATATTTAGGATGTCACCAGACTCCTGTATGGATGTGATTTGGGAAGTTACAGGCTTACAATGTAAAAAAAAAGTCTATGGTGCGCTTTTGGGACAGAAATCTGTACCTCAGCAGTGCGCTAGGGAGGTTAAAGGGGACTACACCAAAGGGGACAGCACCTGAATCAGGTAGGGTGACTGCACTACACCATCACATCCCCTTTACACTCAGGTTGTTGGAGGATCCTATCGAGAGTTAACTTTCTATACAAAAAAAAAACATGTTTCCAAAATGTCACAGAATCCTTGTTAGCGAGTCTATTCACTGAACGCCAGCAAGCGCTCCAAATATCTGTACATTGTTCTCACCATGACAGGAACAAAGGATGAAATCTCATATAAATTATATGATGTGAGCTGCTTCTTCTTTTTTGTAGAGTTTCAAAGCACACAGTTTGTTCAACTTTTGTGAAAATTTCATCGCTTGAAGGGAATATGGAGACGTGTCGGTAAAGTGAGATTTCTAATCCCCCCACTGTGTCACTGTGTTCATCCTCTGTCCTTAACAGTCACCGCAATGAAAAGTACATCGCTGTGCGCTTTAAGTAATAATGCCTTTTAGCGTCAGGCAAAGTGAAAGGCAGACCTCCCAAATATAATGCTGATGTGCAGGAGATTAGGAGAACGAGTATGAACACAAGAAATGCTATATACAGGGTATCTATTGTTACATATAGTCACAGGGCAGACATTGTGTCCTGGACACAATAGGGCCCCGTATACTAAGGCCTATTCTACACTAGCTGCGCTGTGCTACAGCACTGCAAGACAGAGTGGCTATTGTTAATGCAAGGTACACAGGTTTCCACAGGCGCAGCACATCTCTTCTATGCACTTGTATGGGAGACGCAAGTTCAGGGGTAATGCAGGTTTCTCACCGCTAACAGTAGTGGTAGCATTACTGCTAGCGCGATTATTATCGGCCAAAAATCACCTCACTGCAGTTGTGAAATTACCATTAAAGCGGTTTTTAACTTAAAATAAATAAACAAGACCTGGTGATTTAATTCCTGCCGCCAGCATCTTTAGCACTGGCGAACCGAAGCCACTTCCACCCATTCTTCACTGCAGTGATGAGAAGTGCTCAGACGAGCATCTAATCCCCCTCCCCCCTGCAATCAACCCCCCCCCCCCGGAACTCATCCAGAGACATGCGTTTCCCTCCACTGCCGGAGACCACTGGGGCAGGGTGTACTGTGGTTGCAGTGATGAGAGGTATGCATCCGAGGAAGGTGGATGGGAAGAGATGCTTGTCTCGTTAGGAGCATCTCTCATCACTGCGGGCTGGGTCAAGGATACAGAATGTCTTGTGATCTCTCGAGACTGAGAAGGTCCCAAGTTCCCTTGCGGCTCGCCCCTCCTTCTGTTTTTTTTTTATCACGGATTCCCCTCATTACTGCGGGGTGACCTATGAGGTGGAAGGTACACTTTAATAAGAATTTAGGAAGAATGCAATGAGTACATTGAAATGTGCCCTAAAATCCGAGCCAGGAGTAATGGGCTGAATACCCACTACTTGCGCGTCCACCAAAGTAGTTCACTCAGATTTTGGTACCTGATGTTAGAATTGGTGGACTCTATGGATCTACACCACAGGAATGGTGTAGTATAATGGAATAGCTATAATTGTTAGGTTTGCTTGCCAATGAGGCAGTGTTTTCCCAAGTAAATATTGTGCAAATGCTAGAATGCGCTGTAAGGTTGGGAAAGTTCCTTGCAACAATGTAAAGTTCTGCCTGGAGACAGGGGGAGGTGCAGACTGTCTCAGACAGTATAAATATTATTGATAGGAGGGGCCCCTGGTGTCCTGTCTGTGATCTATTTGCCTGCAAAGAGCACCAGAGCACTGGAGTGACTCTTCAAGACATCCCCGTGGGGACAGGCCTTATCTTAAAAGCCTGAGGGACTACAGGACTGTCAGTTAACATGTGAGTGTATTACCTGGAAGGGCTAGGGGTTGAGAAAGAGAACTTCCCGTTCGGCATAGTCTGGGCACTAGAGACGTTATCCTCTCCCTATTTTAACCATCTGCACCTTTTCTCTGGGTTACAACCTCAGCCTTCCAAGTGTATATTGGTTGTTTGCAACATAGACCCTAGAAATTGTACCCCATCCCTGGTCTCAAAGGTGATGGTGACTAGACTGTATATATCCCTTAAAATAAATATTAACACCCTCAATATATCAGCCTGTGTGGACAATACATTTATTAAAACAAAGTGTGTATGTTATCAGTACAGTCTTACAATATTGAATGGGTGTTGGTGAAGACAGTCACTTGCTACTGGTTAAGATGTTAGCAATGTGGGTGTCAAGCCCCTTGTATGCTTATTATTGTATTAAAGTTTTATAAGGTACCCACTGAGCTGGTTTGCACAAGGGCTGGTAATGATACAATCATAGAAGACACTGTTGGGGGTCCCCCTTTATTAGTTTAAGTTTGGTTAAAAAGCTGTGGCCTTTATTATTATACATATTACATTAATATATATATACATATATACACTAGCCCGGCCACTTTATTAGGCACACCTGTACAACTGCTAATTAACACAAATTACTGATCAGTCAATCACATGGTGGCAACTCAATGCATTTAGGCATGCTGACATGGTCAAGACAAACCGCTGCAGTTCAAACCGAGCTTCAGAATGGTGAAGAAAGGTGATTGAAGTAATTTTGAACCGGGCATGGTTGTTGGTGCCAGACGGGCTGGTCTGAGTATTTCAGAACTGCTGATCTTCTGGGATTGTCACACACAACCATCTCTAGGATTTACAGAGAATGGTCCGAAAAAGGGAAAACATCCAGAGAGTGGCAGTTCTTTGTGTGCAAATGCCTTGTTGATGAGTTCGGGTTGGTTTGAGCTGATAGAAAGGCAACAGTAATTCAAATAACCACACATTACAACCAAGCTATGCAGAAGAGCATCTCTGAACAAACACATGTTGAACCTTGAGGCAGATGGGCTACAGCAGCAGAAGACCACACTGGGTGCCACTCCTTTTAGCTAAAAACAGGAAACTGAGGCTACAATTCGTACAGGCTCACCAAAATTGGACAATAGAAGATTGGAAAAATGTTGCCTGGTCTGATGAATCTCGATTTCTGCCGCGACATTTGGATGGTCAGGTCAGAGTTTGAAAGCATGGATCCATCCTTCCTTGTATAAACGGTTCAGGCTGGTGGTGGAGGTGTAATGGTGTTTGGGACATTTTCTTGGCACATTTTGGGGACCTTAGTAGTAATTGATCATCGTTGCAACGCTACAGCCTACCTGAGTATTGTTGCTGACCATGTCCATCCCTTTATGACCACAGTGTCCCCATCTTCTGATAGCGAATTCCAGCAGGATAATGCACCATGTCATAAAGCTCCAATCATCTCACACTGGTTTCTTGAACATGACAATGAGTTCACTGTACTCAAATGGCTTCCACAGTCACCAGATCTCAATTCAATAGAGCACATTTGGGATGTGGTAGAACGGGAGAACGCATCATGGATGTGCAGCCGACAAATCTGCAGCAACTGCCTAATGCTATCATGTCACTATGGAGCAATGTCTCTGAGGAATGTTTCCAGGACTTTGTTGAGTCTATGCCACAAAGGATTAAGGCAGTTTATGGTCGAATTTTTTTTTCAGAAATTTGACGATTTTGAGTTAATTGCAAAGCCCCTGAACATGGTATCATCACCAAACTTGCTGGAGATATAGAAAAGGGTTGGGGGAACATTGGAAAGAAAAACATATGTCTCTAACACAAATAGTTTTTGCACAAATTAAGTGCAAAGTCAAGTCAAAATGTCAAAAATTTGGAATTTCGACTTTCATTTTGAACTTAATTTATTCAAAAACTATTTGTATAAGAGACATACTTTTTTCTTTAAAATGTCCCCCCAACCCTTATTTACATCTCCAGCAAATTTAGTGATGATTTGCAATCAGCTCTGAAAGTTAGCATGTCGAAAAATTCGACCATCTCTAGAAGGCAAAAGGGGGTCCAACCTGGTACTAGCACGGTGTGCCTAATAAAGTGTCCGGTGAGTGTATATCTATATATACATTCCAAAGAATAGAATGGTTTGGGTAAGTAAGTAGTACCAAAGGGGGCTCAGGCCTCCAGAAGTCAAGAGTTGGTAAGCGGAATGGCTTCCTTCCATCTAGGACAGAAATGAACATGTTTCCATACAATGGGGATAATTCTGTTCATCCCCCCAATGTCCATGCCTAGGTCCTGTATTCCTTTAAGGACTTCATGTTCTACATATGCTCCATGAGTTAAGCATTATAAACCAAAGCTCAGATTTATTGCTGAGATTATAAATACCCCTTTAATAGAGATGAAACTTGGCTGCCTCTCTTGTATAAATTATCTCCTCCAATTCCACTTTTACTAAAATCCTAACTAATTTCTATGTAAATTCTCCGTACATCTGAGTCCTCACTGTCTCCTTTCATTTTCGCAGCATCAGACCAGTTTTTGACTTTCCGACCGTGATTTGCGGGCTTTGTAATCCGTGGAGCCATTGTTCCACACCAGCAGCTAAAAACCTCTAAAATTGGCAATTACGGCCCTTTTTTCTCTCCCTGCTGCCGCACTATAAAGATCTGAGTTATGTACAGGGACATTTGACTCATAAAATCTCTCAAGCAGTATTTATAAATACAGTTTTTTACGACTGGGCCCGAGTTGATACAAATGCAGCGATAAATCATGGAGCTGACAACTGAAGAAATATATTGCAAAATGTGATAGCGGCCAAGGATTGCGAGGCTTCATCTGCTGAGGAATTACGGGGAGCAAAGTGAGAAGTCACACTGGTCACCATAACCATTGTGGTGCGCTGTGGTGGCCTTTAGTGTTGATCGTGAATATTCTAATTACAAATTAATTTGCCTAGTAGTAGTGCCTGCATCTTATGGTCCGAATGCGCAAGCTGTCAGATGAGAGATGCGGCCGCAGCCAGATCCCTCATCTGTGCTGTAATGTTTCTACCACCAGAGCCCTGCTGATAGAAGCAGTACAGCAGAGAGACATACATGGAAGTTGCCAGCCAGCAGCTTCCATGTATGTCTGCCTGTTAGCTACGGTCACCGTGCAGCTCACCTAGCAAGAAGGGAGAAAAGAGGTCAGAATCACCCGCTCACCCTCCACCTGAAGTGTGCTCTCTAGTTACACCATTTTTGGGGCTGAAATTGAGTACTGCAGGACATTTTTTTCCAACTGACTAGAATGTCTTATGGTCCGGTGCGTCTTATAGTTCATAAATAACTGTGTTTCATATAGTGTCCTTTGTATCTGTGGGGTTTCTGCATGTTATTATTATTTGTGTAGTATTATTATTTCCTTTTGCTTTTTCTTGCTATTCTTTTGGAGCATAAAAGCTGTAAAACTATGGGACTATTTAAAGCGCATTTTTAAACATCAGATTAGTTAAAACTCTATTTCTTAATTGCTCCAAATACGTTTTGCTAAACTGGCAAAATGTAAAATCTTCATTTTTCCCAAAAAGTTTGTTACATCCATGAGTATGAAATGGCCCACCATTGTATACTGTATTTTTCAGACTATAAAACGCACCTGACCATAAGACGCAGCCAGTTTTTAGAGCAGGAAATCAGAAAAAAAATATTTCATTTGTTTAAATGAATGTGAAAAAATCTCATGCAGTACCCCTATTCAGCCACACCACCAAAATGGTGTCACTAGAGAGCAGACTTCAGCATCTCTTCTTACACAGAGCTCAGAGAGGGAAGGGAGGGGGAGGAAGGGGGGATCTGCACTCCGTTCTGCCTGTCACTTCTCTGCTGCGTCCACACACTCTGCATTGGCTATATTTGCGAGGCTCTGCAAATATAGCCAATACAGTTCAGCTCCCCACAGTTCACGCAGTTCAGTCGCAGATGCAGATCACTCAGCTGACATAGCCCATCAGCTGTGTGATCTCTCGGCACACAGCTGGTGTGCTGATTGAGATCACAGAGCTGATCTCCTCTCCCTCTGCACATAGCTGATCTATCTGCCAGAAGAGCTGTTGGGGAGCAAAGTTGCGATCACCAGCGGCCCGATGGCCGTGGGTGGTCGCACATACGGACCATAAGATGCAGGCACTTTTTCCTTTCCAATTTTGGGGGTGAAAATGTGCGTCTTATGGTCTGAAAAATATGGTATATATATAAAAGAGGGCACAACACGTCAATCAGGATCTATCCGGAAATTACAAAGGCAGTAGAAGACAATTTCAAAGCCTTAATAACACACTATTGTAACAATTTTGGATGTTTTCCCTTGTTTTTATTAATATAAATGAAATAAAAGTAACTTACTGCACCCTGGACCAAGATCCCAAAGAATCTGCACAGAAGTACATGTGGAGAAACAGATCCTAGCATGCTGGAAATTTTTCTCTAAAGTGGAGACTGGGTGTCAGGATCCTGGGCATTCCCCTCTTGCGGGGTCTCCCCCACCGACGCTAGTCCCCCCCTCACCTGTACCTTTGGCTGTTGCTGGTGATGGGTCCACTGGGGTTG
>CM070038.1:95896644-95910493 GCA_036250615.1 Ptychadena robeensis
TGGCTTAGACTCCCTGCTCCTGGTACCCCCGCGTCAACCCAGGACCTGCGGCATAACACTGGGAGACTTTTAAGATCCAAACATATTAGTAAATTTTCATGAATTTATTGTGTATGTTACATAGAAAAAAACGTGTTAAAATAACAATGTTACTCCATCATTTATCATATAAGGCTATGTTTCCACATCTGTCAGGACCCCCTACGCGAAGCGCAGTACTAGGCAGAAAGTCCCTGATGGAGCACATACCTCGGTGGATGCTGTGTTCTCACGGCACTGAGCCGTTCCGCCGATGCAGGGGTTAATGTAGTTGAGGGACATTCCACATCTTTGATAGATTTTCTTAGGGTAATCTTATTAGTGCTCCCAGTTCCATGTGGAGAATGGCTCCACCAGATTGGACTTGATCACTTGTTACTTATGTTCTATATTAAGAGTTTATATCCCAGGTGCCTCTTCTCATTGTGAGAGAAACGCACTGGAAAACATCTGGGCGTTGCGCATGTGGCACTTTTTTTTAACACAAAGCCAAACGCACAATTTTTATTGTTGGTTGATCACTTTTACATTTTGTAAGTAGCTTGCAAGCCAGTAAGTGTGGGTACCCCTCATAGTCATATATAACCTTATATAAAGAGATCTAAACAATTATCTGTCCTTGTGATGTCATCCTAGTCAATGCCAATTCTTTGCAATGGATTTGCGTTCACACATGGATACTTATGTGTCCCATTGTTCCCGGAATTGGATTTTTACACAAATGGGTAAAATCCAAGCCAAGAAAACCCATGAAAACAAAGTAAATGTTTATTTCCAATGAGTCCACCTACACACCGGCTTTGTACCACACATAAGCCTTTATCAAGGTGTTTCAGTGACCTTACACCTCGTCTTTATTCCTTTCATGCGTTTTGTGACAAGCATCGCTCGGAACGCTGCTGACTCATCCGCCTCTTAATGGAAGTCAACACATACATTCTTCCAGGAACAAAAGAAGGAGAAAACAACTAACAACAGCTGTGCCGGCAATAAACATTTTTTAAATAAAGTAAAGTTTTGCGAAAAATCCATTCCTCACTGTCACATCTGTGTTTTGGCAAAGTATGGGCAGCCTGCGCCCTTGAAAAAAGAAAATGTTCCCCTGGCCGAAGCTTTGGTATTTGGTACTTCATACATTTGCTGTCAAGAGGTTTCCCGTAAAGTAGAACAGAATGCATTGCCTTGGATGGAAAATGAGAGGTTGTAAACGTGGCGGGTTCATTAACTGGGAAACACATTTTGTGCCATACCTACAAAATTCTACTGAGAGGCGAAATGACGTTTCTTTATGGCTCTGAACTTCACGGGTGAAGAAGGAGTCTGGTTGGCGGCTTTAGAATTAAATTGCAACTCTGATTGAAGTAGGTGAAATGCTTTTTCAAGCGTCTCAGACATGGTCTTTTATTTCCTATACAGGATGCTCTGTCAATGACTCCTGTGCAGCATGTTTGCTTTATGCTAACCTGAATAGTCACAACTCCACCTACTTTCCTAACCCCCCACCATAAATCCTAGTCTGTACCCCTGCCATGTGTATTATGAGGAGTTCCCAAGCCTGAACTCTTTTGACCATTATTAGTGGCCACCACCATCCCCAACTCAAATTACAAGGTGTGGACTATCTCCACTAGTTGTGAGGGGGTCAGCCGGTCTGCTAGGGGGAGCTCTGGGCCTGAGGAAATAAAAGGCATCTCTGGAGAGCAAGTGAGCCTGTTATAGAGGAGAGCCTGAGAGTGGAGTCAGGAGTAGGTGAGGCTAGTGCAATCCCCTGGCCTGAAAAGGAAAAAGTGCAAGTGGATCAGAGGCAGAATAGCCTGCAGAGTGTTGGGAAACCTCTATTCTGGGTGAGCACCAGCTTATTTTCAGAGTTGGAGCTGCCTGCTTAAATCACAGATGGGGTTGGCCCGTGGTTATTGGTGAGGCGCAGAGACATGGATTGGATACACAGAAGTTCCTCTTGGAGACTGATAATGATAGAGGCCTGTGTGATAGAGACTACTACTGCTTTTCATGGACTGGCTTTGGCCCGTTACACTATCTCCACACTAAATTTCTTTGTCTACACACTTGCTATACTCATTAAGAGAGGCTTCCACCATTCGTAAATTAGAAATTAGATTAACCAGATATGATATGCTCCCATAGACATGACATATACTCAACTATATGTAATGTCGATGTTACATATGTAGATGTTAATTTTATGTATGAAAGTTCCCCATGTGGTGCCATATAAAGTCCAACAACAAGGGTAGGGTTCCTCTTTCTGGATATCTTAAATTAGGAATGGAAACAACTTATTAGTTAGGGCATGGGAATTGTCAAAGGAAAAGCTGAGGCTTATCCAGTAGTACCGAAGCACCAGAGGTAGACACTTAGAAGTTCAGAAGTAAAGGATTATTTATTTAATGCATGCGGAGTTCTCCTTTAAAGCTTACAATGCTAGTAGCTAACATCATTTGTTTCTTAAGCCGGCCATAGACATGCCGATGCCATAGACGGCCATAGTTGCAGGCGATCAACCAACATAGACGCTTCCACCGAACTCATAATGGTCGGTAGCCCGCAACTACAGGGGTGTCCACCTTGAGGTTTCAACCCAAAAAGCTGCCAGGTCAGATCGCACGGTGATCCGATCCTGTTGTAGGCAGTTACTGTGGATGCGGTGTATTTTCCCCCTCCAAGTTAATTGGCTTCAATCTGCCGAGAATCCCCTGTGTTGGTGGTGCATTCCTGTCAGTTCTCTAACTGACTCCTCACAGCGTGGTGACATCACCACGCTCTAATGAGTCTACTACAAGCTGGCCATGGATCGAGGTGTCTATGGCCGCCTTTAGATACTCGTGGGCTAAGATATCTGCTATTCAATGAAACTGAAATTTTGTATTTTTATTTAAAAATTTGAAAACCCCATAGAAGACAGAAGCACTCTATGTTGGTTGGCAACAAAGCCCAAATCCCTAAAAAGGACATACATTGGTTCTATTTCACATGCCCTAACCGTTCCTATTGTCCCCAATGGATCAGTCTCCACAGTCTAACAAATTCCACTTAAGGAACCTAAACAATAATGATGACCGAATTTCGGGCAGGTCCGTCTGCAAATGGGCGTATTGGACTTTTAATAAAGTCTGACATCTGCTTTTTCGCTGTCTGATTCAAATTCTCTGCCTCTCTTTCGGTACCTGGAACGCATAGTTCCTTGTTCCGATTGCCGGATGTGATGTCACTGATGTCATTTCCATTTTTGGAACCAGCTTTTCGCTAAAAGACTGGCTTCTCTACTCGGTCTTCTAGTGAAAAGATTCTTCCTCTGGCAGGATCAGGAGCAGTAAGATCCCGCCAGAGAAAGAATAGGGGGCTCCTTCTCGCAGGCAACCAGGCGGGTCAAACACCCGGCTAGAAAGAGTGCGAACAGTTCGGCCATCACTACTAAACAACAACAGATACCTCTAAGAAGCCCAGAACCTCATGCTATTACATTATATCTACCAACATTCTAGACTGCATCAAAAAGTCCTACAAACCCATATTGCAGACCTATATAAATTTGTCTGCAGCTGTACCACCAAGAATAGCCTTTTGGAATTTGATATACTCTACGGGTGGTGTGCATCATCACAGAAGATCTTCATTAACGATTCTTACTGCGGTGTCTAAAGCTCCCCATAGACTATTCCGGCCATAGTTGTGGCCAATCGAAGGCCGTGTGCGCTCCCGCCGAGCACATAAAGGTTGGTCGGCCGCAACTATAGGGGAGCCCACCTTGACGATCCGACCAAAAGAGCCGGCAGGTGGGATCGCACACAAATCCGTCCTGCTGGTTCTTTTTTTGCCCGATCCTCCAATCCTGCGCTGCAGTCTGTTAACTCGGAGGGGAAGTCTCCTCCAAGTCTCCTGGCAATAACATTGCGTGTGTTAGTGGAACACACAGGATTCCTGTCCATTCTGAAGCTGACTCCTCCACCACGCTGTGCGGAGTTTGCTAAAAGTCGGCCATGGCGGCTTAAGAAACTTGGAAATGTTACAATGAAAATTAGGAGACAAATCAGTTAAAACCTGCAAAAAACAAAAAACAAACCCTCAGCTCTGCCAGATGATGATTACACACCCACAAGAGATGCTTTTACCTCCAACCTGGCTTCTGGATTTGTTCCAGACGAGGCTGGTCGGGGCTATTGTTCCGTCACAATAAAAAGGATATTCTTGGAATGTTTTCCTTGGCCGAGCCTTTCATTGTCTATCTAAACTAAGGAGGAAAAGAGCTTTAATCCGCTCAAAATTACAGATAAGGAGAAATGTGTTACGTCCATTTCGGTGCACTTAAAACTAATTTGTCCTTTTATGTCTAGACAAGATTTCCACACGCCAACAACACGAACAAAAAATATATATCAACTGAAGAGTAAAATATGTTTTTCCTGTGTATGTGATGCTGCCATTTCAGAGTTAGGAGTTTGACTCAATTTAACCATTAACCTCCCTAGCGCACTGCTGAGGTCCAGATTTCTGTTCCAAAAGTGCACCATGGACTTCAATGGTAAATTTTTCTTTATGTTGTAGGCCTGTAACTTCCCAAATTCTGTCCGTACAAGGGTCTAATAGACATCCTGAATATAATAATGTTTGAAACACACAATTATTATAAAAAAGTACATAAAAAAATTATAAAATGTATCATTTGAATGCTAAAAATCTCTTGAATACTTATTTGGTATGAAAGATTTCAAAACAGTATTTGTTTGTTTATAATAAAAATTTTATTACAATTGAAAATGTTTTTTGTTTTACTTTCAATTGTATTGGATACAGTTATTACTGTATCCAATACAAGCCATTTGGCACCCTCTGAAAGGGTTAACTTTAAAGAGCACATCGGGGAATGACAATGGGGGTGATATTCCAGGTGTGCTCTTTGAAGATAGTCCAATTTGCATATGAATGTCCCACAGCACCCCCCGGTACCCCCCCCTGCCCCCCCCCGGGGGGCGCCGGACATTCATATGCAAATTGGGCTGGGAGAGGGATGACATTGCCGGCTTGGCTTCAGTGAAGAATCAAGCTTCAGATCCCTGGACAGCACAGAGCAGAATGTGCTGCTGCGGAGATATAAGCTTAGCTGGACGGCTCCATCTCGTCAGCTGCAATACAAGACAAGACAGTGCAGGACGAGATGGTGCTGTCCCGACCGCTAGGGCGGTTAAAGGAACCGTTCTTTGGATAAAAAAGGTCTGGTAGTTAGAGATGGTCAAAAATCCAACCATTTTAGTGATTCCAAGTTACTGTATTTTTCGCCGTATAAGACGGCCTGGCACATAAGACGCACACAGTTTTTAGGGCAGAAAAACCAGATAGAAAAAGATTTAATACATTTTCACATCAATTGGGATAATGCAATGAATTTATCGGATACAATATCCAATTCAGCCAGAAATTGTCACTAGCAGCAGTACACTCTCAGCTTAACACGTCATACTTTACACTGATCTACAGGAGGAGGGAGGGGGGGGGGGTGCCTGGGCTGTGTTCTCTCCTCTCCCGATGTCACTGATTCTGTGTCCGTGGGGCTGCAGAGTTATTCCTGTTCCCATGGACAGGAGAGCTATAGATGCAAGTTCATCTAGCTCTGTCGTCATTGCCCATGCCAGTTCAGGGCTAGCATAGGCAATTACACAGATGGGAGAGCCGGACATAGGCTCTCCCATCTGAACTGACAGCTCCTCCAGCTCCCCTCCGTGCAGGGAGAGCTGGTGGGAAGCCAAGGTGCGACCATCGGCGGCCGAATGGCCGCGGGTGTCGCGCATTCGGCGTATAAGACGCAGGCACTTTTTTACCCCCAAGTCAAAATTTCAAAAATCGAAATTATTACTTTGATTTTGAACTTTATGCAAAAACTACATGTACTATAGTAAAATAAATGTTTTTCAAATATTCCCACAACCCTTCTCTATATCTCCAGCAATTTTGGTGATGATATCATTTTCAGAGGCTTTGCAATCAGCTCACAAATTCAACCATCTCTACTGGTAGCCTGCCTTCTCTATTGGAAGGTCAGTAATGAGACATCTGGAAGACCTTCCTGCTGGTTTTCCTGGTTAATGTGGACATGGCCACCAATATGGACTTAGGTTACTTCTGTGAATTTCTTTAACCAGTTTTGAATTATTCTGTTCAGCCTCTTTCCTGTTGACCTTTTCATGACAATTTTCCAAATTTTTCAGGAACACTCAACTTTCATAAGGACGCCCAAATAAGCATTTATATAGGTGGTCAGCATATTGCTATGACCATACCCATCATAATGGTTAATGTTAGTTTCCTTGTTTTAGCCTACAGCCCCCCCCCCAAATGGTAACACTTACAGCCCACTCAAAACATCAGTTTACCATTTATCTAGTATTTCTTTTAGCTATTGTGTCCTTTATTAGAGGGACGGAGACTGTCTAATTAGAAAGAATTACCCCCCTAGCAGCATTCCGAGTGTGTTACCATTAATGAAAATCTACCCTGAGCCACATTTGGGGTAGCTAACCTTCACCAGTCATACCTGTGCACACTCTGGGCTTATCATTGGACCCACCGGCATATGCCTTTATTATATTACAGCCATAGGCCACCGGTTCCTCACATCTCCGGCGTAAGTGATAAAGGCAGAAGTGTGAAGAGGGGGGTAGAGCAGATTTTAGTTACTGCATTAGGAAGCTGTTTCCTCAAAATAGTTGCTGCATATAGACACATAGAAGCCACTCTATTGAGGAAAACTCTGCAATAAAAGGCATTAATAAAGTAAGCAGTAGGGATGTCAAATTCACCAAGAAAAGTTCTGCTAGAGAACTCATAGAGAAGCAAATGAACACTTTGATCAGCTGGTCATATGGACCTCCATGTGCTATACCAGCCAGTTCTCTTTATCTTTCCCCTTATCTTCATGTAAGAATACACTGTACACCAAAATTGGATTTAAATGGCCATAGTGCCTTTTATTTAAACTTAAAATAACATTGATAATAACAATCAAATTAACCTGATACCACCTGATTCCAAATCTTCAAAGGTCCCATAACCATCCACCATCACATCACCACAGGTCACCAGTGCCTTCCACCCTAGTGTGTGTAAGCCCTCAGCTGCCACCCACCGAGTCAAGGATACCTAAGGCTGCCTACAGGCCAACTCAGATCTGTTTACCATACTTGGTCAGCTCATTCTGGTACATCTCCAACCTGGTACATAAATATACCCTCCCTCTTCTCCTCCAGTGACCTACTAATGACATCCTCGCTCATGTCTGGCCGCCCCTACCCTCTGGAACTCTCTCTCTCCCCATTAGACTTGCTCCTACCTTCGGCACCTTAAAAAAATCCCTAAAAACCCACCTCTTCACTCATCTTCTCACTCCTAACATCACCACCATACCAGTCCCATCTATTGTGTACTTTTTTTCCCCAACCTATAATATTATTTGATTGTAAGCCCAATCGGGCAGGGTCCCCTACTACTCATGTGACATATCCTGTTCCTGTGTGTTATCTTGTGTTGTCTCAACTCTAGTTTATTGTACTGCGTAATATGTTGGCACTATATAAATAAATGATAAGAATAATTATAACTGTATACGGTTACTTGAGAAATTGCTTATCCCCACCCAAAGATCATTTTAAAAAACAAAGCCATTGATAACCCAAACCACAACACTGAAAACAAAAAAGGGGAGGGTGGGCAGCCGTCTGTCACCTCGCAAGTGATGCTGGACCTGACCAGAAACCCCCCAGCTATAGTGATGAGCGACTAGGCAATATTCGAATTTGCGTAATTTCGCGAATATCCGCCATAATATTTGATTCCATATTCGTAATCTCGAATATCCGCGACCAAATATGCGCAATGCATGCAAGTCAATGGAGCTCGGATATTTGACTGGGAGAATATCCGTCATTTGCGTTTTAAAAAATCGCATTGCGATTATATAATCGCGATCCCATTCATTGCAATGGATCGCGATTATAAAAGCGCAATAAATCGTGAAAAATCGTGATCGCGACGGATATCCGATGATATATTCGCAAATATTCGCGAAATGGCGAAATAGCGATATTCGAGCTAAATATTCGAAAATCGAATATTCGAGCTCAACACTACCCAGCTACAACCTGCAGCCCCTTGGTAAGTTTCCTTACACTATACACATAATATTTCATGTAGGCCTTTCGCTTATTACATTTCATTACACTGCTTTAGGCCAGTCTGATTCGCTGGTCAGGATCATTTGATCATGTCTCATTTCTGTTTCCTGTTTAGACATTATGAGCCAATCAGCGCAGTACCTACTAGTCAGCTGATCCTACAGCTCATGTTCATTAGTTCTCTTACAAAACTTTACCTTGGAGAACTTGCCATCCCTAGTGCTCACACAGCAGTGCAGTATACATGTAAAGTAACATCAAAGTCCAATTTTCAAAATGTAGCTGTGCGAGTCTGTGCAGAGAGACACCCAGCGAGGATAAATTGTGTTTTTGATAATGAATTTCTGGCGGGTTTGTGTTTTTCTGCACAGAAATCCTTTTATATGATCGGCCTACGGAAGGCGATCTCATCCTGGTCCACTCCGGCTTCACGCGACATGGCAGATAATGAGCTTTTGGTGTGTATTGATCTCCCTCCCTCTCTGGGAAATTGCTGTAACAAGCTGCCGTTGTGTGTACAGAAACTCTGTTCTGGAGTTAAATCCCCCCGTGACTATCAATTCGCAATCCTGCGCCATTGAAATCCATATTTCCGCACCTTTTCATGTCAGCACACTTCCTGCCATGGCATTTCTCTAATGGCGTGCAGTGTGCGGGTGGTGTTCCGTTGGTGACATTTGTACAATCGCAGTAATTGTTTTAATAATGAGTGTCGGAACGCTGTCCTGTTGTCCATGTTGTCCATGTTGGCATTGTAAATATGGCTGGATAATTACATCAATGACCTGAACCTACTGGCATATTGGACCTTTACCGAGACCTCACTGGATTGGAAAGTACTCTTTGTAACACCTACAACGCTGTTTTGTTGTTGTCTTTGTTATGTGCTTATTAATGACATGTCAATAAAATTTTATGTATTTAAAATTATTTATCTGGGGGGACCACTTTAAAGTCCCTGGTTTGGAGGTTATCAATTCCTTTTTCCTGTTCTAGTTGTACCTTTTTTATTAGATATGACTGGTGCCATGAGTCTATCCATGTGTGTTCACGGCCATCTATCTAGCGCATATGTAATGCGGCCACCCCTGTCTTCGAGCGGTATCAATCAATCCCACTCGAAGACAGGACCATGAGACATGACCATAAATTGCAGTCGATGCTGCGCCCCGAGCTCCTTCGGTATCAGGCGTCATCGTGCTGAGCTCGAAGGCTGATCCATCTAATGGCATCGACCCGTGTATGGCAGCCTTTAGTCTCTCCTCTTGTTCCACTATTCCACATACATCCGAAACCCTGAAGCGAAGGTGCTACAAACATTATATGGAAAATCATTAGGGACAGAATCTGAATTTTGCATCTATATGTGCGTAGAAAGGCTTCTTTGTCATCCCCTGACCCGACTGAGCCTGTCATCATCATTATTACCTCCATTCTAATTACGATATAAATCAATAGAGCCACGGCTGTCTGTAGGATGCAGAAACATGTGTTATTGCTCATCCGCCTGCCTGAAAGCACACTTTCCCAATCGCCTGTCAATATTTGCTCAGCTGCCTGGAGTGCCTCCACTCTCCAACTCCCTGGAACCCTCGCGTAGGGAATATCGGTTTGTGAACATCATTAAGCGTTGCAAAAGCCTTGCCGCTACAATTTGCAGATGCTAAAAGATGCAATTTGAAGGTCGAGGCTCTCCCGGAACGTGCTATGTACACAGCGCATGAAATCTACTGCAGTGTAAATCTTTATTTTTTATTTCTGCTACTGAGATTGAGCAGACATTGTAATACACTGTTCTATCAAGACCTAATGCCAACCAGTAACAGGTCTAACATTACCGAAGGGTTAGTCCCAATTCCTCCAAAAAATACAGTACTGTAAATGGTAAGATAAAAGAAAAAATAATCACACCAAGGAGTGAACTTGTGTCATGTGATTTCACTAAAGCTATCCACACATGGTTCAATTGACTGTACTATTAATGTAATTCGATCAATTTTTTAGTCGATTGATTGAAAATTGAAGCATGTCCACATGGTACGATAGTTGAAATTCGATTTTAATTGTCATTTTTCTCGATCGAAATTTGATCGGACCAGTTGGAAAATTTTGATTGATTGTCCCCACATCGTGTCTCATTTTTTGTACTGTTGTTTGACCTGTCCAATTGAGATTCAATTAAATCAATTAGCATACTGTAACTTCCAGGAGGAGGGAAATGCAATACAGTCATTTATTCTCTATGGAGTTGTTTTTTTTTTTTTTTTAAACGCCGGGGAAAGTCGCCTGGTCAATTGCCTGGTGATAGCGGCCACACAACATATTGACACTTTGGTGACAATTTGGAGATTTTACACACAGGGGTGTACTAACTTATGTTGCCAGAGGTTGAGACATTAATGGGTGCGTGGCTGACAGCAAATTTACACTGCACAAGCTGATTACTTTATGTGTCATATCTTCAGTGTTATCCCATAAAAATATATTTTAAACTTTTAACCACAATATGAGGGGCGTACTTACTTTTGAGTGATATGATATTAGTTGCTCATCATTTAATTTGTTTCCAGATCCATTCCTTAAAAACAAAATAACAAATCTTGTCTCTCTGATTTTGGCAAAGCCTTGCTGTACGGAAGGCTGAGCCTTTTACTTTTTTACCAACCCAGCTACACATGGGAGAAAGTGTAAAAAGAGAAAGAAAAACTAGAATACGTGTAACTCATGGCAACCAGCTTGTACATTTTACCCGGAACCCTGGCGAGAACAGACTTAGAGCTCATCTTTGATGTGAAGCCCCCCAAAAGATGCAGCAGAATAACCTCTTAGCCCTCACATCAAACGGAATGCAATCCTAGCAGATCCGTGTATGGATGAGCCCTTCTCTCCTCTATTATTTCCCCCGCGTCGTTAATCTTGCATTAACAATTTAAGCTTTTTCTTTAACCCCCTTGTGTCCGCGCCTAGTGTAGCCACCAAAGACGTTTCTTCTAACAGGAACATTGAAGCAATATCGCAGGAGCGCCAGACTTCTCCATGCCCCCTGGACAATCTGCGTCCAGCTTTGATCTCCATATACCAGACATGTTATTAGAGACAGACAAGGCCCATGGGCAACGAGGCTCCGCATCATGCTGGGCTCCGTCTTCTAGAGATGTCAAAATGATTCTGCTGTTTCCTATGTTAAGTACAGAACAATTAAGCGGGAGTACAAAACCATTTCTCAAAGGGCAAGTAAAACAATCCACTGGCTGTAAGTTGATTCCCCCAAATTTCTTTCTTCTTTTATAATAAAGACATTGGAGTTAAGTTGGCGGTTCGCAGTGAGGTAGGTATCCATGAGCGAGAGAGGACTGATGGATGTGCTTACATCAATAGGTTTTACAACCCTGATGATGACGTAAAGTCAGTGTCACAAACCAGCTGGTGTAAACCCACTGTGCCACGAGTCCTACCTCCTCTAAGGGTGTTGTCTCAGTGAATCCACTTGTTCTTCACAATACCTCTGAAGGTGGGGATAGACTTTCTTGAGGGGAACACCAGGTCGCTACCGCATGAGGGGGGAAAGGCACATTAGGCAGCTGGTCCAGTGGGGCCAGGGGACACCAAAGGAGGGTACCAGAGACACAGGAGTCATCAGCAGGCTGGGTCATGACCAGAAGCAACTGTACAGGACCGAGAGACAAGGCAGAGTACGAAACAATTTCTCAAAGGGCAAGTAAACCAATCCCTGGCTGTAAGCTGATTCCCCCAAATTTATTTCTTCTTTCATAATAAAGACATTGGTGTTAAGTTGGCGGTTCACAGTGAGGTTCTAAGTGATGGCTGAACTGTCCCGAAGGCAGAGGTTTATTCTCCCGGTGAACAGAATGGATATTTGACCGGCAAGAAGAAGATTATTATTCTCGCTAGAGAACGCTAGGTCACTCAGAGAACGGGTAGAGAACCCGATCTCTGAGTGAGGTTTAGTGAAAAAAAAATTGTCTTAAAACAAGAAATGTTGTAGTGACCCAAAGAAGGGCCACTAAAACTGTATATATTGCACTGTAATATATAACTGTTAAGGGTTGCACCTGTTGTTTACCAGTTGCTGAAACCATGAGTCATGGGCAGGGTTAAAAGGTGTTTTCCTGCTCTCAGCTTTCCCTCCAAAAAGTAGCTAACCTGTTCTGCCCAGTTACAGGCATAAAGCCAGCCCCTGTCTACGACAATAAATAGAGGTTTCTTAGAATATACTCGGCTCTTCTGGAGATTACTTCCCCTGATGACTACAGCTTCAGTACTGCATCTAGGAGAAAGTCCACAGCACCCTGCCTGCAGGTTCCAGCAGCTTGGTAGCAACTATTTGCAATGTTAATTCCCCAAGATTAAACCCCTTCTCTGCCAAAGGGAGTCGGAGCTGCATGTATATATCCTCCAAATAAACTGTAAAAAGCCCCCTACCAGCTTCCGTGGACCATCGCTGTATTGGGGTGTAAGCTCAGCCTGGCAAAAGAATAAAGGGCATCTACCTAAAGAACCTGGTCGCGTGAGTAGCACTACACATCGCACTCACCTGACGCAACAATGTTACGTCTGGTAATCAGAATAAGTAACTGTGCGTTCCAGATATAGTCACTGACTTCACTTTCAGTTTTTCTGATTCACACTCCCAGCAAACAGGCTGATGTCGGACTTATAACTCATCTCTCTTTCACATTAGCCTTGAGATGAGCTTCAACTCATTCTTGATTGTATCACCCAAAACCGTTTTTCTTGTTGTAACAGAACGCTCTAATCTATAACAATGATGTGACCTCTGGCTAGATGTCTCCGACTTTTAATTAAACTGCACAGTCTATATGGTAAATGCAGAGAACATAACTGAACCGTTCATTTAATTGTGGAGACTTTATCTACAAGCAGGAAACAATAATTATGGGTCCTGGGTCATCAAAGACACAAATAAATTTGCTTGTTTCCTTAATAAAGTGCCTGTCAAGTACAAATGTCCTGGTGATATAATTATTTGAGCCCGGGCTTGGTTGGCTCGCCAATTGTTTTGTTAGACTATATCCACTGCTGTTACGAGGTCTGAGGTCTGAGCTCATTATAGGGGACAATCAATCCTTGAAAAAAGATGATATTGATGACGCGGTTATTATTAAAAGGAGGTGCATTGACTTTCTGGAGACACTAGTACAGGTGAGTTCTCACATCTTTTTACTGATATTTTATTGGTGAAGGTCATTTTATGAAGTCACTGTGTCTGGAGTTGAAGAGCTTAGGCTGGAAGTCATAAAGCTTGGTAAGAACATAAACTAGAGCAGAGGCCAAAACATTATTCCACTTGGCCAAAACATGTTTCCACTTGGTCAAATCCCCCAGAAATTAAAGGTTTAAAAAAAAGTGTAGGGTCCTTCCCTCCCTCAGAGCACACCGACCCCATATTAGCAAGGGTTGTGGTATGCTTTGGAAAGGGGGTAACAGCATGATGTTCCACCCAGAGCATACCTGCTAGCACAGGGTCTGGTAAGCTCTGGGAAAGGGGGACTCTATAAAGTGTGGGGTCCCACCCAGAGTGTACCAGAGCCCCTGCTGGCATAGGGTCTGGTAAGCTCTGGAAAAGAGGGATCCTGAACAGTGTG
>CM070038.1:95917078-95931080 GCA_036250615.1 Ptychadena robeensis
ACATTCTTATATAAAGTTTATTTTCCAAAGATAATCCCGCCTCTGTCGTTATTTTATATTTTGTAATGTTTGGGTTTATGTGCAAGGGACAGGGTCTCAGTTATCCATGGGTCATGAGAGAGAGGCAGAGGGAAGAACCATCTGCGGGTGCATCTTCCCTCTGACAGCTTCCCTGCCACCATCTCCAGGAACTCAAGCTCGGCCATTAGCATGAAGCCCTGTGCTACCAGCCACTGCCAGAGACTGATTTACAAGAAAAAAAGGCCTTTGGCTGCGACGTCCCAGTTAGATATCCCACCATCAGCGTTAAGAGGACGTGTTTAGGAACAGAAAACTGGTAACATCACAATGATATTGAGTTGAAAGCTGAAGATTTTCGGCACATGAACTGTTCCGGGAACTTAATGGAATGAGTCTGCAAAGCTGACCAGCTTCATCTAACCCTGACCTCACAGGGTACCATTCATTACCCAGAAAATATTATTGAGCAATGTATTGATGCCATCATTGGACTCATCACTGGATCTCTCTTCTCTGATTGACAGTCCAATGGAAGAGTTTAGGCTTGGCCAATGTAGAATGTTACCTACCTGACTGCAGTGTGACAACTGCAAAATATGGTGAAAGAGGGTGTGGGCTGGACTTGGTCCCATGGATCCAGTGAAGACACATCTTAACACTATAGCATACCATGACCAAGACATTTTGGACAACCTGATGCTTCCAACAATGTGGGAAAGACTCAACTCTTCCAGTATGACTAGGTCCCAGTGCAGGACGTAATGTATGCCCGGAACTGTGCTAAAAGGGTAGGTGGGAGGGCAGCTTAACCAGGGGGACTGATTTTGGAACGGAGGGGATCTAGGAAAAGGGGGAGTGTTCTAGGTGGGCAGGCTCACACTTCCCTTGATAAGGAAGGGTCAGCAGGGGGCAGATCCCTTTTGGATCAGGATTTTCACCCTCCCTCCCTGATTGGTTGGTTGGACTGGGTGATAAAGGGGAGATTATTGCTGGTTCCTATTTCGATCTTCTGCCCACAGCAATATTTTTCCTTGTTAATGTATCAAGGCCAGATATCGCCACGTATCATAAGACAGTGGTCAATATACAGCCTTCCCCTCCTAGGGTAGGTATTATCAGGAATTTACTTGTAACTATGCAGATATAACATAAAATACACCTTTACTTTGTTACAATAGTAATTTAAATACAATATAGGTTCATATATTTCATGTCATGTAAGTACACACACACAATGTAACTGGTGTATAGATATAATAATATAGACAAAGAGGTACTTAGCCAAGATTGTAAGATCATGCCACAAGGTCCTCAGCTCCCATCTTCTCAGCCCGGTTCCAAGTTTCAGACTAACTTCCTTGTCCAAATGTCCCCACCTCACTAGCCTGGTGATGCCCGCCCAGGAAGGGGTGGGGTCTCCACCATGAGAAGTGATGTATTGCCCATGTGCTGGCTTGCCTTCACTTCCTATGATGTCCATGTGGTTATACTGAAAATCTTGCCCTGTAACACTGGGTGTTTGGGGTATTATGTGTTCTGTAACATGTTTTGTTTATTTTGTCACAGCATTGCAGATGCTCAGATTTTGAAGGCTTCTTGTGACGTGTGGGTGTAAAGCCGGCCATAGACGTGCCGAGTTCCAGCAGTAGTTGCAGGCGATCGACTCGCATGCACGTTAATATGCCAAACGCATGGTGGTCGTTCGCCCGCAACTACAGGGGTGCCCACCTTGCAGTTTCGACCCAAAAAGCATGGCGATCCATCCTGCCGGTACTTTTTGTGCCCGATCATGTTGTAGTCAGTTAACTTGGAGGGGAAGTCTCCTCCCCTTCCAAGTTAATTGGCTACAATCTGCCGGGAATCCCTGTGTTAGTGGAGCACACAAGATTTTCCACAGTTCTGTAGCTGACTCCTCACAAGTGTGGTAATGGCACCACACTGTAATGAGTCTGCTACAAGATGCTTAAGGCTTAAGATGCACAAACACTTGTGAAAATGATGGCTTAAGCCCCAGTTATGTTACAGTATTTAAAGTCATTCTATAAGGTACCCACCGAGCTGGTATTAAAGGGCTGGGGGCTGGTACAGTTGGTAAGATTGGTGAAAGGAACTCGAAAAAAGTTGGTGGCACTGTTGGGGGACGCCCTTCAACTGTTTTTAAATTGTATATAGGCTGTGGCCATGTTTATATATACATTTGCACTTCAAATTATACATAAAACTTCCAAAAAACATATCATGGCCTTGTAATTATTTGTGTGAATAAGGGGTGTTTAAGTCCAAAAGAAAAAAATGCTCAGTACTCCCTGGGTCATGTCCATTAAGACATGGATGAGTTAGTTGGGTGTAGAAGAACTTGACTGGTCTGCATGAAACCCTCAATCTCAACCCCATCGAACCCAAAGAACCTTTGAGATGAACTAGATTGGTAATTATGAGCCAGGGATCAGAAGCCCACAAATGAATCCTTCCTACATTTTGAAGGAACAACTCAACATTGATGCCTATAGACAACCAAGGAAAAGTGTTGGGTGTAGATTGGGGTTACAGGAAGCTATGGCCATTTTTGTAGTTGCCCCATACCCTTTCCTTAGTTGCCAAATCCCTAACATTCCCTTCTCTGGAAACTACAAGTGCCAACTAATATACCATGTGAATGGGTCACAGTAAATGCCTGGTTAGAGCAACGATGGATGTTCAATGCTGACTCAAGGCTTTAGAAATGCTTTATCTGTGATTGAAAAAGAGCTAAAAAAAAACGTTAGTGGAAAAAATGTCACCAGCAATGTGAAATGATAGAAAGTGCTTCATAAATCTAAATGGAATCCAGCTAGAGTGGAAGAGTAATTGCCCGAACCAATGAGAGCTCCCCCTAGTGGCATGTCTACCAGTTTTCTCCATTACAGTAATAACAATATGTCATATGAGGACTGACTTCAGAATGAACGCCGCAATTTATACCTGGAAAAAGGTTCCCAAGTAAAAATACGTTACATTTCAATTTTCAGCCGCCGCACTCCTGACCGTGTTACCTCTTGAAGACCAAAGCTTAAAAAAGTTTAAATAACAGTGGTGAGCAATAATCAAAACATATTGATTTTAGCCAGGGGAAGGCAGTTTAAACCTAATAGTTTTAGAAGAAGAGGAAAGAAAAAAGCGAGAAGCTAAAAGCCTGTGAATTACGCTTCTCGTGTGACTAAAAGGCAGCAAAGTGTTTAATTTTACCCTGAGCCCAGGCCGCAGGGACAGGCCGCCGCAGGAGATTGTCTCCATGGGCACAAAACACACGTTATATTAATCTACTGCCCGGAGAGAGGCCTCCGCCGCAGCCTAATGGCAACCCCCCGCTGTTACAGGATTTAAAATGCCCGGCAAGTATACGCGGAGCTTCAAAAAAATCAATACCGCAGCATCTGATTTCTAAAGATGACCGCGGCCTGTCCGCGCCAAGAGTTTGGTATTGTGCAACTTACACTCAGAACGCCATGGGGCGTTGGGTGGTTTGGGGTCACAGCTCATCTCCAATGGGGATCACAGCTCATTTCCAATGGGGATCACAGCTCATCACCAATGGGGATCATACTTGATCTCCAATGGGGTTCACAGCTCATCTCCAATAAGGATCACAGCTCATCTCCAATGGGGATCACAGCTCATCTCCAATGGGGATCACAACTCATCTCCAATGGGGATCACAGCTCATCACCAATGGGGATCACAGCTCATCACCAATGGGTATCATACATACTTAATGGGATTCACAGCTCATCTCTAATGGGGATCACACCTGATCTCCAATGTGGATCACAGCTCATTTCTAATGGGGATCACAGCTCATCTCTAATGGGGATCACAGCTCATCTCCAATAGGGATCACAGTAGTGTTGTGCTCGAATATTCGAATTGCGAATATATTCGAGAATTCGCAAATTTTGTGAATATGGTGGATATTCACAATTTTGAATATTCTCCATTGGGATGCATATGGGCATGGATTGCATATATATATATATAGCACATGTGACCATTCATTTGGAAGGTAATCGCGAGCATCGAATATTAGTAGAATTATTCGTGAAATATTGCGAATTCGAATATTGCCTATGCCACTCATCACTATGTGACAGCTCATCTCCAATGGGGATCACAACTCATATCCAATGGGGATCACTGCTCATCTACAATGGGGATCACAACTAATTTCTAATGGAGATCACAGCTCATCTCCAATGGGGATCACAGCTCATATCTAATGGCGAACACAGCTCATCTCCAATGGGGATCACAGCTAATATCCAATGGGCATCACAGCTCGTCTCCAATGGGCATCACAGCTCGTCTCCAATGGGCATCAAAGATCATCTCCAATGGGAATCACACCTAAACTCCAATGGGGATCACAGCTCAGAGTCATCTCCAATGGGGATCACTACTCATTTCTAATGGGGACCACAGCTCATCTTTGGATGTTGTTATGGCTGCTCCTAAGAGCTGGAGTTCTGCTTACATCAGAGAGAAGCACTGAGGCAAGGTTCGATGTACAGCCGCAGCCATCTGCCTGTATTGTATAGAAATGTACTGAGACAGAATTCTGATTTTTAAACAATATTTATTAGTAAGCGGCTCGGGGTGGAAATGAAGGCAAGGTTTAAGCAGATTAAACTTCAGCTACAACACTGGCTGCATGCTTGTTCCTTGTCATTGGCTCAAGTGACAACCAACAGCCATTATTCTTCTCTCCCAGTTCCCCTTATAGGTCTGATAATAGAGGGAAATCTGCATTGCCATGACCCCTTTAGGTCATCCGTCGCGCCTGATTTGCACATTGATTGAAGCAGAAAGCCATTTGTGCCCTGGCGCAGTTCGCGCACTCGTCTAATTAATGACACATATATCAGGGACGATCCTCTGACCTTCTAGCACCGGCAGGCTGCGGAGCCCTCGTTTATTTCTGCTCGCGAATCCATTTATTTGGTCTGATTTACATTCCGCTAATGTCTCTGCTCCAGAAATGTCAGTTCGTTCGCACGATGCCTCGCTTATCCCGCGCCCGCTCATTGTTTCACATCTGATAAAAATTCCTCATTTTAATGAAGACGACATCGATCTACCCTGACGGATTCTCCGCTAAATCCCCACTTCCTCTGTTCATCAGGAGTACGTCCTAGCTGCTGCTTAACTAACTCAATTTATCCTGCCATGAAAGTCCTCGTTTAGGCACTTCCTGTGATGAGGGTTGAGGGTACAACACTCAACCCTGTCTCTGAAATGTATTCCTGTGTCGCCATGCTGGAGCCCTTGATGGTGATGTAGTCCACCATCAGGACAATGGGGAAGGTGGAAAGTTGTCCTTGATCACATGATCAGTTTCATCAGCTGATTACTTAAAACTGTTTTGATTGGCTGATCCTGTTTTAACCTGCACATGAAGCACAAATGAGTGGGAATTACTAATGTATAGTCTGGTTCCCCTTCTGGTTCTTTGAACCAACCTACAATCATAAATAATGGCTAAACGTCTATGCATGGTTGCCGCCGACCGATGACAAAATCGGCCGCGGATCGCTGGTGCCCACAATGCTCTGTCGGACAGAAAATGCACATGTCCATAAATCTCTGGCCAATGCCATTAGTTTGAATGGGGACCGGCGTCCCCATTTAAACTAATGACCAGCACACAAAGGGTGCCTGCTGATACTCTGAGCGACGGGATGCAGCGTGATGATGTCATCACACTGCACTCCGTCGCTCGTCTGTCGGTACCGGGGCCTTTAGTGTAATTCCACTACACTGATTTTTAGATTGCCTCTGTTGTTTAATCCCTCCCACTGTGAGCTGCAGTGCATGGGTGGGTGGATCTTGTGAGGCAATAATGGAGGAGGATTGGGTTGAGTCAGGGAAGGACGCTTGGAATTAGAACTAAATATTCGCTTGGATTGGCTACTGAATGGCTTTTATCTACTTAGTCCACTTGAATGTGACAATGACAATTTATCCAGTGCAGCAACTGTACACCTTACTAGAGGGAGTGGGTATTCTCCAGCTCTTCCTCTGCTCCTTGTGTCACATTCGCTCTTCTTGAATCCCGTTGGCTAATACAAACATGCTGCCATTTTTGCACACCAGTCTTTCAGCTTGTGAGAGTGAGGGAGGAGCCTGAAGGGGTGTGTTTTGGAATTCCTGCATTACAAACTGGTGTTCTCAGATCAACCACCATGCACCACATTGGCACATCGATTCCCGTTCAATGGGGACCCTTTCTCCCCAGCACGCAGCATGTGTAAATCACAACATGGGCTGTGAGCTAGGGAGAAAGGCAGCTAGGCTCACAGCTTCAGAGAGAGGGAGCTCCGCCCCCTTCACACTGACAGCAGGTCCAGGCTTCAGCAGCTGCTCCAATACTTTGAATGTAGACTAACGTCTCTATTCAAAGTAATGTAGATTGAACAGATTGAACATCGTTCAAACGAGTTTCTTCGAGCAGGCTCTATTGATCCTTCGAAAGAAGACACACGGGTAGATTTGTGAACAGATTAGAGTACAATCAAGCACCGTGACCGCGCACGTTGATTGATTGTACTTGAATCTTTTTGCAGATCAACCCGTGTGTGCCTAGCTTTACTCTTATGTCGAGCCAGAGTGAGCTTCTTATCCGACGGAAACCATAATGTGATTGTCTTTCCCCTGATAAATGTCCTGGAGACATAGTCAGTGGAGCTATTTACCAAGTCACACTTTTCTGGGCTGCTAGCAATATGTTTTGCACAGCTGTGACCTTCTTCTTTAATCTAACAGATTAAACTCTCATTCGAGCTTTGATCATTTTTATAATTAATGTTCCCCTCCGCCGGATGATGTATGGCGCATCCGTTCCTTATGCAAATCTATTAATTTATTCCCCGCTGCCATTACCCTCCGCAGTCCTCCTCTCTCCCCATCCATATTGAGTTTCTGGGACATCCATGTATACCCTTTACATCCAGGATTGTTCTATTTATTCTGGTAGGCTTAGTCTCCACTGTGTCTGGCTGAAAATGGGGTAAAATGGGGTAAAATCGTTATGGCCACATCACTGGTGTGCCCAAATCCATTTCCATTTTCCGGCCTGCATTGCACTCGCGTTGCGCTTCTTAAAGGCCACGAGCAGACACAGAATGGTGAATGAGATAATCCCAGGCAGGTGCTGCTGTCCTGAATGTCCTTAAAGCGGACCTACTACCAGAAATTGGTCATTTTATGAATGGCACTAGAAGTGCCGATAATAGGGAGGAATGCATAAAATAACGTACCTGTAAGGAGTAACCTAAGAAGATCCTTCGCAGCCCCTCCTCTCTGCCTGTCTTGTGCTGTGGCGCCCACTGCAGAGATAGATGAGTAAATCTAGGCTGTTCATTAAACTGAATGGAACGTATTTTCCCATAGAAAACCATTATAAACGCCCCCAGTGGCCACTCGCGATATTGCCCCAAAAGTTAACACCCGGAAACCTGGCTAATAGATATAGAATCTCTCCATACGATTCCAGGAAACAGAAGGTAAGTATATTTTTGGGGGATTGTGGAGCGCCATGCCACCATCATACCCTCTCAGGTGTAAGTCAAACTTTCATTTTGCATATGTATTTTTTAGATTTTGAGTATACATCCGCTTTAACAAATTTTTCATAGCTGTCAATGAGGGAAGCCCTATGTATTCTACCCTAAGCCTAGGTGGAGGATTCCTTTAACTTCCTGGGTGTTAACCATGACTACAGCTTATAAACAATACTCACCTCAAGCTACACTCAGGGATACCAACCTGTCAGGAGGGAGCCCACAGCATCCCTCATTGATGACATCCCTGCAGATCTTTACGGCTTCTACCTCTTTGGCATCATTGATGACACTGGGGATGTGAGGGGGAAAGAAGATCAGACGGGAATCTACTCTGATAACCCGTAATACATTTTTAAATAAAGAAAAAAATGGCACCTGGGCTCAAGGCCCAGATGGTTAACACTTACACGGTAATGCAGGTTCTTGTAGTCCCACAGGCTTTTGGTCTTTTTGGTATTTCACAGGGGCTCCTCTTGGTCACTAGATGAACTGGAACAGCTGGGAGGCAGCCCTGTTCTAGGCAGAACCAAATCCAAGTTACCGATAAAAAAATTTAAATTAACCCATTATTGCCTTTACACTACAATACATAATTGTGGTTCTACCTCTGTCTTTTTCATACCTCACCTGTGTGATAGTCTTCAGGGCTCTTGGGCTAGTTATTCACCAGGTTTCTGGCATCTCTTAAAGCAGTGGTGGGCAACAGTGTTGATATGGAGGGCCACAAGTGTGGCCCTCGACATCACTAAAGGGCCGCACATACCATCGATCCAGACCCTCCCCCCATTGACATATCTCAGCAGGCGGTGGACCAGATCCCGACAGGCAGTCAAAACTCAACAGCACCTACCCCCCTCCCGACCTGGATCCCCCTATAAACATTGACAATTTTACTGTAATGTAGGAGCGCCAAAGTTGATTAGGAAAGCTGGGTCAGCGTGTGACCACTTCACAGGTGAGTTGCTATGCCCTATGCATTAACAGTTAGGTTTTGGGGGCTGCATGTGGAGGTCCAAGGGGGGCCGCCAAACAATGTCCAAAGGGCCGCAGGTTGGGCACCTAGGTCTTAAAGGATGTCTGAATGTGTCTTAAAGCTGTCATTACTCCTCTTTTTCATTGAGTGAGGACAAGTGTTGTGAATATTCGAATTGAGAATTAGTTTTTTTGCGAATATCAGCACTCAAGGAATTCAGCACTCACCAGATTCAATGGAAAGTGCCATGCATTGCATTTGCAATATTTGTATGCACAAGTGACTATATTTGCAATTCATAATAATGAATTTTCGAATTAACTTAGAATATTTGAAGAATAATTAGCAAAATGTTGTGAATTTGAATATTGCCTATGCTGCTCATGCTGAGGACTCTGGACATCTAATAGGAAGTATCTTCTGAAGAAATACTCCAACAGAAGCATGCAGATGAGAATATACAAGACATGAACTTTTTGGCAAATGAAAAGATCGTTTAGATTTTCATTAATTTATATTGTCCAGACCCAACTTTAATGAATTGCCTACAAAGAGCTAGATCCAGTACTCTTCTTATCAACTCAAGGTATCAGGAAGACTTCATGTTCACATTAGAGAAAGTCATTAAATTTTGACTAGTTTGTGAGTTAAATGCAAAGCATCTGAACGTGATCACCGATCTTGCTGGAGATGAAGGGGAGGGTTGTGAGAGAAAAACAAAGTAGCAATGTCATAAATTGAGTTCAAAGTCAAGTGAAAATTTTTACTTGAAAATGTTAGACTTGGCCTGTAACTTATGCAAAATGTGTTTGAGCCATACTTCTTTTTTCATTCTCTACATCTCCGGCTATTTTGGTGATGATACTGTGGCAGAGTGGGAATTGCATTGTTTGAGAAACCTGTGACTAAGAGGTTAAGTGTGCTGTGCTGAGATACTGTGAGACAATGTTATATGATCTTGTTGCTCGCAATTATAATCGTCTTGTAATTACTTTTAAAATGAATGGTCACATGTGCTATTCATTTTTGCATTGTGAATATGTATTCGCAATCCATGCCCATACTCATCCCAATGCGAATATGCGAAATTGCAAATATTAGATTTGCGAATTCTCGAATAGCCGATATTCGCTGAATATATTCGAAATTTGAATATTCAAGCTCAACATTAAAATGGGAGTGCCCAGTCTGGGGATAGGTATTATAAGGCCCAGTTCAGGGTGGAGCTAGGTCTTCCCTGGAGTATCCAAGTGCGAGTGCAAGTGTGTGGTTGTTCGAGTGTCGCACTGGGTCCTGGGGTCAGACACCGCTGGTCCGTAGGCTGGAGACAAGAGTCCCCAGAAATGTACCCAGTGACCTGGCCCTAGGAGGTGACATTGGTTGAGGTGCGGGGCTAGGAAGAGAGAAACTAATGAAATTCAATGGCTGGCATGGCGATCGCATGGCATCTTACACGTAAGTCATAATCCGTCATAAGTCATCATGCATATGGACTTATTGAAACATTGTGCAACGTCCTGCATTGGGGACACTGCCTCCCAGGTGAGTGATGATCTGCCACCAGGTGCAACGTTCCGCATGCCCATGGTCTGATGGAAGATGCACTGCACATGGAGAGGCCAGTGTCCATACCCTACAATACCATGTTCATGGCCTTTGCAATTAACAAATTCAGCTATAAGAAATGTAAAACAAAAATTCAACTGTCTGTCTAATTTAAATGCTAATTGAACATTAAACTTCCGACCCATTTGCATAGTCTTCTCTTGACCATGTCGATCTCAGGTCCCAGTAGATAGTCCTACATCAAATACTGTCTGTTGTACCTGCGCAAGGACACTTTTTATTACCAGATAACCTATTAGACTGAGAAGATCTAGAATCCTATCTGACAAGAAAGGTCTTTGACTGAAGTATAGCTAAACCTTAACAAAGCTTCCGTAATCCTGTAAAACCAATGTACATCCCGCTATAGCCCTCCATTTGTTACATCTCCCATATTTCACAATTTGATTCCATTTGTCATATTTCACATAATATTCCATTTCATTGAAAAGCACTTCATAAGCTCTGGGCTATCAGAGAGCTCTGATGGAAAAAATAATTTTGAGAATAACCAGTATTTTGTTCAGGATTACTTGACATCCCACTAAAGGCTAATTCATTTTGTACCGGGTGATCAATACCGCCTTGTCAACGTTCAGAAATGAGACTTTCTTGGGGGACCCTCGCTCCACTCCTCGCCATTAATGGCTTCGACCTTCCTTCTCAAATTGCGTGACCTCTCCGAGTTACCGCTCGTCATTTTTAACGGCGCGAGAGAAAAAGAGGGAAAGGCGAAATTCGATACTTTTTAAGGAGTAATAGGGATTGAGCCAAGATGATTTTTCTTGTCAGATTTTAATTAAAAAAACATTTAATTTAATTTAGGTTGGTAAGAGGAAAAAGGAGGCGACGGAAGAGAGCGCCGTTCCTGGCGGTAGATAAAGCTTATATTAATAGGAGCCGAGTCAGGCTGGGATATCCATGGCGGCAATTTATGTAATTGGACCAAACGGGGTGGCAAAAGGCCTGGAAGAGAAAAACGGCTCGGAGAGAGCAATTTCTATCTTGTCGGCGGAGTAAGATGATGAAAATGGTAGCGGTAGGCTCTCTTTTCATTATCGCGCTTGTTATCAGCGCTCGTTGAGGAATTGGTATTGGGTGTTTTCTAAGAACAGCTAACCGCTGGAAATTGATTGCAGCTAATTTTCAGAGGCATGCAACTGCCGTTCTATAAATGACCTGGATCTCACCGATTATAGAGAGTGGATGAAAACAAGAGACCGGTTAATGCGCGCTGCTCCCAAACCGCTTGCAGCAATCAACAATTTCCTCAAATTCCATACATTCTACATTGTGACATATTCCGGCACGTAAAATCTTTACTCTTACCAATCAGCACCCCGCTGGGGACCACCTACCTGTTTGATGTGTTGAGCATTGTTAGGCTTGGTCTCCTTTCGGGGTTCGATTTTTGATGCATTAAACGTTGCATTTTTTAAAGGCGCTGAGACCATTGGGTCCTATGCTTAAAAAAAGCTTTGAAAAGTGTCTATACACACAGTGGTGGTTTTGTATATGAGCAGTTAGGGTGGTTGCCCAGGGCGGCATAATGGGGGGACGGCATACACCACACTGCCCATATCTAAAACCCCCCACCTCCTTCGCGTGCCACCAACATGCACCCTCTGTCAACAAATCTGCCCCCCCCCCCGAGTCCAAAGAGCATAAGAATATCCAGGCATGGAGCTGCATCTGGGTATCCTCTACTCCTCCCACCCAGGAGAGAGGAGAAGTAGAGGAGATTTCCCCAGTAGTGATGAGTGGCATAGGCAAAATTATAATATTTCGCGAATAATTCTACTTATATTCGATTTGATATTCACAATGCATTGCCATTACCTTCAAAATGAATGGTAACATGCTATATTTATTTTCGCATTGAGATGCGTGACCTATCATGTTCACTCATTACCTGGATACAATGTTGGGAGGTGACTGGTGTCCCCTCTGTATTTTTTAATGTTGAATACCCCAGTTTGGCATGCACCTACTATAACTAAGATCACTGTAATTATAAAAATGGTTTCATACTCTTTATTCTGCAACAACCAGCATCTGTATATAATTAAGTTAAAATGAATTATGATAATGCCTTGCCATCCCCATTAAGCATAATGAACATTTGTCAAATTACCCATTCATTTAATTCATTTTTGTAATATCCAACATGTTTTCCAGATCCATTAAGTACAATAAAAACAGATTAAAGCTCTCATTACATGAAGGCAATTTTAACTTAAAAAAGAGAATACAGGGACCAGGGAGAAGCTTAGACGTTGCGCTGCTGGAGCCTCGATACGCCAGGCAAGTTCCATGTTTTCAAATAATGAAATAGTTTCTCTGTATCGGGTCAAAGAGTTTTGTTATTTTCATCATTGTATTGCATGACGAGTGAGTTCCAATGAATGAGTCTGAAGACTTCTGGTGTGGGATGCACTTACTAAGGAGACGCATCCTAACCTGAAGTCTGGTGAAGGTGAAACCATGCTGCAACTGTAATTATAAAAATCTCCGTCCACCGTAGAGGACAGCCATTAAATTCCAACCAGTAAGAGATTAGGCCAGCTTGGCCAAGGCAACCCCAAGCCCCCCACAAACACACACATCCCTTTAAAAAAAAGTAGAAGATTCTTTGTGTAAGGTTCAGGGATAAACCACAAGACAAAAGGTGGTTGTTAATGCTCAAACTGAGACTTTATTTAACCACGAGCCCAGCAAAGGTCTTGCTATAACCAAACTGGTAAACAGGCAGCTGAACTCAGTATAGTCCTCTAGAGATGGTCGATATTTCAACTTGCTAACTTTGTGAGCTGATTGCAAAGCCTCTGAAAATGTTATCATCACTAAAATTGCTGCAGATGTAGAGAAGAGTTGGGGGACCATTTGAGAAGAAAAAGTTTTGCTTTAGCACATGTAGTTTTTGCATAAATTAAGTTAAAAAATAAAGTCGAAATTCTTACTTGACTTTGAACCTCATTTGTGCAAAAAATATTTGTGTTAGAGACATACTTTCTTTTTGGTAGTATACCCCCAACCCTTCTTTACATCTCCATGTTCAGGGGCTTTGCTTTTGAAAAAAAAATTCGACCATCTTTAGTTAGCCCCAAACAAAGAATTCTAACAGGAAGTTGCTACTTCCACGAAGTGGGCAGTATGGACATCAAGCTCTTCACCCCACGTATGCACAGTGGGCTGGAGTAGCGGCCACACCAGCAGTGGCTCCACAACGGTCTTGGCGAGGCCTAGTGATAGGGGCCGGAGATCCACCCCACCAGAATGGTAGTACGGGGATGGGGTGGGAACTACAACGGGGCATCAGGACAATGGCATAGGGAAGTTGCCTGTGCTGTTATGCTCTCCGGCTTTACACACACCGGATAAAGCTGCGGGGAAGGATAGGCCTTGGCCAGAACAGCGTGTAGAAGTCTGCTGTCTCCTTCCACTCCTTCCTGACTGAGCACCGCTCCTGTGGCGGGACTCCTCCTTTTATCCTCTCCTGGCCCGAGGCATCTTGGTCCAGCTTCTTAAAGGGACCCCTACTCCTGTCTAGTAACCCCTCACCACTACATTTGTTGGCCATGTCTATACCTGTATCAGAATTAGACAACATCTGCCTGCATGCCTCCAGTGCAAAAGATTTGCATAGATTAAATCAGTTGGGTTTTTCAACTGGCTACATGAGAGCCATATAGCTGGGTCCCCAGGACATCCATTTTGGTTCTAAGCTTCTGACTTTGCTGATGATACCATTGTAGCCCCTGCCAGGGACAGGAGTTTAGGAGTTAATGTTTTAGGAGGGAGAGTTGGT
>CM070038.1:95931180-95941461 GCA_036250615.1 Ptychadena robeensis
ATAGCGATATTCGAGCTAAATATTCGAAAATCGAATATTCGAGCTCAACACTACTAAAGAGACCCTTGCTTGGCCTCAGTGTTGAAATAACGTTTACCAGCATTGTTAAAGCTGCGTCTTGTCGTTGATTGATCCTTGAACCTTACAGGTCCAAACACAGTAGAACATAAACCCAGAATGAAACCAGAACAGTTACTGGTATGAACTGATACATGCCGGACCTGTGAGTACTGCCTGGGGGATCATCTCCTACTAGGGTCAAGGCCAGTGTGGCAACATAGGACCCATGCTTGTGTGTCTGTTGCCTTGGTAGGTGCAATTTCTCCCTTCAAGGCACTGGCAGAGTCCACAAAATCCGTCTGACAGGATCTATAGAACTTTCGTAAAGCACCACCCCGCTGTAATATTGGCATCCAGATAGCGCCGCTATAACTGTGTTTTTACTAAAAGCTACATGCTGTTAGACTCACTAGCTGCCCGCACGTATACATTTTTTGGCAGAAATTAATACAGGACAGTCACAGGCATAGCTAGAGATGACTGGGCTCCATAGAAATTTATTTTAACCACCACCTTCCTCCTGGATCTCCTTTCCCCTAACCCAGGACTGCTGTGAGGGAAGGACAGGGGCTAACCTGGTCCTGAGCAGCTAGGGGGGCCGGTGGGCATCATCTTGGGGCCCCGGTGGCCACAATCCGGGCTGACCAATCGGCATTGCAGCCAGGTTTCCTGGATTGCAGACTTCTCTCCTTCCAACTAAGGTTGTGGAGGCAGTTGGTGGGTGGATGTTGGTAGCGATACTGTCACTGTCACACAACCTTATAAGAGTGGCAGAATCGATATAACCCGGGGGGGTTATATCGATTCTGCCACTTCCCCCGTCCCACAACTTTAGTCGGAAGGAAAGGAATTGTGGATTTGGAGAGGAATTGCTAGGGGTACATAAAAAATCGAAATATAGGGCCCTGGGATGGGGTTCTGACAACGGCCCTGCACATACCCCTCCTGGACCTCACACCCCAACACTCTGTACTGCTCTGTTTCCGACCAGCCAGAACTAAGAATTAATTGTTGGTTACAGAGAGACATATTCATACAGCAAAATGAAAGAACAGGCACCCAGGAGCAACAAGACTCTTTGGGGTAAGAGCCCCATAGTGGCACTTTGCCAAATGGCTGGTTTGGTGGTACTTATACCTGTGGGGACAGTACCCACTTCTCCCTAATTGTCTAACAGTACGGTATGTTTGTAGGGGTAGCGAGAAGTGTTTTGGGACACCTGTCTCTTTCTCTTTACTTATCCCTATGAGGGAGTTGCTCTGTAGTGTCAAGAGAACCAAATAACTAGCAGAATCAATGCATATTTTAATTAAAGGTTTTGGGAAATATATTTAAAAGAAATAAGAAACATTTTTTTTTACATGCACTTAAATTTCACCTGACAGTTCCACTGCTTTGATCTCCTGGAACATTCTTACTCCCAGGCTGCCGCAGCACAAGATAATCAATATAATACCATTAAGCCTGTCACACACATGTAAGGGTTAATAGGAATTAATTTTAAAGGTAAACTCTGCAATAATTGCCTTGACCCCATCCTAAGCAAGTTCTAGCAACAGATTATGCTGACATTTTCCTATTATTTTTGCCAATAAAAATTAAAACATTTTTTGGGGGTATAGTTTACCCATTGATCACCCTCTGACATGACATTGTCCAGGTGGTTGCACCCATTTGACATTTTTTTAAGGGTATGGTGGCTACAAATATGACCTGAAGGTTTGAGAAGGTTTGTCATTGAACTCACTGTTCGCCACGAACATGCACCCCCCCCCCCCCCTGGGTATTTGTGGTAGAGTTTGCATATGGTCTGCTGAGATGCTCTCCCTTGAAGACCAAAAAGACAGGAAGGTTTACCAGTTCATTTAAGTAATAGCACCCATTTTCCAAAGAGTTCAACATAATATGATTTATGTAAAATGTTTGTCAGTTCAACAAGTAAAGAACTGAAATGTTATAACAATGTGGAAACAAATAAGCTAAAGATGCCTCGGATGTTTCTACCTGTTGAAATCTAAACTGGGCCTGTTATTATTGAAGAATTCCTGCAAGTGGCTAAAGGGATGGCAACAGTGCATGATGCAGGTGTACAGAAGGTATGTGGAATTGGGTTTGGGATGGAGTTGTGGAGCTGAACTGAGTCACCTGGTAAAAGTTCAGTAAGGAGAGAAATTACTGAACCCAGTCAACCTCAGGGCCCCATTGGAGCACTCTCTGATGACCCCATGGTCTAGACAGAGAGTTTAGATCACGGGTGGGCAAACTTTTTGACTCGCTGACCACGTTGGCTTCTTAGATTTGATAAAGGGGCTGGACCAAGAGCCTGTAATGGTCGACCTACCATAGGTGTGCCAATTCCATGCATCTCCAACATCACAAATGATGGCTGGGATGTGTAATAGACAACGTGTGACAGGGATGTTACTTGAAAAAAAATATGCTCATTCATGGCAATGAGCAGAGATAATTCCTAGAGACTGTCTGTTGTCGCCATGAGGATGCACCCAAAGTGTCATGATCACATCACTGCATCATCCCCACGGCAATGTTTAGACACCTCTAGGTATTATGTTCAAGAAGATGACAGAGGACTGGTAAAGAAATCTAAACGGGCTGGATCAGGCCTCCGGGCCTTCGTTTTCCCACTCCTGGTCTAGATGGATTGGATACAAGACTTTACATGTTGCAAGATAAAGGGCTACCCAATGAAGCTAGGTGAAAAAGAAGGCAGACTGAGCAACATGGACCACCATGGATAATCAATAGAAGAAGGCAAACAAAGATGTAAAAAAATGTGCAAACCCACAGTAGCTGCACATTAAGGTAATAACTGCCTAAGGAGTCTGCTTTAAATCCAACACTTACCATACAGTATCTTCGGACCATAAGACGCACCTAACTATAAGACGCACCCAGTTTTTAGAGTAGGAAAAAATATTTGAAGTGTTCAAATCAATTGGATCAATGCAATGGATCACATCAATGCAGTACCGAATGTCACTAGTAGCACTAGTATGAAAGCACATCACGTCATCTTCCTCACACATTGAAGGAAGGGGGCGCGGGGGAAGGGCTGCAGATGTCCTCTACTTTTTGGATGGGAGATCTGACTGTGGGCGGATCTCCCATCTGACAGCTCGTCCATCTCCCCACAAAGAAGGCTAATCTTCTTGCCGGGAGAGCTGGAGCGGAGCCAAGGCACGACCACCCACCACTGAGTGACCACGGCACATTCAGACCATAAGACCCAGGCTTTTTTTTTCTGGTCAGAAAAATATGGTATTCCTTCCAATCAAAACCCTAAACTCAGCCAAAAACTACTTGTTGTTTATCCTCTGAGGTACTTGTTGACAGAGGATTAACTACTATTTTTTACATTATGCATACAATATCAATGCCCAAATCACAAGCTTTGGATTTAAAGAAGGCCAAGAAATATGGAACAAAGAATCAATTCTCGATTCACAATCTTTTAGGCTTTTTGTCAGTATCTTCTAAGATCTCCTGCAGCCACTGGTCACTGTCCCAATAGGTGGAAGCTGCTGATCGGCACCAACTCCACCAAAGATCTGGTTCGTCTGGATAACTAATATACCTTGTGCTGCTAAACCTCGGGAGGTGGCCTCAGGCCTGTGAAGGTACCCAGCAGCTAAAAGGGACTTGTTTGCAACATAGCTCCTAAGATTGATGCCCCATCCCTACCACTGGGTAATGGTGTGAAGCTGAACATAGTCCTGGAGCTATCCCCTATTTTGCTGCGTGGGCATTCCGTTTATTCGTGTGTAAGCCTGAATGACAGTGTGGTGCATAGGAACATCCAAAAAGAATCTGGTCGTGCAATGCTCCGCAAAAACACAACGACTAGGGAGGGCCATCTATAAAATAGAGACACCAAGGCTAATTTTCAATTAAGACTGGAGAGCCCTTTTAAATGATCATGCTCCTACACGCAGCTGGTTGTCCTCCTTGGAATTAGGTGGAATTAGAGGACACGCTGCTATTAACATGCATGCAGTGGTGCAATAGGCCTCATTTCAAGCCTGTCAGGGATCATAAAATAAATTGCAGAATAAAATCTTGGAAGGACTGAATAATGAGCAGTTCATCTGATATGTGGAATAAACAGGTAAACCTCCGCTGGGCCCCAGCAGTAAGTGGCATTTGGATGACATTTTGTGATTTAATTTAAACAGTAATGAACTGGTGAGTAATGGGATTCAGGACCACGTCCCCAGCTCTGCGACCTGATGGAACCCAGGATATGTTGGGAACGCAGCATCCATCTAAATTCAGTTGGAAAAAATAGAAGAAAGGCATTTATCTTATTGGAAGTGACGCAAGTGGATCGCTCTGCAATTGTTCCTGAATAGGAATGGAGTGGTGTAGCAAAACTGACCTTGTCTCTGCCGGAATTTGCTTAAAATAGATTATATGGAGGTAAACTTTCTTATGTTACTGTGAACGCTCTTGAATATCTTTCAAGCCACTCATACCAATCAGTGAATAGGATGCTACTGCTATGTGAACGGTTTCATGGTGACTCAGAGGTAGTGTAAAGATTCAGGACTCAACCGATGACAAGAGGCCGCTTATGCTTAAACCAAACTTTTATTTTGAAACGAGACCCAATGGGGTCTTGGCCGTGGAAGCTTAAACTGAAGAAACAACTGTCCTTAAGTAGAGTCCAAGATACACTCTACCTGGGGTACACACACAGTTCACACCACCGCACCCAAGTGGGGCCAGGGCAAATAGGGCCAATAGTGGCTGGTACTTGCGAGTTCTTGGAACGGGTACATTGGTTCAGCAGGTGCACAACACAAGCAGTATTGGCAATCCTATATGCTCCACGTGGTCAGGGTGGCTCGCCACCCCACTAGGAACCTGGCAATGGTGGGTGGCAGGAGAACCGGGACCTCTTTGTAACTGGGGCTTGTCTCCGTGTGGACAGTGTGCCCAGTTCCTCTTACTCCTTCAGACCCTTGCTTAGACTCAGAGAAGCCTCCTGGGGGCAAATCCCTCCCCTATATCTCTCTGCAGCCCAGAGCCATCATGGTCCAGGAATTTAAAGGGGGCACTGCCTTGGTTGTGTAAGTGCATGCCACTAAACTAGTAACTGGGCAATGGTGGTGGTATGCAAACAATAAATGGACAGCCAATACAATACATGGTAAAGATACAGGCAATTACAAGAACAAATGGCCAAGAAAAATGTAAAATATATAAAAATGGGGGATTGTTACAATATATGGGCAACAAATAGACCATCTTTACGCCCCCACCCAAAGCATTTCCGGTCACTGCCGGCTAGTGATGGTCGAACTGTCCGCAAGGAATATTCTTCTCCTGGCGAACAGTACGGGTGTTCGACCTGCCCCGTACACTGGACGTGGCCAATGTTTGGACATCACTACTGCCGGCAGTGAGCACTCCTGGGCGGTTGCTGGTGAGACTTCCGGACTGTCACTCCACCAGACAGTCTTCTCTCCTTCGATGATTGGTAGGTGGGCGCGCTGGAGGGGCGGCATCTGCCTAAAACTGCCTACCATTCTTTTAAACAAACACCACTAATTGCACCAATCCAAGCACCACCATATTTTACTTTATTCGTTAAACCAGAGACTAACAATACTGAAACAGTCCTGATCATTCAGTATAATCCCTATGATATCTATTAACGTTCCAAAAATACCAAAGGTTAAAGCAAAATGCAGCTAAAGCTGTCAACAAAATGTTATTTTTCTAGAGCCCCACCCACCAATCAGGCTTATTCAAAGACATTCACCTCCTCTTTGTGCTTATAATATACTGTGTATATAGCAATGTTGGGTGAGGAAAAGCCATTGCGCAAAATGTTCCCACAAAGTTAGAAAAAATAAATTGTTCAAGATGTCTTGATTTTCCGTAAGCATTTAGAGTTCCTTTCAGTGGAACCAAGCCCCACCCTCGAGGAACAAACCCACCCTATCATTTCTCCTCTACCAAACTTTACACTTTGCACAATACAGTCAGGCAAGTACAGTTCTCCTGACTAGTGTTGAGTTTGAATATTCGAATTGTGAATATACATCCGAAAATATATTTCATGAACATGGCAGTGGATATTCTCAATTTCTAATATTTGTGATATTATGCACTGGGAACCCTATGTTCATGCTTTGCGGATTTATAATCGCAATGTGAATATAAATACCAGATTTTTTTTTTCAAATATCGAAACAAATATTAGTAGAATTATTCGTGAAATATCGCGAATTCAAATATAGCCTAGGCTGCTCATCGCTATTCCCGCCAACTACCAAACTCATCCATTTGATTGCCAGACAGAAGAGTGAAAGCTCATTCCATAGAACATGTATCCTCTGCTCTATCCTCTGATCTTTGTATCATGTGAGGCTTTGTATTGCACTTGGTGATGCAGCTACTTGGCCATGAAGACCTATCCCATGAAGCTCTCTACACACTGATCTAATCTGAAGATCATATAAAGTGTGGTGGTCTATAACTCTTATCTTTTGCAGAAAGTTGGTGACGTCTGTACAATGTGCTCCTCATTAGATGGTGACCCCGCTCTGTGATGTTACATGTTGTCACCTTTGCTTCCACCCTGTTATATTATCAGTAACAGATGACAGAATATTTAGCAGGAAATATCATGAATGGACAGGTGACATCCTATCACGTCACCATGCTGGCGGTCACTGAACTCCTCAGAGCTACACATTCTATCACCGATGTATGTAGAAGCATGCATTTTATACCTGAATAGCCATGGAGGTGACTGGCGGACCTCAATTCTAGAGATGGTCGAATTTTTTTACTAGCTAACTTTGTGAGATGATTACAAAGCCCCTGAACATGGTATCGTGTAGAGCCTAGGTGCCCAACCTGAGGCCCGGGGGCCGCATGCGGCCCTTTGGGCATTGTTCGGTGGCCCCCCTTGGTCCTCCACATGCGGCCCCCAAAACCTTACTGTTAATACATAGGGCATAGCAACACACCTGTGCAGTGGTCACACACTGACCCAGCTTTCCTAACTAACTTTGGCTCCTACATCAGTAAAATTTCAATGTTGATCATGGAAACCAGGTCTACATATGACCACTGCACCCAGGGGCAGGAGGGGGGGGGGGAGGTGCTGTCAGGTTTTGACTGCCTGTCGGGATCTGGTCCACCACCTGCTGAGATATGGCGATGAGGGGAGGATCTGGATCGATGTTATGTGCGGCCCTTTAGTGATGCAGAGGGCCGCACTTGTGGCCCTTCATATCAACTCAGTTGCCCACCACTGGTGTAGAGGGTTGCAGGTACATTTGTAAAAAAAAAAAAATTAGCTCTAGCGTGTGAAGTTTTTGCATAAATTAAGTTCAAAATCAAAGTCAAATTTTTTTACTTATCTTTGAACTTAATTCAAGCAAAAACTCTTTGTGTAGAGCAATACTTTATTATTTTGTACTACACTCAACACTTCTTTTTATCACCAGTGATGATTAGTGATGGCTGAACTGTCGGGACGGGAAGGCAGTTCAGCCGCAAACATAACATGTTCGCCACGGCGAACGATACGGATGTGTTCAAAAAAGGAGACTATTCTTCCTTTCTGCTCCTGATTCGGCCAGTGGAAGAATTCTTTCACCAGAGACCGAGTATAGAACCCAGTCTCTATTCAAAGAAAACCGACTTAAACCGGAAGTGACATCATGTTCGGATATCCAAACCGGGAACTGTGCATTCCAGGTACCGGAAGTGACGCCAGTGACGTCACTTTTGTTTTTTCGATTCAAATTCCCTGTGAACAGGTGGGGCATTTGAATCTTCCCGTGAACAGGCGGACGGCGATCCACCTGTTCGCGGACGACCTGGCCCAAGTTCGGCCACCACTAGTGATGAAACCATGCTCAGGGTTTTTGCAATCAGCTCACAAAGTCAGCTAAAATTTCGACCATCTCTACTGAATTTAACAATTTGGAGAAGGTTGGGGGGATAATCCTTTTGGCGTTGTAGTTTATTTCCCTTTAAAATATTTTTGTAACATTAAAAACTTCAAATATTCATCTTAAACAAGTTGTAAGAAGAGGTAATCAGTGGGTGCATTGAAGGCTGTCAGGGACCATTGAGGTCATATTACCTGTTAATGTCGGACAGGATAAGACTTCTTGACTTATGTGATTTTCTTTAAGAGGAAAAGAAATCCAAATCTAAGATGTTCTCCTGAAAATCCACTCGAGATCTGAGGTCAGACTGTCCCCTGATGGTTATCAGCGAGTAACATGGTCACCTCAGACAAAGCCGGAGCGGGTGGAAGTGTTTTTTAATCTTCCTTTTTTAATCTTTCAAGTTTCGGGTAAATTATGGAATGAGTTTCATTCCATTGGGCACCATGCCCGAGACACTTATAGTGTAACAGGAAACGTTATGTTATGACCTTGCCACAGGAATTATCTCAACAAGGAACAGATCAGTTATTTGAATGTAGAACAGATGGACTCCAGACAGATACAAGCGGATCAATTTAAAGGGAATATCTCTTTTTTCCATCGTTTGTAGCCCATGTTTGTTTACCGGCATCACAGTCCCTGCACGTTCCCTTTACTCCTGTCTTTATTAATGCTCAATTTCAAGATGCAGGAAAAATGTTCTTTCTCGTTTCCCTCCCACTCCCCGAACACCTCAATGCAATTTGTTTTCAATTATTTTCCCTCTACTTGTCAAACAACAACAAAAAATGGTGGTTTACTCAATCAAGCTGATAACCTGCATATAAGGAGCTCACACAGAAAAACAAAATGAAACAAACCAACGAATTAGTGTGACACCTTAAAGTGGACCCACCACCTAAAATTAATAACTTCATGAATGGCACTAGAAATGTCGATAACAGAGAGGACTGCATAAAAAACCTGAATATTTAGGAAAATCCCTCACAGACCCTCCTCTCTCCCTGACTTCCTGTCAGCACAGCAGAGATAGACAGATTAATCTTTAATCTTGCATTCAAACGAATGAGATGTATTTTCCCATAGAAAACTATTATAAATGCCCCCCAGTGGCCACTCACGATATTGTACCCTGTGTGTGCACTACACCACCATCTAACCAGCTCAGAGGTAAGTCAAACTTACATATATATTTTCTAGATTTTCAGTAAACATCCACTTTGAAGAAAAAAGAGGCTGTTGTTTCCCCATATCCGCTAATATCAGGGTCAACATCCAGCGTTAGAGTCGGGATCTCAGAAAAAAGTTTGATGGTGGCTCTATGGCTTTCTCTAGTTGGCTCCAAAGTATTTCTCCATAGTGGTAAAATTTTGCTAAAATTTATATTTGTTCACATGAAATTTCAGAGAAAAAAAGGATACCTTGCTATGTTACTTATCCCAGGTGTCAATCTTCAGAAGAGGGCAATTCCATATAGGCGTCTAAAGAGGATGCCACTGCTATTAAATGTCTATCCTGAACATAGACTGTGTGCTGGTGCCAATCTTTAGTCTAGAGCACTACAGCAGGTGTGACCATGAATGCCAAGGATAATTGGGGGGCACTGGATGATATTGGAAATAGGGGGGTGTAAGTGTATTTCATTGTATAATCTTTGGAACATAGAAGGTGACTTATACATATATTCCTATAAAAATATATCAGAGAGTATCAAACATAAGATCTGAAGATGGAGTTGAACTTTATCAACTTATTTAGAAAATAAATTTCACCAGATCGGAACGTCACTAAGGGGCTTGTCCCCACAGGCGAAGCTGCCCACGATCTGGCTGAACAAAGCGTCTGCCATGGCTCGAAACGGCCATCGATCCGGCCCATATCTGCCCGTCTGTACCCTGCTTAACTGTGGTTTGTACTTTAGAATTTTTTTTTTACACACGCCTTTGGTAGATCTCTGGAGTGGATCTATTTGTTGTAATAATAATCTTGAATTAAGAAGTGACGCTCCCCCCCCCCCCACACGCTTAGATTTTATGGCCGACCGATTGCCGATCGGCTTGCGCGATCTCTAAGCCATTACGAACATGTCCATAATTCTTAGATCAGTCTGATACTTTAGACAGGGACACAGTGTCCCCGTCTGAAGTATGTCTTCTCCTCAGCTCCGTGCTGAGGACTCAGCTGCCTGCTTCTAAGGGCGGGGGCAGACCTGTCAAGTCTCCCATTTTGGCCGGTAAAGTCACGTTTTTATGTGGCTTTCCTGGCCAAATCCCGATTTCAAGAA
>CM070038.1:95986801-96000843 GCA_036250615.1 Ptychadena robeensis
AAAAGTTGGTTGTACAGAAGTTGCATGGAGGAGTCTGCCTGTCTATGGGGGGCTTTATCCCACCCAAATGTTCCTCCTGAGATACTCACATGAAGAAACCTCTGATGGCTATTTTCATCATCACCATCTACATGACTTCTTATCCCACCAAAATGTTCCTCCAGAGATGTTCACATGAAGAAACCCCTGATGGCTGCTTTCACCACCACCATCTCCATGGCTTCTTATCCCACATCCAGAGATGCTCACAGGATTCACAATAGTGGGTTTAAGCACCACTATTCCTATGAAGAAGAAGAAGCCTCCTGGCAAATAGTTTGGCTCCAGTTTCGTCCACGATCACACTCAGCTCTTCTAGCCGGGGAGGTGATCACTAAAACCTCTTTATTGCTTTCACTCAACCATGAGCTCCTCTAGTCGCACATTGCTTTATAAACTTGTTCAAAATATGAATAATTACCCTTCAGATTTACTAGACCTCTTCAGTTTTAATTACTATGGAGCTGATTGAATTAATATCACCAGAAGGGGGGAAAAATTTACTTTAGCTGCTTATTTGGAAGTCAAAATATTTGCAGAATATGAACACTAGATAATCCCAACCCAACCAGACAGGATTGAATGAAGTCTTGTTTTCAGTGGAACATGTTTTTTGAAATATTTGTTTAAATCTGAACTCCAGACAGCTTATTATACAGATAATATTTATACATGTCAGGGGGCTCTTTCACTTGACACAGGTCTACTATTCAGTATGAAAGTCTCATATGCAGAAAACCTCAGATGTCTACAGAACACACCAACCAACAAGGTACAACCTAAAGCACCATGATCCTCCATCCACACTGGTATTTCTGAGGCTTTATTACTGCAGTGCAAAGCCCTGAGGAAGGGGGACTGCTGACCCAGAAACGCGTTGGCTATTCCTTAATTTTTTTATACTCATTATTAACACCCTGGACTGGACTTGATAAGCACTGTGGATTGTAGCGTTTAAGTTCTGCTTTACAAAACATAATATTTCTAGCCAGGACCTTAGGACTTACTGTTATTTTAAAATACAGATAGTAATATTGTAGGAAAATGGAGTGCACCACACGTACAGGGGTGAACCAGGGGACATCCATCTGGCAACTTCTAGTCATTTCTCCCCGTCACATTTTTGCCCCTGAGCCAGGCCCACAGTCTCTCACCTTAACACATCCCAGAATAAGAGTCCAATACACAGTGACTTTGGTTTATATACAATGCTCTTTATTGATGTTACACTGCATTCCTTACAGTCCATGCCATGCCAGCCATCTGGGAGAAGCAGCTGCCGAAATCTACCCTAGTCCTTCTCCAACCCGATCACACTTCTAGGTTAGTGGTGCCCCCAGCCAGGGGACAAGGGTGATGTCTTCAGTCAAATCCCCGCAAACTCATGGTCTCCGGATCCATAGGTCTGCATGACCTACCTCCCACAGGCTCCTCTACAGCTATCTCACTGCTGTCTCCTTATATTACCTCTGTCCAAAGGCTGACCACTCCCAAATGGTGTGTCATGGTTACATCAGAAGGAAGGTTCCAGATGTTCATTCACCTTTAACTTATCCAAAACAGTGATCTTTACATCTGCCTAGCCCAGCAACAGTTACATCACTCTTGTTTATTAAAGTCCAATGAACCCCTCACACCTGGTACACATGCACAGCCCTCCTTCCCACACTATAGAGGTCTGGCACTATGGGGTTTTGATCCAACCATAGCATAAATATGGAGTTCCACCAGGCTTCCACAAAGTTTAGGAGGGTTTTTCGGAATCTCTGAACATTTGTGATGTCAGATACTTATATTGGAGGAGGATGACAGGCTCCACTCTAATTAATTTAAAAGGTATTCTGAGATCAGGGCTCTGTGAGGGACAGCAAAGTTTAAAGCACCAAATGTGCTCATCCTTGTAATTGACCTTTCTTTGTGGGTATGGGTATCCTGGAACGCAAAATTGTTTCTACAAAGCTGAAAGCATTGAATTGCTAAGCTCCACCCCTGAGGAACTTCCAGACACTATAATCCCCTCTCCACAAAACTTTACACTTGGCATAATACAACAAGGCACAAATTGCAAAAAAGAGAAGTTTGGTCACTCCAGGGAACACGTCTCCTCTGCTCTAGAATCGGTGGTGGCGTTCTTTACACCACTGCACCCGAGGCTTTGTATTGCATGTGGTGATGTCAGGGTTGGATGTAGCTGCTCAGCCATGGACACCCATCTCATGAAGCTCCTGATGTAGGTCTGTGTTGGTGCTGAGGAAGTTTGGAACACAGTTGGCACTTGGTGGAATGTGGAATGTAACTTCCTGGCAGAGTTTCTGTAGTTCCTCATCACTTGCAATTTGCATTAATCCCACTTACAGATGATTATCTAGGAGTATCTAGAAGGAGTATCTAGAAGGGATGAAAGTTTACAAACTTACACTGGTAGACCTGGTACATGTTTTTTTTTTCTGCAGTAATGTGAATTCCTGTTTGCTGACAGGGAAATACTTTGCCCTTATCAAGTCTCCCGTAGTCGGCCGTCTGGCCAATATGCTAATATTATAAGTTATCCTTAATAGCTTTCCTGAGATGCCATTTCGCACAATCTTCAGTGAACTTAATGCCAAATGCTGCTTACCTGTGCGATCTTCACGGCACAGACATATTGCATTTGTTAATACTGTTGTACAATTTAAAGCTACAGAACTCCAGAGAGACATATGTGGTATATGTCTATATTCATCAATTTGTCATTAAGGAGCTCAGATTGGGTAAGAAAAAAGCAAAAGCCAAGCAGCTGTGTTTCAGTGCACATGTGCTAACAAGCAAAGAAAAACATATCTATCTGCTAATTTCCCTTTCTCTGTCCAACCACAGGCTGTGGAAGGGGCAAGACCTTTAGGTGTCATGTCACCACAAAGTGCTAAAATCAGGTATGGCCATGAAAGACATGCTACTAGCACATGGATAGACACCATATATATTTGTCATACATACAGAGTCTTAGCTTTGCAAACAAAATCTATTAGATGACTGCTTCTTCTAACTAAAGAAATGCCAAAATGTGAACATTGGCATCCAAATTGTATGCAGTCAAGTGCGGCAGCTGTTGTGTATAGGACGGGTCCTGCCAGAGAGGCATATTTACCATATATTTAGGGTCTGATTCCATTAGTTGGTATCCTGGAAGGATATATTTGCACAGCAACTATAGGTTGCTGAGTGTTTTGTTTAGTTTTGCTTACAGGGTCCCGAACTCTGGAATGGAAAGGAAGGAACTGAGTTGGCCTTCCGATTCCATCCTGGTACACTCTAGGGTTAACATCTGTTAACATCAGAGGAGTGTGGAGTAAAGTGTGTCTCCACTAAAGGAGCTAAGACCAGAGTGTCAGTGCTCCTGACCAGGTAGGAGATGGTGGGCTGCTTGAGCAGTGGATACAGGGGGGCTGACAAGGAGCATGGGGCCCAGGTCTGTTCCTGCTGGGAGACCAGTGATCATGTTTATTGAGCATTGAAGGTTTAGATGGCTTGGCATTATTCTGCAGAATGTTTGTTTTTTATTTGCATTAACCCCTGTGAGGGCAACCATTCTTGGACAATTAATATGGGCAGGAAGCCCTAACGAGATCCCTGTCATGTGAATTAAAGTAATTGAGAGCATCTTATAGGTGAACCACGGGAGCAGTGGACCCACCGTGCCATCAGACACGTGTGAACCAAGATGCAGAGTCTAAGGAGTCCCCTGGTACTCACCAGAGCACCCCGCAAGTAGTGTTTTGCTGCAGGTAACTCCCAGGTTGCGGTCCCTAGCTACACTTACTGGCAGCGGCTGAAATTATAAGGCAACGTACAGAGATGGCAGACAAAAGTCAGGGCAGGAGGAAAACAGGGTAGTCAAGATGGGTCAGTAACAATAATAGATGGATGTAGTCAGAGCCTATGGAACAGATACTGAAAGACTTCTTTGGTGCTCTTTGTAAGGCTTCAAATTCATGGTCAGGTGGTCTGATTGGACAGGACTCCAGGTGAGTGATAAGAAGCACTAGCAGATATTCTCCAGCAGAGGGAGCAGGAGCCACATCACATGCCATAATCTCTACCACCAGCAGAGGGAGCTGATCTACAAAAGGTCCTTGTCCTTTGAGGTTTGGGAAGTGACACAGCAGAACTAGTAGATGGCACAGCTGCAGTTACAGATCGCTGGGTGACACTGCAATATGTCACAACCCCTTTGAGGCTGAAACCCCCACAGTTGAAACTGTGCTCCTAAGCATATGGTATATTTGTAATTTAGCAAATATATTAAGGAACATTTGAAATTCCTAAAATTTGATTGGCCTGTATTTAGAGCTCTACAGCTCCTCTTCCTCATTCTGTGATCTTAGTCAGTACGAGCACTGTGGGTATTGCGCGTATGTTGGTGACATGTGGTATAATAAAACTTTTAGTAGGGTGATCAGGTGTTTTATATTCCAATTTTGTAAGTTGTGGCCAAAAATATATACATCCACTTTTCTCTGGATATATTGTGTTGTGTCTTTATTTAAGTTTAAAGTAATTTAAATGTCGGGTATATAATTTAAGCAATTGGAACAAGTCAACGCTCATAATAAATCTAAGATTTCCTGCAAAATCCTCCACTACCTCAATCCAGGATTCTGGAGATACTGAACTCTTTCTATTCTGCAGTGACGGGACACAACATCCTATTTTTATGTTTATATTTCCTATTTCTCTTCCTCTGAGCGGCTGCCATCACTACGTGACTCATCCCGCTCAATTGTTCCCAGAACAAAGCCTCTCTATGATAATGACGCCTCTGCAGGCCGCCGAGGACAATTAACCACTTTCTAAGAATCGCGGAATCCGTCTAACCTCACTTCTGCTTTCAGTCGCAGGAATATTTGAAGTTCCAGAGTGAAATGTTTTGTTCTGAAAGATTTGAAGCTGAGATGGTCACAGACATCATTTGAGTTCAGTGGCAGTTTTAGGCATGGCATGGAAAAAAATGTTTTTCTGATGCCCAGATGTCTTCTCCCCTATCCGCAGACTCACCCCCCCTCTCTCTCCCCAGGAGTAAAGATGTTTGCTGGGGGGAGGCAGGGATGTGCATGCCCCCCCCCCCATGAGTGAAGGGAGATGAGACTCAGAGATCCAAAATCTCATAAGTTTAACCTCACTCCCATGGGGTAGGGGCGTGAGGTCAGACTCTGCTGTTATGGACTGGGGGGGGCTGTCAGAGGGGGGTGCCCAGGGCGCAGACCGCTCCTGTCTGAGTTTAATAGGGGAACATGAGTTGAAGTTGAGATCCAGCTGAGATTTCATTCCAGGGGGACTGTATATTGGGGATGATATCAACACTTCGAGAAAATTTTAAATATAGTGCTTTATATTTGTCATCGTGAATATTCTAGATTTATTACATCATCAATTTACATTTACAGTCATATTCACCATCACCCATAAGGGCAGGGATGCGGTCCAAAGCATAGGGTCTAGCTTCCAAACAGTTTCTAACCAGCTGCTGGAAGGGGCTCAGGCTCTTACCCAAAATGTAGAAAGAACAGATGGTCCAGTTGTAGGCTTAATCGGGGAGATATGTTCTGCTCACCCAAGCCCTGGTCTGGGCACACTCCTTTGGAAAACCGCTGAGATCAGTATTTCTTCAGGCACTATGTGGCCTGCACCCACTTGGACAAGATGAGCAAGGGGCTGCCGTGGTCCAAAGGGAACCTCTTTCATTTGTCATCTCCCTGCGGCACTTGCTAAGTGGATGACGGCGGGGGACCCAGAAAAGAGGGAGCACCTTGCTCCTAGCTCAGACGTAGCACAAAAAGCCAGCTAAAACAAATAAACAGAAACATTTATTACCTCTGCCCAGAAGGGGGGATTAACACTGGGCAGATAACTAAATCAAAATACTGAGTAAGGGGGTGACCTCACCTTCCAAATTCTTCCAGCAAGTGCTATACAGAAAGATATGTAGTGACCCGAGAAAGGGCCACATAACTGTATTACATGTGCTGTACTATATTGGCTGTATAGTGCTTATTTGTTTGGTGTGTCCCCTTAAGGGTAGCACCTGTTGTGTACGTGCTGCTGAAACCATGAGTCATAGCTGGTTGTTTACTTCACTACTTTCCCTCCAAAAAGTAGTTACTTCTGCCCAGTTACAGGCCTTAAGCCAGCCCCTGTCTGAGGACATAAATAGTCAGTCCTAAGAAGATTCTGGGCTCTCTGGCTCTTCTTACTTGTCTGATGACTGCAGACAGTCCAACTAACACCCAGCCGATTGGATCCAGCAACACGGTAGCAGCACAGTAACGCTTATCCCTACGTTTGAACCCCTTCTCTGCCCTCAGGAGTCGGAGCTGCTGTACATAATCCTAAATAAACTGTAAATAGCCCCTACCAGCTTGCATGGACCTTCACTTTATTGGGGTGTGAGCTCAGCCTGGAAAGTGGACAAGAGGACATCCATCTCTAGAACCTGGTGTCGTGAGTAGAACTAAATATTGCACTCGCACAACACTACAGATACATTTCTTAAAGGTATATACACAGATTTACACATCATGTCATGACCCACTATATGATAAATATATATACAAGGGTATCTACATTTTCACTTCACTACACATGCAAATTATATGCAGGTTAAAATTGAGCCAATCAAGTTTGAATCTGCATACAATTTGCATACATTTGCATGCTAATATTGAAATATTAATAATATAATATTGAAAGTTCAGCCATGTCTAGTCTAGTAATAGCACTATGGTATTTTTCTGCACAGGTTTATAATGGTGACCATACCTGTGCAATGGAACTAAGTGGTCTCAACAAGGTGACCCCTCCCGGCCGGAACAACAACTATTTATGTAGGTGGCCATTGCTGACCTGCTTCTGTCTGGTTGGTATAGAAATAGTATTAGCTTCCCAAATTGTTTGAAAGTGTGCCACATCCCATAATTAAATTTGGAGCAAATTTTGAGGAGTGGTGGGTGAATGTATTCAACATTAACCCCTACACTTCCCCAAATGGATACTAGGGACTTGGTGGGGGACTTTTAAGGCACTGGTTGTATATAAATAGTACAATCTTATCACAAAGTATATAGGTATAGGTTACAACAGTTTATTGAAGGTGGTAATTAATCAGGTAATCAAAAGTACCAGCTTCCAACATAGGTATTATATAGCAAAGACATTACATAAAATATACAACAGCAGTAATAAATAAGCATATTTCACACAATAATGGGCAAGGTATACGACACCAGATATTGCACAAAATGGAAAACAACATATCCTCGACGCGCTTCGCCGATATGGCTTCTTCAGGAGGTTTGTACATGTTGTTCTTATCTAACAGGGTCAAACAATATCATCTTATTAGGTGTTACAATGTCTGAGCAAACTGTCTGGTTGGTGTTTTGATCCTCAGGATTTCTGAATACAGATTTAGCAAGTATGCCGTTTTAGAGTTGAGATAATTGCTATCTGCATGCTTGTTTCTTATGTGTGACTGAAACTACTGAAGCCAACATACCAGCTCTACAGAGGCTATTAGCATTCTTCACAATGGATTCAGCAATGACACCTTGAGTGACAATGATCGGTCACCTTTAGGGAAACTAGTGGGCAAATCCATAGCAAACACAGCAGAACCCAACCCAATGCATTAGGCCAAAATCATTTGGAAATAATCTGTCAATGCTGTAAGAGATGTAAATTGTCTGCTGTCACATTGGGTCACATTGGCACTTTTGTTGAATTTCTATGACTCCAAGACCCCGTTTTCCCGAAACGACTTTGCTGATCCCGCACAGGTATGACGCTCACGTAGTGATGATGAACGATGGTTTCGGCCCCTGTTATGGCGCCTATCTCACACCTTCAATCTTCAGCACCTCTTCCCATCAGCTCTGTGAAATAAAAGCCACCGCTGCCGCTATTAATATCCCGCCTGACAGCCGGACGAAGCACAAACAATGTTCCGTGGTATTTAGGGAAATCGTCAATACAAATGTCGCTTTCTTCTGTTAGAAATATGTTTCCTGAACTGAATCTGACAAGGTGACTAAAACCTGCAATTAGAGAAAGTTTTCCAGCTACAGAGCATCAGAACACAAACAACAAGTTATGTTCCCTCAAAATCACCTTCTGTGAGCTACAAATCCCCTCCCCCCACCCACCTCTGTGAGGGAAATAGAGGAAGATGTGTTTTTATTCCTATCCTTGGGTGACACTCATCTCTCTTCTAGCAATACAGTAAGTGATGTTGTCACCATATCATAGGAATCATTGTAGCATGATCTTGGGTTAACAGGTGACAACCAGACGGAACTCCTCACCCAAAACTTTTGCAGGCACTGTGCTAAGGCACCACCCCAGTTCAACCAGATTCTTTAAACAAGCATTGTGTCACGGATGAACCACAGATAGAGTGGACCCACCAACCTGTACCACCAGACCAGTAAAAACCAGGGTGCAGAGTTTACGGAGCCCCCGGTATTCCCCAGAGCACCCCGCAATGAGTGATGGGCTTGGTTGCGGGAGACTCCCAGGTTGCGGTCCCTAGCTACACTTACTGGCAGCAGAATTTCCAAGGTGAAGTACAGAGACGGCAGGCAGAGGCGAAAGTCAGACAGGCAGACGATAGTCATGGCAGGCAGCAAGCAGAGTAGTCACAAATGGTCCAGGGGTCAGTAACAAGCCTGTGGAACAGAGACTGAAGGACTTTTTTGTTCAGGCAACTTACTTTGTTCAGGCAACTTACTTTGTTCAGGCAACTTCCTGTTGCCTGAGGATTCCTTAAGTACATGATCAGGTGGTCTGATTGGAGCTCCAGGCATGTGATAAGGAGTGCTAATCAGGTATCCCCCAGAAGAGCAGGAGCCATATCAAGTGCCACACTCTCTTCCCCCAGCAGAGGGCGCTGATCTACGAAAGGTCCTGGTCCTCTAAGGTTTGAGAAGAGACACAGCAGAACTGACAGAGGGCGCCGCTGCAGTTACAGAACACTGGGTGACACTATGATCTGTGACACATTGCTTTACACAGTCTTCTGTTAGTATAATGAAAGGAATGTCCACATACATACTGGTACATTGCAGCAGACCAACTTAACTTCTCTTGGAATATATACAGGCTTTTACTATCCCTGCTCCCAGGGATAGGGTACAGGGACAGGGCACAGTTCATAGCCTAGAATGTTACAGGCTGAGGCTCTAACCTAGGTGGTGCTGATGTCTTTGTAATAGTAAGTGGAGAATAGCCTCTAATCCCACGACTCAATATAAGGGAGTTCCTTCTTCCTCAACCTCTAGCCGTTTAGTGAGATGTCACTTACATGGCAGAGATAGTCTTTGCAGTCCCTTTGGCCTGGATGCTACGCCTAACTCCCACAGAATTGTCCTGGAACAAGACACAGGAACTGCTCATGTTTAGAAAGCTGGAAAAACACCCCAGGCCCCTCCTTTCAAATATTTATACCCTGTATAACATGTCAGCACCTTCCTTGCACTGGGCAGAACCCATACTGCACAGGGAAGACATTCTTTTTTCTCAATGCCAAACTAACCTGAGTTTCTAGTAACTTCCATTACACTACAATATATCTGGCAGAATTACCAGGAGAAAATAGAGGAAATAACCTGGTGACATCATCAAAGCTTAACCGTGCTTCAGGTGATGGAAAGGACTGTGCATAGAGTATCAGAAGCTGTTGCCCACATGATGCTGAGAGCCCATGATTGACAGAACTGAGGTCCAATAAATATAGCAAGAAAGGGGTTAATGGGTGGAGAGACTGGAGGTCCCAGTCTATCCATCCATCAGAGTTTTCTCCTTACCGAAGCAAGGACAAGGGGACTTTCACGAGGCCATCCTACTTAACAGACATTACCCCATGTGGGGATTTTACCATAAATAATAAGTTTAGTGAGTAGCAAACAAGGCATGGTCAGAATAGCAACACAGTTATAAATGAAACAAAGGGTTAATGGGGTCCAAATAATGTAGTCCTTGTTTAAAAACAAAACAGTCTTTTAATCCTCATGTAAAAAGAAACCGAGTGTCAAAAGTTCCTCCGGGCTAAGATGATAAAAAATATGTCCGATTCATCTTTTGGGTTTATATATTGTCCCATCCACCTCAAGTGAGGTGGATGGGACAATATATAAACCCAAAAGATGAATCGGACATATTTTTTATCATTAACCCCTTTCTTGCTATATTGTCTTTTGGGATGTTGGCCATATACCTACTGGGGAGGAAGTGTGGTAATTTCTTATGCAAATGAGGTCCAATAAATGAAAGGGGAGGAACCAGGGACAGAAAGGTCTAGATTGGGAGTGTCCTCACTTTTTTGCCTTACAGACTGCTTTATAATTGACTGAATAAAGATCTACGAACAATAAAAATGGTAACCAAATATTTAATGATATACATACCAATTATACCTAATAGATGTTAAAGGCAAAATAGAAAAAAGAGGCAGGGCACCACGATTTGCTCCTGATGCCTTTGCAATCTACCAGTAGATCGCTATGGACATCTGGTGCACCCCTGGTCAATCAGGTTGCAATCTTTCTTCAAGTTCATCCCTATAGTGTTTCATGAGTTTGACGTCAGGGCTCTGTATGGATCTTCCAAATTCTTTTGCATCTCACCCAACTGTGGATCTATGGACTTTGCTTTAAACACAGAGGAACAAAATGGTGTTCCCCAACTCTTGTCAGACATGTGAAAGGTCCCAGTTGCCTAAAATGTACATGATGAAGCTTAAAGATGTCCCTCCACCAAAAATGACAGGCCTAGCACAACCCTTGAGGAACAAACCCATATTATTACCCTTTCTCCACCATTATTCACAGTTTGTACAAAGCATTCTGTCTGGTTATGTTACCCAATGCCCAGCTTCAAAATTTATGCTGCTTCTTCCTCTTCCCTCCGTCTTGCTGTCTTCATGTCTGACAAACATTTTAGTTTAGATCTGCTTAAATGTTCATGTGCTTCCAGTATGTGGTTAATAGCATTCCTTTCATTAGGGTTTCGGAGGTGAAGAGCAAACTGTGGCTGAGGCTCAGAACAACATAACTCATTACCCGGCTGCGGCATTCAATCTTTCGGGAGAGTTGCTGAACAGCGCATGAGGATTCCGGAAACCTCGGCATTGTACGCTGTCCAGGGAGGCCTGCCAAACTTCACACCTCCTTTTAATCTTTTCCTCGGTGAGGACCATTTAATGCGACGCTGCAGTGATCATGAATCTCAGGAACATCATTACAGGCGCTCCTTGGCATTGCCATCATGCAGCTCACAATTCATATCATCTCCAAGGTGTGCTGACCTCTATGGGGATCGCTGCTCCTACTAAGTCACTGGTTGGGTTTGCACAGTTAAGGTGGACAGCTCCATCTTAAAGATCAGCTTCAGCTCATGGGTTAAGTCAGACTGCCAATCATCAATGTATGTATTACCGTATATGCTGTAAAAGCAGAGTGACCTACAATTAAAAAGAAGATTCTGGAGAAACTGCATGACTCGAGTATAAGCCTAGGGTGGGAAATGCAGCAGCCACGGCACAGGAACACACAGCAAATGCGCTTTTGTTTACAGATGTCATTATTTGAACGTGGTGATTTGTGACTTAATTGCAAAAGCCCCTGAACATGATGTCATCACCAACTGGAGGTGAAGAAAACGGTTGGGGGAATATTGTAAAAAAAAATATTGCTCTAGCACAGGAGTGGGCAAACTTTTCCAATCACAATGCACTTTTAAATTGACAGATGGGTCAAACAAAATAAAGGCCGTTTTATCCTAAGTCCTCCCTGCCTAGGTTGGAAATTTAAACAGATAACATTGATATATTGTCCATGCAAAAAAAAATATTCTGGCGGGGAGGTCAAATAAAGAAAAATATAAAACAAATATATATATATAAAGTGGCTTTGGATAGTTGACTTAGGTGTTGTCCCTACTTGTGCGGCCGGCCGCGGGGCAGCGCGGTTTTGAAGCACACCACGGCAACCATGGGCAGCCGCCTCCATTCATTTCAATGGCTGTGTCCCCACTCAAGCGGGTGGCCGTGGGCGGCTGCGGTCTGAACTGCGGGCTCCCATCACAATCATTCTTGAGGTATCATCTCCACTTATTGCTAGTAATTCTTCAGGCGCGTTGTTACCTGCACCCACTTGGACAAGAGGAGGAAGAGGATGCCCTGGTCCAAAGGGGACATCTTTCATTCGTCATGGGTGTGTAGTCTTCCCGCAGCACTTGATAAGTGGACTGTGGTGGGGGACCCAGGAAATCACGGGAGCTCTTGGCTCCAGAGAGAGCAGCGGCAAAAAGCCCGCCAAACAAACTAAACAAGTCCATTTATCACCTCCACCCAGAGGTGGGTCTTAGCCAGTTGCTGGGCAGATGGCAGATGCTTTTGCAGAAAGATACATTTTCTTAAATAGATATTCACAGTAATGTACAATAGGTCATGGCCAGCTATACAATAAGTACATATATACAATTTAAATCCAATCCCATTACACTACAGTAGCATTGAGAACTTCCTTATTAGTGTTGAGCTCGAATATTCGATTTTCGAATATTTAGCTCGAATATCGCTATTTCGCCATTTCGCGAATATTCGCGAATATATCATCGGATATCCGACGCGATCGCGATTTTTCGCGATTTATTGCGCTTTTATAACCGCGATCCATTGCAATGAATGGGATCGCGATGATATAATCGCAATGTGATTTTTTAAAACGGAAATGACGGATATTCTCCCAGTCGAATATCCGAGCTCCATTGACTTGCATGCATTGCGCATATTTGGTCGCATTGCGCTTTCTTGGATAATCGCGATTTCGAATTCCGCCAATCTCCATTGACTTGCATGCATTGCGCATATTGGGTCGCAATTGCGATTGTTAGATCGCAATTCATGTCGTAAGTGCGGATATTCGTGATTACGAATATGGAATCGAATATTATGGCGGATATTCGTGAAATTACGCGAATTCGAATATTGCCTAGTCGCTCATCACTATTCCTTATTTCAAGTGAAAGGATATCATAGTTCATAGTTCTGTGCTTTCACCTTTGTAGTAACAGGTTGGGGATGGCCCTTTCCTTCTCCCACACCATGGTGCAACATTCCAATGCACCAGTGTAAAATCAATATGGTTTAGGGGGTTTGGTGTGGACGAACATTACTAACAGAGCCTTAAGGCGTCCATGTACCTACAGATGGACGCTAGATCAATGGCCACTTCAAGCACTGACATTACTCCTGGCCATCTTTCTAGCGCCCACTGATGCGGCCACCTCTGTCTTCGAGCGGGAACAACTGATCCCCCTCGAATACAGGTCTTTTGAACAGGTAACGGACATGTCGGTAAATCCTGATCGAATTTCAGCCTTCGCTGGACACCCTTATGGTCAACTGGAATGAGCTAAATTGGGGAATATAAGCCATCTGTAGAACATTTTCCAGAAGTGTGGAAGTTGTAATGGCTGGAAAGGGAGAACCAACCATATACTGATCCTGGATACCAATAGATTTAGTTGAATTGAATAAGATGAAACAAAATTAAACAAAATAAAACAAAACAACAGACACGATGGTTGAAAAAGAGCCTCCACTCGAAACGCGTCCCATTGTTCCTGTTGAGCCCACCAGCATCTGTAAGCAGGAAGTGATCTCATCCCCAACCAGGAAGTGAGGTCATCTTGGAAAGCACACGGCCCTGAGAGATCCATCCTTGTAAATCTTTTTTAATGTGAGTATCTTGTCTGTTGTTTTGTTTTATTTTGTTTAATTTTGTATAATCTTATTCAATTCCGCATAATTTAACCATTTGTTGTACTAGGTTGTGCGCCTCTGTCCTTGTTCTTATTTGTCTGTTACAGGGCCACACTCCTCCATTTTGAACTTAAACTTAAACACCAACCCCTCATACTGACTCCATTTTACTCTGCGATCCTTGCTCAGGCCCCATACACCCACTGAG
>CM070038.1:96022898-96039380 GCA_036250615.1 Ptychadena robeensis
TACCCAGGGGGAGCCGGTGAGACACGCTTTGTCCCTGGCACACTCGGCGCTCCTCATGGCAGGGGGGCCACCGGTCCCCTCTTTTATCCCCAAATGGGAGCGGGATCTTGGGTTCACCTTCACGGCAGCACAGAGAGATAGGGTTCTGACCCTCGCCCACAAGTCTTCGATATCTAGTAGGCTGCAGGAAACTGGCTATAAACTCCTGACGCGCTGGTATAGGACTCCTCAGGTCCTGCACAAATGCTACCTCAACCTGCCAGACACTTGCTGGCGATGCGAGGCCCACCTGGGCACCCTGCTGCATATCTTCTGGGAGTGCCCCAGGATACAGGGCTTCTGGACCTTGGTTAAGGAGTTGGTGTTTAAGCTTACGGAGACAGACTTGGGGTGGGAGCCGTCTACCTACCTTCTCCATAACAATGGGATACCCTTGCCTCGGTACAAGAAATCTTTGGTTATACATTTGCTGAACTCGGCGAAGGCGTGCGTTCCGGCCCTGTGGCGCCGGACGGAGACCCCTACGATGGCACACTGGTTTGCGAGAATCGATTAAATTCGGTGCATGGAGGACCTGACTTGGTCAGCACGGGGTCGACACGCACGTTTTCGACGACAGTGGTTTCACTGGGACAATTTTTCATGCTCTGCTGACTATGGCGTGTTTCTGGTTCGCAGCGGTTGATACAGCTGCTTCAATTCTGGAATTAAGGCCTCGGGGCACCCACCTTGTAACCCCCCCTCCCGCCCTATCCTTCCGTTGTCCATGTCTTTTGTAGATGTTATGTGTGGAATGTATGAATGTATGATAGATGTTGGATGTGTGTTTGGTTATAGGTTTGTGATAATTTGGGTATGCTTGCCTTATATGCTGCGGTTGGTATCCATATATGTTGCTGTTGTTGGGGCTGGTCAGGTTGGCCGGCTAATATACAGATTCGATAGGATTCGTTGATGGGCCGTGAGGGCCCCATTTTATTAGTATTTGAATGTATACCCAGGACACCTTAAGCTGTTTGTGTATTTTCTTTGTAATGCTTGTTTGTCCCAATAAAAAATTTGAATTGAAAAAATAAATAAAACCTAATTGTAGCCCACAATTCAAAAAGTTTGCCCACTCCTGCTCTAGAAGGACAGAGCCATCTTTCTTTAGCCATCATCTATAGTCACCGTCTATATCCTGGACCAAGAAATGTGAACATGTGACTTGTTACAGCCTGATCATATGTGGAGAGGAAATGCCACATCCGGCATGCAGCAGACTGATTACATTACTTCCTAGGCTCAGTCACTGACTTTTGAGCTTTTTAGTCAAGTTGGAGGTTTGTTGATGCTGTATCTGTGAAGATTTTTTTTATGAAGAGTTTGTTCTTCGTTGTCTCTTTTCCCAAAGAGAAACAAAATATTTTTTGTCTCACGGAAAAATTTGCGGTGATTCGGGGACGGTTACATTTCTAGCAAGTGGTGAACGTGCCGGATTCTAGAGATCAGATAAGTCACCAGCCAGAGGACGGGGAGACACCGGTGTACAGCGGATGGTCTTATCGCCCGAGCGCTCGTATCAGAACAGATTATTTACAAGCAACGGCAGGAAATGAGGCCGCGCCGGGAAAGATATTCTAAGAGAGCGCCAGAGTGGAAACAAATGTCACTTTCCTCGCTAAATTATAGTCCCCGGAGGCCCGACACCACAAGTACATCCATATTACCTTCCTCGTCTCTTCCCGTTATATCGTAGCAGCTAATCTGTCATTTTATCCCCGCCGTGATAATGTCGCTACAAAGTGTCCACTTCTCGCCATCGCGTTTCCTGGCACGTATTCCTTCTGGAGTGGACACAAATATATTGCGTTCACAAATGCTGGACAATAATGTTTCCTCAGAATTTGTGATATATATTCTTGTCAGGTTTTGCGAACTATAAGAAGCACTGCATGATGCAACCCTATACAGAGGTGAGTGCTTTTCTGGCCACCCTTGGCTGACACACAGCACATCTCATCAGCACTCTTCGTACATTGCTACAAAATTGGCTCCCTACCCCCTCCGAGTAGAGATGGTCAATTTAAAAAAATAAAAAAATTGGACGATTTCGACAATTTCTAATTAATTGCAAAGCCCCTGAACATGATATCAACACCAAACGTGTCACACTTTCGACTTTGTATTTGAACTCAATTTATGCAAAAATTACATGTGCTAGAGCAACACTTTTTTTTCTAAATGTTCCCTTAACCCTTCTCTACATCTCCAGCAATTGTGGTGATGATACCATGTTCAGGAGCTTTGCAATTAGCTCACAAAGTTAGCAAGTCGAAAAATTCGACCATCTCTATCTCCAGGTGGAACTGGATATCTTCAGAAAGGCAGAGCATTGTTTTCCATTGTCAAAGCGAGAGGTACAATGGTGACCAGATGAAGGAAGCAGTGCCCCATTGCAGATATAAAGGATACCCATGGGTGCCTCAGCATTAGTGATGAGCAGCATAGGCAATATTTGAATTTGCGATGGGCCAGCCCCACTTTCGAGCACGGGCACGTATTTATTTATTTTTACGTATGTCTGTCGCCCCACTCCCATTTGCACGTTTTGTCTTTGTTCACTAGTATGGGTTGACTAGTCCTTTTGGATTGCCCCCGAAAGTGGTGGGGAGAGATTGCTTACGGCTCTGGCCCGGCAGTCTCTCCAGTTTCGGCCCCGACTACTTGGGAGACCCGGCTTTGGCTAGGTCACCTTGAGGAAAGGGGTACCCGGATCTTAGCACCCGGGGGACTTGGCTTTCCGGTCGAGGCCCCCTGGGGAAAAGGTCATTCGAGGGACGTGTGGCTTCGGCTGCCGCCCCACTTGCCACTCCCCCCGGGGGTACCGGTCCTGCAGCTCCTTTTGGAGCGGGAACATCACGAGAAATCCATGCTTGCTTACAGTGTTTTCACGTTTTGTGCACTCACTTTTTTGTTTGCACTGGTTGCAAACGAGTTATCGTATGGGTGCTTGCACTCTCCGAGGCTCCAAAAAAAAAAACTATTTGAATTTGCGATATTTCGTGAATAATTCTACTAATATTCGCACATTGCAAAAATATATGCACAATTATAATCACCTCACAATTACCTTCACATGTGCTATTTATTTTCGCATTGCAAATATATATTCGCAAACCATGCCCATAAGCATCCCAATGGTTGAATGTTCGAAATTGCGAATATATGCTGCCATATTCGTGAAATTTGTGAATTCTCGAATAGCCGATATTCGCCGAATATATTCGCAATTCGAATATTCAAACTCAACACTACTCAACATCCTACCTGTACCTGGGGGATTGTTGGCCTAACCAGCACAAGGAGGGAGGATTGCTTGCTCAGACAGCACATCCATAGGGAATTGCTGGTTAAGACAGCCCATGAGGGAGATTGTTGGCTAAAACAGCACATAAATGGGGGATTGTTGACCAAGACACAATATGGGGAGTGTTGTGTATTGTTGGCCCAGACAAGGGTAACACTTGACCAAGACAGCATATAATGGGGTTAGAGCTCAAGGCAGCTTGTGGAGGGGGAGGGGGTTGTTGGCCAAATCAGCACAAGAGGGGATTGCTTGCCCAGACAGAACATCCATAGGGAATAGTGTCCAAGACAGCCCATGGAGAAGATTGTTGGCCAAGACAACACATAGATGGGAGATTGTTGAACAAGACAGCATATGGTGAGTGGTGTGTATTGTTGACCCAGACTAGGGCAATTCTGGACCAAGATAGCATATAGGGTGGGGGGTTAGAGCTATCGGCAGCACATGGGGGAGGGGATTGTTTGCCCAGACAGCACACCCACAGGAAGTTGATGGCCAAGACAGCCTATGGGGGATATTGTTGGCCAAGACATCACATAGATGGGGGATTGTTGACCAAGACAGCATATGGAGAGTGGTGTGTATTTCTGGCCCAGACAAGGGTAATTCTCGACAAGACAGCATATAGGGGATTAGAGCTCAAGGCAGCTCATAGGGTGGGGGTATTTGCCAAACCATCATAAGAGGGGAGGATTGTTTGCCCAGACGGCACATCCATAGGGAATTGCTGGCCAAGACAGTCTATGGGGTAGATTGTTGGCCAAGACAGCACTTGGGACAGATTGTTGGCCAAGCAGATGTGGGGGGATATTTGGCCAAGAAAGTACATGGTTGGTGGGGGGATTGTTGGCCAAGATAGCTCATGACTGGGGTATTGTTTGCCAAAACAGCACATGAGGCAGATTGTTGGCCAAGAAAGCACATAGTGGCGATTGTGTTAGACAAGATAGCAAGGGTAAGCTATGTTAGTAGTGTAGTGAACAGAATATACCAGAATTCTCAAGTTTGTTTGGCAATGAGACAGATATTAGTCTCTGTATGTTTTTTCTTGTACTGTATGTTCTGGAAATCCCCAGTACAGTGTTGTAACTGCCCAGTAACAGGAGAGGTGCTGATGTGTCATACAGCATGTCTATATTAGACTGATAGGACTTTGTCTGCCAGCTTGCAGCACCTGTGCCAAGCTCCTTGGGACTTTCCAGGATGACCCCATTGGATTGGGCTTTCCATCTCAGCCTAAGGGACTGAGGAAAATCACCTTTGCCATGTCAGTGTTACTTTCTTGCAGGGCTAGGGGTTGGGATAGGAGCCCCCCCCCCCCCTTAATACAGCTTTGGGATTAGAGTGGGAGTTGATTTTGGATGGAAATATAATGATGAAACCATATAGAGGTCGAGTAGAGCTCAAACAACTGTATGTTACTTTTTCATAGAACACTTTCATAGTATTCAAGGAAGGAAAACTTTCTTAAATGAGATTTAAAATATCTTTTATTCAATCAAAGTAGTAAAACTTTTACATAGTTAGGAAATCACACAGCTCTTCCATAAAGAATAAGACAAGAACTTTCCATAGTTTCCATAAGACTAACAAACTTTAGTAAGACAACCCAACAGCAATGGTGAACGTGAAATGGAAAATAAATAGTTTGGGCTGGAGTTCCAACGTGATCATTAACTTTTAGGATAAACTCTGTGATGTGCTTGTTTATGTCTGGGAAGGGGGTTAATAACTAAATTAACTGCTATTTAGGTGAGCCCTTAGTAGGTCCTCCTATTTCAGACTGTACTCCAGAATAGTTGCTTTTCAGGCTTCCGGGTGCTGGAAATGCAAAGGAAATACCCCCTATTGCCTTAGGGTTGCACCTAAGGACCTCAGGTTTCCAGAAACATGCCTCTGGATATATATGAGCATACACGGTGTGGGTGGGGGGTGGGGGGGGGGGGGGAGCAGGGACCCCGTAGGCATCTTTTAATTTGCTTCTGCTGAGAACAATCAGACAGATACCAAAAAGGTTGAGACCTTGTGATCCAGAAGCAGATCCCACAGGGCTTGAGACTCTCTCAAGCATGGAAAGGGCACAAGAGACCCAGGTTCCAGATGCTCTTCTGGAAGGGGAATCTTCTTTCAAGAATTAACAAACTTCCACTACATCATCCAATGTCAAGCTGAATGGTGAGTACAGTCTTAAATTGTTGTTTCTGGTAGGCTAGGAACATGTTATGTTAAATTGCTCTAAAAGTAGGATTAGTATTATTGGTGTTTCTTGTATATTACACATATTTTACAACCATTTTTATCATTAAAAGGTTAGGTAAGTAAAAATTTGGGAAGCCTGGAATGGATTTTTGTCATTTCCATTATTTCCTATGGGTTTTGACTTACAACCCACTTGACTTACAACCAACCCTTTGGAATGAAGTAAGTTCGTAAGTCAAGCGTCCACTGTATTTTCTTTAGAAAGCAAGGTCCAAAAAACTAAGTTAGTGCAAAAGGGACTATTGTATGGAAGCAGTAGTCCCTTGGAGGTCTCATACGTGGAATTTGAGGGATTCAAAGGCTGGTTGAGAGCTAATTTATGAAAGGTGTTGAGTGATTACCAATGGGGGGCCTCGGTAAACTGTTAGCATTGAAAATTAGAGAATTGACCCAATGTCCCCCATCTCTTGATGTTTGGATCCCTCAATGAAGCTAATGTGGTTTTAGGACCTAAACGAATAATGTGTGCTCCAGAAAAACTCGAACTTAAAGTAAACTTTGTAGATGACCTTCAACGTTGATGGATATATCCTATGTGCCCATTTTAAGCAGATAATTTTACATTTTCAGTTCTTTGCCCGACCTCATTGCCCTTGGCATTGCCTTACTAAGTAGATGCATACATCTCAAATGTTTCATTTTTCCTGTACCCCAGCCAGTTGGCATCATTAAGCTATTGAATTATCCTTTTCAGCTTTTTCAGGTCTGCTTCAAAAGAACAAATAACCCAACCCCCAGGTCTACAGTCCTCCAATCGTTACTGATGAAATATCAATTTCCCGCGTGCCGATCGCAGCCATTGTTTGTGCTTTTAGAAAAAAGAAAATCGAAGTTGATTGACAATGCTGCTTGCAGTCGTCCACGAAACTCCAAGTAATCTGAGGTTACACGCGACAAGCAACGTTTGGCAAACCAACATGGCTGCTGATTTCCCCATAATCCTTTGCCTTTCAAGGCCGTTCATGTACTTTCCAGTCGTGCCGTTGTCACAATTCTTATTTTCGATTTGTGCCATTAAAAAAAAAGAGAAATTATCCTGAAAAAAAAAACAGTCCTTTTATCGTCCATTAGTTATAGTTTTTGCGAAACGTGTTGCAACACAGTAAGGTTTTTCTGGCCAGCTCAAATGTGAATAACACTTTTTCAAGTCTTGTGTCACAGCAATAGAAAAGAATTATCCAAAAAAAGGCCCCAAAATAGTGCTTTGAAGGGAGGGGGGGGGGGGGCACAGGCTTTCACTTAAAGGCCAAGTATACTCTATCATCAGATATCATCAGTAATATGAGGGACTTTCAAAACCATCAAGTCTACCTGTGTTCAATCGCAGAGGACCCGGCACTACATAGTTGTAGATCTAAAGCTGGCCATACACCTTCAGATTTCTCTGTCAGATTTCCTTCAGATCAGATTTTGTTTTACCAAAACCATGTAATATGAGGACCTTTCTACACCTTCCAATCACTATGTATTCTATCAGGGAGGACACTATACTACATGGTTGTTGGTAGATCTGATCTGATGGATATTGTATGGAGGAATCTCAAGGTGTATGGCCAGCTTTAAGGATATCTGACAGACAGATCTGAAGGTGTATGGCCAGCTTAACAGTCCCCCTTTATCTACAATATTTTCTCCTGCCAAACTCCACACACTACCTGTAGAAGTCTTGTAGAAGTGTTGAAGCCTCAGTAAGCTTCGGAGGAAGATTTGTCTGGAAATTAGCAGCATCTGGTGGCTCAGGCAGGTGGAGAGGAGAGCATTTAGTACTCCAGCACTGGACAATTGAGTTATCATTCTGTTTTGACCAAGAGTCCATGTTCATGAACAGATAGCTCTTGGTACTGACAAGTACCCTGACGCTACCTTGTCCTGTAGTGTCAGGGTACCCAAAGACATTTAAGCCCCCACACACGGATAGATTTTTCACTGCAGTCGATCAGTTTGGGAATCGGAAAACCCCTGTTCGATTGATCCTGCTCGAAGAAATGTCAATCAAACAAGGAACCAACATGTTGATAAATCCCTGATCGATCGCCATTACTTTAGATGGTGACTGGGAATCGATTGCTTAAAGTGGTCGATCGTTTAGCGATTCCTTGCACCACGGCGCCGCGATTGATCGCACAGGTATCAACACATTTAGGGTGGGGGGGTTTAGTCTTTGGAGTTGGTAATTGGCTGCTTTGGTGGACAATTAAAACTGATGCTGAAACTCATACAGCATTTGTTATAAACCAAATTTTAGATGTCCCAAGCCACATCTGAACTTCATTGTGAACTCCGGCATTTCAGATTTCCTAATGGCTCAGGGCTCATTCATACAAGCTACGCTGCAGCTATGTTGTGGTATAGTACCGTAATGCGGCTAACGTTACCACAAGGAAACCTGTGTACCTTTCATATTAGCCCTGTGCTTGTATTTCCACCCTGCAAAAAGTGGCCATACACGGATCAATTTTCCATTTGATCAATGAACGATCAATCGCTATGCGCGGTTGCCAATCAAGTGGAAAATCCTGAAAAAAATACAGGAACAGACCTGTCTAGGGGGCGGAGCTAAACACAGACTGCTCTGCACAGGGCGGGCGGGGAGAGTCTCCCTCCTCTGGAGCTGTCCGGTATCCAGTTCCCCTCTCTGCCGAGTGCTGAGGCAGCAGCCGGAAGCTGTTCAATGGGAACCCTGGTCCAGGTGTACACATGACCATGATCCCTACTCGACTGGAATCTATGTGCAACATGGTAAATATCTATTCCCGTTCAATCGACCCGCAATCTAGCGCAGCGTGATGACATCACTGGATATCGACTGTGTATGCCTAGCTTAAGTTTCTTCCATACACCGGTATAAGAAATACAAGCACAGTACAAAATGTGTTTCTTTTTTGCCCATCACGAATGCAGTTAGTGTATAGGGCCAGGGCAGCCGTCAGAAATCATAGGGCCGCGTACAGCAAAAATGTCCGGGCCCCATGACAGGACTTGTAGAGCGGGGGGTGCTAGGAGAAACCCCTGCCCCCCCCCCCCCCGGCGGCTGCTGTACCCTTCAGGCAGCACTCTAGCTATCCGGGCCCCCCTAGCTGCCCGGGCTCTGTCCCCCCCTGACGGCGGCCCTGGATATGGCTAGTTTCAAGGACCCCTCAGACTATGGCTGCTCTATATCTGCTTGGGATGTTTCCTGAACAGCCTTAATTTAGCTGCAAGGTTCCAACTTTTTATTTCTAATATTCTTGGTAGAAATATTTTAGGGCTTTCAGGTCTGCTTCTTGTTTTTCAAGACAGCAGCCGAGTTTGTTCATTTTTGACCCATCATCTCATCATGCAGAACTGCCAGGAGTTTCCCAAACTATGCTAGAACCTGGTTTCAAAGCCTATTGACTTCAATTGGACTTCTGATGCAGAAATTCTAGGACAATGTTTGATTGGTCCATAACTGATTGCATTTCTGAAGTTTGCTTATCCCTGGTGCAATAAAAGTGCCACCTTCAAGTGGAAAGCTGTTCTTGCTCATTGATAGTAAACAAGGGATTCCTCCGAAGTGTCTCTCTCTGCTACAAACCAAATATGACATTACCACAAATAGGGGTCATAAGAACATGGAACAATTGCATCAAACGAGGACTTCTAGAGGTCAAAGCCCCAGAGACACATAAGAACCTACGGATTGACTCAACATGCCAACACCAGACCAGATTTAGACTTGGCTTTCATGACTTGGCTCTTAAACATAAATATAACCATACCATGTGCATAAAAATTTAGTAAAAATTGTGTTGCAGCACATACAGGTTCTTCTACCACTGTGTGTTAGCTGAAGGAACATCTAGATAGAACACCCTTCCAGAGGGCTCATAGACAATACACTTTTTTAAAACTTTTTGAAAAAAATCAGTCTGCACAGAAGCTGTGATACCTGCATTTGGAATAGGCCTTAATTATGGGCTGAGCTTGGATCAAAGTTGTGACCAGTGAAGATAAAAGCTGAATGTTTGATTAAAAATAATTCAGCTTGGCTTTAGCCTTTTGTCCAACAACTACTACTTTTTATATTTTCAGTTTTGAGCAGAGAGGATATGGGTCATAAAACCTTTGTGTAATTTTGAGTATGTGTCCAGACTTGGCATACTTCCTTTTTATTCCTATTTCTTTAGTTGTTTCCCTTCTCGGCAGTTTCTCCCGCTTCCGTATGTGGACGCATAGGGCCCCGAGTCCCCCGAATGGCCCCGCAAAAATATTGAGCGCATAATTGTCTCAGTTCTCCAACCCTGCTCAACAACTTTTCTGCTAGCAAGCTCAAAAACTTTTCTAGCAACCCCCCGGTCAACAACTTTCCACAGGGGGCTGCAGGCAACAATTTTGCATAAGGCATATCCACCGAATGGAGGACCTCACAAGCTTAATCAAGGGTGGCACGCTTTCAAAGCATGGCTCCCATGGGACCGTTTTGTGACCTTATGTGATTTTGGTGTTCTGCTACGCGATTGACCCTATCCTCCTGGAGAGTGATGGACCACTCCCCCCCCCCCCCCCCTGTCTGTCTCTCTCTCCAACTCCCTCTCCCCTTCCCCCCTCTTTTTTCTCCCCTCAACTTCCTTCCCTTTTACTACTATCACTACTTTCTTTAAAGCCCCCTCCCCCCTTCTTCCCTTTTCCTCCCCCACCCCCTTCCTTCCGTCCCTCCCATCCCTCCCTCAATAACGATAAGAGGTAACCACCTCCACGTTGATGGTGTCAGGATTCTACCCGGGAAGACTCGGGGAAAATTTTTATTACCTCCGCTCCGGTGTCCTCAGTCACAACCAAGATTTTCCTGCCTTTTGTTCCAGTGACTGATACGTGGCCTACCTACCCCCCCTTTCAACCCCCTCTCCCTCGTCCCTTTTACCTTGCCTCCCTATTGCTCACCTCAGTTGATCAGTTCATTCAAGTATTACATTGTGGACTATGTTTCGATTTCTTTGTATCGTAAAAATCTCAATCAAACTTGGAATTAAAAAAAAAAAATAATTTTGCATAAGGCCCCCCAAATGCTAGAGGTGCTGGGAATTCAGCTGTAGAAATAGTTTCCAGTTGAAAATTAGAAGCTCACAGGGCTTCCAAACTGCTAACATCCACCCAAACTGAAAGAAAGGTTTTAGCTGATGGGGTACCCATGATAATCCCTCCTATGTCACCAGATTACGTGTCTCATATGGCGTTGTGCAAAACAGAGCCACCCAGGCTGAGCCCCGGGACCTTCATATGGAATATGACTAGAATAAGATGGGGATATAGTTGTGTATAAATGTTGCCTATAAACAGATCCATGAACAAAATATATTTCACCATTAAAGTTGAATTTCAGGCAGATATAAAAAATATCAATTAACACAACTCTGCATTAGTTAATATTGTTTCAAGTAAGCAGCAGAAGGCTACGTTTCCATTGCATTAGGGGTGCATTCTATTAATGCATCTGCGTTAACGCGGGGGTCCTGTTTCTGACAAGGGGAGTTGCACATCAAAAACTGATACCCATGCGTTTTTGACAGGTCCAGTGCTTTCTTTATGGGTGTGTTAATGCAATCCAATCTTGAGTTGGGTTCCATTGCATTTATATCAGTGTGGTGCTCGGCATTGCCATCTTCTCAACAGAATGGATTCTGAACCAACCATGGAAAAATTTCATTGACTGATGTTTTTAGAAAATACCGTATTTTTCGGACCATATGACGCACTTTTTCACCCCCAAAATTGGGGGGGAAAAGTGACCGCGTCTTAGGAGTCTGAATGTGCGACCACACCGCCGGCCGACTCAGCCGCAGGGTGCCGTCGCACAAGTGGCTTCCCGCCAGCTACTCCAGACAGCAGCAAAGAGCTGGCCTGCCGTCATTTTCAGAAGAAACGGATCCCCTAAACTTTCGCTCCCCTCGCATTCCCCACATACGCGACCACACAGAGGGAGCTGCCTGGCGTGTTCAGTTCGGCTACTGCGACCCCTCGGCTCGGCATTGGTCGCAGGGCGGCACGAGGCCCGAAATCCTCGCTCATGGTCAGAAGAAAGCTAAAGACCATCTAACATGCCAGCTCCCCCTGCATTCCCAACATACCGAAATACAGAGGCCAGAGACGCTATTTCCCCCAGATTCCACGACTGCTGTTCACGCTTCGGCTCCACTAGATGCCCCCCTCCTCCCGCACCCGCGTGTGCAGGGGATGCCGACACACTCCTGCAGAACACTGCAAAATCAGTGAGTGGAGGTGTTGACGCTTGGCATTATCCCATTGATGGTGAAAAAACATAGTAAAATCTTTTTTTTCTGGATTTCGCTGCCCTAACACCACTGGGTGCTGTCTTATGGTCCGGTGCCGCTCATACCGCTCCGAAAAAACCCCGCCGTACCTCTCCTTTTTAGCAAATAAGGACTTTTTTATTTTGGGCGCCTCCAAGAAGCCTATTCTTTTTCTAGTGGTTTACCACTAATTTACCTATAGGGTCTTATCTCCGAAGTTATTTGGGACTTGGCATCCAAATAATCGGATCACTATAGGCAAAGAGTGCGACCTTCACAACACTGCGTGGGGACAGTGAATGAATATCTCCACCTGCGCTTCAAAACATAAAGGTTGCTAGTTGGATGGTAGATCCATCACATGTTATACATATTGGGTCCAACCATAAGCTAGCGACCGTAATAGTAAGTTCACACATGCTGACTCAGCCCTAATAGTATAATCCCTCATACTGCTCCTTACTGGTCTTTGTGTCTAACCCAATATATATTTTTCTCTTTTCTATATTGTTCTCCTTTCCTTTTTTTCCCCTTCCCCATTCCATGTTGGGTTCTACACACACTTTTTGGGGTGAACTCTCCTAAAAAAACCTAATCCAGCCAATCATCTAATTTCATTGACTAGCAATGGATGTGTTTCCAGTGTGTTAAAAAAAAAGTGCTGCAAATGCATGGATCTTGACGCCATGGCCTAAGTAGAGATGGTTGCTTTTTTTCCCAAAATTCGACCATTTCGATGATTTCGAGTTAATTACAAAGCCCCTGAACATGGTATCATCACCAAACTTGCTGGAGATGAAGACAAGGGTTGGAGGTATACAAAAAAAAAAAAGAGTATGTCTCTAAAACAAATAGTTTTTGCACAAATCAAGTTCATTTTGAAAATTTTTACTTTGATTTTGAACTTTTATGTGCTAGAACAGAACTTTTTTTTTCAAATGTTCCCAGAACCCTTCTCTACATATGCAGAACGATTGGTGATGATACCATGTTCAGAGGCTTTGCAATTAAGTCAAAATCATCATACATTCATTTGTATGGGCTTGTCCCCACATAGGCAAACGGCCCGTGACCAGTAATCTGAATCATGGCTCCCCGGTTTTTGGTCGTGCCCTACAGACATGAATGGACATGATCAAAAATGGGTGTGATCAGGGGTGATCTTGCTTGGTTACCCATAATGCACTTTTGCACGTGTTCCCGTGCAATAGCGGGCACTCGCAATCGTCATGCACAATCCAAAATCGGGTCGCGACTTATGGCTCTAGTGGGAACAAGCTCTAACATGGAGGCCTATGGAGACGCCACCCCAATCCCCCCCGCCTGTTTGTCGTCACTGATTACGGAATCGTTTGGTGGGTCCCCTACAATTCAGAACGCCAGAGGGCTTGATGAGCATATGTTAGTATGCCCGACCCGTTCTACAAAACAATCTCAGCTTGAACTGGGTTTGGGCAAACCGCCAGGAGGGTTAAAGGTATTTAAATTTCAATGAAAGGCCAATAGGGGGTGGAGAAGCTTCCACCATGGGATTGTTATTAGGGAATGTATACATTATGTACATGTATGCTGACTGCTCAACACTGAATATTTCATTTTGGTTGGAACTTCTTGAAATTCAGTAGGCCACTCTGAGTGATGCCCATTAATCTTAGACTGCTAGCTCTTATTAAGGCCACAAATGCTTCCATAATTCGAGGGATGTGCCAAAAGGTTCTGCCCCCTCATTAATCCACACAGCTCCTGGCGGCTCGTCTGCTGTTGTATGCATCAGAGAACAATAAAATAAAGTGCATTTGTCATAAAAGAAAACACAGTGTGTTGTTTTTGTTTACTTCTGACAATACCCACCATCGAGAGAAAAAATTGTGTATATAAAAATGCGTCTACAAAAACTTGTTTTCGTTTTTTTTTGCTCTATGGTGGTGTCCCGTTGAGGATGGGGATGGTCAACCCTGTTTTCAGCAGGACCATGTAAACACAAAAGCTTGCGGCGGCGCAAAGAACGACCACCAGAGCGGCCTTGAGAAAAGAAGTCCTGTTCCTGGCAAAGGTGCTGGGCGCCATGACACTGAGCAACGCTGTGCTCACTGCCAAAGTGTACACAATGGAGATGCCGGTGTTCAAAGCAACAATCTTCCCGAACTTGGCGAAGGGAGCGATGATACAGAAGAAGAGCGGGATGGTGGCTATGACCGTGGTGATAGCGCTTGAGACGATAGCTACGCCTACGTGCCGAACTGCCTCCATGACTCTCCATTGGCGGCAGGCGGTTGGGTCCTGAAAGAAGAGAAAGGAGAAGGATATGGAACAAGTTTTATAAGATCTCAGCCATGAAAGACAAGTTGAGGCAGCCTTGTGGGTGGCCTGTAATAAAACCTTTAAATTATTTGAGCCCTAGTGAGTTACCTCTTTGAGATGTGGAGGAACGCTGTCTGCCGCAAGAAGGTATCCCTCCACCAAATGGACGCAGTAATCCACAGATGAGCCAACCAGTATTGATAAGGATATGGCCTCTACTGCTCCCATCTCCCATCCCAGCCAGTACATTATGGTCACCACCAGGCACACCACACCTGCAACACAAGATCAAAGAGAAAAACGTCACAAACGTTCCATACATATTAACCTCCCTGGCGCTCTGCTGAGGTTTTCTGTACCAAAAGGGTACCATAGACTTTAATGAAATTTTTTTTTTTTTGTGGGGGTTCAGCTACAAATGGTGCTCCCAATGAGGCGACTCCACACAGACAGTCCTTTCCTTCAGGGCCCCTGCCCGTGTTTATTGTCAAATGAAAAACAAAACTCACCCTCGCAGGGGGAAAATGGCAATCCAAACACAGTCTTTGGGTAAAGCCACAGAAGATCCCAAAATTTTGTCCCACAGCCGGCTGGCTGCTGCACAAAACACAATCCTCTCCTTTTCAGAACAGAGCCTGTTTCACACACATAAGCCTCTGATACTGAGCACCAGGTGCTCTAATGGCATCCTGAGCCTCCGGAAAACCTGGACCCTGGAAATCCCCACCCTGCTCTTGCCAATTCCCAGTAAAACCAGCCCAATAACAGAACTTAAAAAATACCAGCAGAGGAACATGAAAAGTTCCCTGCAAATAAAGAGATTGCTGGTCTCAACTCAGAATGGGAATCTGAGATACCGGGGTCCCACATATCTCCCATCCAGCACAATTCCCAGTGACACAGGAGATATCAGGGTCACTGTGTTACAAAAGGTACAAAATACTTCTTTTGTATGATAGATTTCAGTATGTATTTATATTTGTTTTCTGTGTATAATAATTTTTGTATTCAACTGTAAATGTGTTTTGTGTTTGTTTTTATTTTGAATCACTGTATCCAGTATAATTCCCCTTTAAATTTGGCACCCTCACCCCCGGTGTGATGTCACCAGGTCCTCACACCGGGAGGGAGAGGACCAAATTCTAATTCTAAATACAGCAGAAAGCTGTATTCAGCGCAATTTGAAAATTCCCGTGCGGTTTGAATTAAAAAATCCTGCTGCTTCCTGGTGTGACATCATTAGGTACTCAGGACTTTTGAATTCAAACAGCACGGTGGTTTCCCGGGTGCTATCAGGTCCATCGGCACCCCCTGCACTAAGCGCATTCCTGGTGATGCCGACTGACCCAATCTACTTACCTGCCCACAGCACCGGATGTTTGGAACCGGAAAAATGCTGTGGGAACATCCGGTGTGACACCATTAGGTACATCCCATCGGGGGTGGAGGGATCCACTACCTTACCCAATGCTTCATTTGAGTAAGTTTTAAAAAACAAAGCGCAATTAATACAGTTTTTTATGCAGAAAACTCTATTCATTGCGGTTTGAATTTAAACATCCCGCTGCCTCCCGGTGTGATGTCTCTACGTATGTGACAGGGGGGGGGGGATCCACTTCCGCCCAGGAAGCATCTTACAGCTGTTAGGGGCCGCTGGGAACGCATGGACACGTGAGTGAGCACCACGGGGCAGCGATCAGCGCTGGATGAGTCCAGCTCGTCGAATACACTTTGAGCAAGTCAGCACTGTACGAGGTGGACTCCTCACAAGGTTCATGAAGGTTAAGGTTCATGACAAGTCACCAAGTAATAGTGATGAGTAGCAGCATAAGCAATATTCACAAAATATCACACATTTTTCGCCGGATACTCGCAATAAGTTTGGTCTTCGGTCATTATTACCTTCATTGTGCAAATCGCCACTTGTACATACTTGTACACAAATAGTTTTTGCAAAAATTAAGTTCAAAGTAAAATCAAAATTTCAAAAGGCAAAATTTCAAATTTGAACTTAATTTATGCAAAAACTACAAACCTTCTTTACATCTCCAGCAATTTTTGTAATGATACCATGTTTAGGGGCTGTGCAATCAGCTCACAAAGTCAGCTAGCCGAAACATTTGACCATCTCTTTATACTATGTTGATATGATTCTTTAGATTTCAATATTGTAATCAAGTCCTAAATTTTATTACTAATATGGATTGAACTTGGTGCCTAAAAAGCCCCCTTAATGTGGATCAGAAGTCCTATTGGTTAGAGTATTTACCATATTTTTCGGACCAAAATCGGGGGGGGGGGGGG
>CM070038.1:96039390-96054965 GCA_036250615.1 Ptychadena robeensis
TCTTATGGTCCGAATGCGAGAACTTTGGCTCCCCGCCAGTTCTATCGGCAAGGAGAATAGCCAGGATATCGGCAAGGAGAATAGCCCACAGCTGGATCTTCCAACAGCTCAGAGCCCTGCTGGTATAAGCAATGAAGAGAAAGATATAGATGAACTGTCACCTATCTCTCTCTCCATGTCTGAGGAAACTGCAATCACTGCAGCTTCCACGGACACAGACAGCCAGAGAGGAGAGGGAGAGCAGAGCAGAGACGACTGGACAGCCTCCTGCCCCCCTCCTCCCGATTAGTGAAGAGGTGACGTCATGTGCTGTGTGTGTGTACTGCTGCTTGTGACATCTACTGGCTGAATCTGATATTGCATTTATTTAATATTGCATTAACCCAATATATAAGAACACTTTTATATATCCAATATTTTTTTCCTGGTTTTCCTGCTTTAATAATTAGGTGTGTCTTATCCTCCAAAAAATACGGTAGATATTGAGCCAGCAATACTGACTTGACCATGTAATGTACAGCCAGCAACTAAAGAAATTCTAAGGATGTTTTCAAATTGATGCTGCAGAAAATCTTTTCATTATTTGTATCTCAGAGCAGACATTACTCCTCATATATTCAGCCAAAATTCAATTGTAATGAGTGAGATTTCCCATTTCCAGCCCCAGCTAAGCAGATGCTGATGCTGACGATCTCTTCTCATTGTGCAGGTCATCAAGCCTTAACAGAGCATGACGTATTCCCGATAATGGACGACGTGGAATACTGGACACAGCAGAAGGAAAAGGCAAACAATGATGTGATGCGATGGCATATTACAAAGCGGCTATAAACCCATTATGGAGTCATTGTATTTGTACCTAGAATGGTGAACAGCACCGGGAGCAGCAGGAGGATGTGAGTAGTGAAGATCGCTACGGCCGCCACGCAGATAACCAGAGACAGAATCAGGCCGTACAAGGCGCTCTGCACCCCTATAAGACAGAACACAGTCACAGCTATAAATATCGTCATCATTACCCAAATCCAGACACATTTATATCACACACACTATCTGCATATTTTAAAGCTTACCGTAATTCGGAACATCAAAACTCTTGCAGCAGGGCTTCCTCCATTTGCCATTTAAAAGCACATGTGTTATCTTTCCCTCCTATTAAATCATCTGGTACCCCAAAGCCACTTCTTAATGGAGTTCTGCTGGGGCATGTACTATACCATCATCTTACAATGCAAGAGCAGCACTCCTCTATTCCAGGCTTTTTCTCCGGCTATGCCGAATATGCATGCCCCAGGCACCCTCTCCAGCACGCATACTTGGCATAGCCAGAGAAACAGCCCTGAATGCAGGAGTGCATTCCCAGCAGAACTCCATAATGAATGGCTTTGCCATGCAGATCTGAAAGGGTGCCCCGAGCCGTCCGGAGGGAGGCGGGAGGGCACCATGATGCAGGGGCTTGCAGGTGGAGGTTTAGGTAGCGTCAGATGGGAGCCGGAGGGGGCGAGGCTTAGAGGTTTCTTAAGCTGGAGCCGGGAGGAAGTGCTTCCTCTTGGCTTCCAGGATCGGCACCCACCCACCTTCCCTTTGTTCTGTAATGTTCATCTGTGTGTATTTCATGTTCTTTATGGTTCTCTTGTGGTTCTTTTGTCACAGCATGGTGGAAACTCGGCAGTGCCGCAGGTCAAAGTGGAAGTGAACTTCGGGTGACGTGTCGGTACTACAAGGGCAGTCACCAGTTAATGCTAGATTTTTGTAAAGCTAGGTACCCACCGTGCTGGTAATCGAGGGCTGGTGGCAGGTACAGTGGGTTAAACTGAGCTGGCGGCACTGTCGGGGGACCCCTCCAATGTTTGTAAATAATTAAGATGTAATTTTATTTTTATTATATATGACATGTTTACAGGCTGTGGCCAGAAATTTTATTTTCGCACTTTTTCTATATGAATAAAATTTTTCCAAAGAAGGCAGTTGTCAGAGTGTTATTTTAGATATGAATGTTGGGGTATGGGAACGAGTCAAGTATCCTAGGGTCATGGCTTTGGGGGGGGCTGAAGGAGGAAGGAGAAGAAGAGGAATGAGGAGTGGCGTTTACAGGCATGCATAGGGCCCCAGAAAGGCTAGAAACGGCACTACCTGCATTTTTTTTGCGATGACAGATAGCCGCCCACAACTTGAGCGTGGATATGAAAAATTGGCTCCTGGAGGGAGTGAAGTATAATGTAAATAAAAGGGCTTTTTAAAGGCACCCTAAGAGTGATCTTAAGATCTTAAGGCCATGTTGAAAGCTTGGACTCTTGATGTAAGGTCCTACACCCAAACTGTGACCTGTGTTAGTGTAGAGGTTAGTGGGCCAAGCCATAGAGTGTCAGCCAAAGGATCTTAAGAATTTGATACTCGTGGCCATTTTCGAAGCTTGGGCTCTTGATGTAAGCTGTAGGTCCTACACCCAAACTGTGACCTGTGTTAGTGTAGAGGTCAGCGGGCCAAGCAATAGAGTGCCAACCAAAGAATCCTAAGAATTTGATACTCCTGGCCATGTTGAAAGCTTGGGCTCTTGATGTAAGCTGTAGGTCCTACACCAAATATGTGAGCTATATGTGTGTAGAGGTCAGCAGGCTGAACTGTAGATAGCCACCCATAGCATCTTCAGCAATCAATACTCCTGGGTGTGGTGGGAGTCTGTTTTTTTTTTTACATGAGCTGTAGCTCAGTAGGCCGAACCATACAGAGCCATCTGAAGGATCTTCAATATTTGATACTTTTGACCATGTTGAAAGCTTGGATGTGAAATGTAAGTCCTACACAAAAAAACTGTGACCTGTATTAAACGATTAGAACAATTAACTGCATAATAGAGCATTCAACACGGCCCCCCCCCCCCCCAGATAATTGAGTTGATGGTATGATATGAATGGAGCAGGGAAGAGAGGAACAGGTAGTGGAACAATAAGTATCAAAGGTCTATTGCGGTATAAAGGTCATAGGGGCCCATTTACAGCCATCAATTCAAAGCCTACAGACCAATGAAGAGAGGACTTGATGTTACTTGAGAGTTCTGTGATCAGCCTGCTTCAAGAAGTGGAGCTGTCTATTACTCGAGTAGCACCATAGTACCATAGGAAAAGTTTATACCCAAAGTGTTGTGGAAGATGTCACTTGCCTATAATTTCCATGAAGATTTCCTTCCAGTGTTCGCAGGTCTGAAAGCCATGCTTGAGTGCCGAGTCCGCAGGGAGACGTAGCAGCTGCTGCTGGAGGAAAGATTCCCACTTCAGATAGTCCTTGTATGTCTGGAAAGATGACTTGCCCTTGTAGGTGGTCTGTGGAGAGAAGACAAATCATGTATTATACAACAATGAAGCAGGAAAGTACTTGGGGTAGGGGGGGGGGGTCAACACAAGGGTGGTTTTTCCATTCCAAAACTTGTTTTATTTTTATCCTGCAGAAGACGCTGGAGGATTTGGTAACACTCTTATACGTGGTTTCTGGAAACCTTCATGAAATTGTAATGATCATATGAATAACCCATCAGGTGAAATTCTCAGACTGCAGGGAAATGAGGCATTGAGTCCAAGGTACATGCTGACTACCTTCCTCAGGGAGAAGAGCTTTACAAAACTTCCCTCAGACTTCAGACTTTTTTGGAGTGACTGAATATATTTAAAGCAGACCTACCAACAAAAATCGATAATTTCATGAATGGCACTAGAAGTGACCGTAATAGCGAGGAATGCATAACAGGCATTTCACACTATATGCGCTGGGGTGCGTTTTTTTTCCGTGCACGTTTTTTTACTGCACACGTTTTTACATAGACAACCAATGTTACCATTCACATTGTATGCTTTGCGTTTTTAAAAACTCACTGCTGTATGCATTTTTGACTTAATTTTCCTGCATTTTTCATTCATCTGTTCAAAAACGCAAACCGCAAACGCATATGTACGCAAACTGATCGGTATACCCTTTTTCCCTTTGCATTTGTAGCGGATTCCTGTAAACTATTTGGCTATCTCCAGAAGAAGCGCCGACGTGGCGTGAAACGCATTGAGAAATTGTGCCAAACATCACACAGTGAATAAACTGTCTTTTTATGTTATACTTTGTTACGTTTCAATACTTCAATCTTTGAGCTACCGTAAAAAGTCCATGAGCTAATGTTTGGAAACGTAGGCCTCCGACATTAGCAGGGCGCATTTAAACTCTTTGCTTTAATTTACTATTATTGGGTGTTGGTAGCATTCACTTGTTGTTATTTTTGTGTACCAATTCTTCCCTTATATTAATGGAATATATTTTCCCATAGAAAACCATTATAAACTCCCCCAGTGGCCACTCATGATGTTGCACCCTGAGTTATCCCCCAAACGCCTGGCAGATAAAGATGGAATCTCTCATATGATTCCAGGCAACAGCAGGTAAGTATATTTTTTGGGGGATTGTGAAGTACTACCCCACCATCAATCATATCAGTTCAGGGGTAATGCTAGGCATACACATACCGACCTACTCCGATATCTTCCTCCGATATCTTTCCGGGAGGCTAACGTGATGACGTCATCACGTTAGCCTCCCGTTGCATTATGGGGCCCCTTCAATCGGCCGGGCACCCTTTGTGTGCCGGCCATAAGCTGCGATGAAGACGCCGCTTCATTGCAGCTTATGGCATTGGCTTGCCTCGGCTTCCATCGGCCAGAGAAGATCTGGCCGGCCGAGAAGTGGGGCGACAGGGATCTGTCGCCCCATGTGGGCACATGGCGAGTAGCGGCCGATTTTTAACCTGACCGACGGCGAGAGCGCGCATGCCCGTCGGTCAGATTAAAAATCGTCCACTTATCGGCATGTGTATGCCTAGCATTAGTCAAACTTCAATTTTACAGATCGATTTTTTAGACTTAGAGTATACATCTGCATTTAAACATTTTTGAAAACAGCGCCTGACACCAGCCTAGGTTTTGCAATGGAGCGGATTTTAGCGATAGGTGATGTCGTCTCCAAATTTAACACAAGTTACATGAAATAAGGCCAGGTATACAGGTCAACCATTATGACATTTTGGCAAAGTTTCATTCTTTTCTAGACAAAATAGATAATAATAATAACTAAGATAAGATAATACATAATAATAATAATGTAGAGAAATAATTTTTTTTAATCATAATTGGAATAATAATAATAAATAATTTTGTGAAAAGAAATTTTGTTATATGGGTGAGTTTAAATAAACTAAGGTCTTTGAGAGATTGTCAGGGGTGGCTCATGAAACTACCAGCTGTGTACTTCAGCATCCATCTCTCATCCAGTGTTTACTTTGTCAGCCATTTTGATAATTCCATGGCAGTTGACACGGGAAATGGAGGAAAAGGAGGTTGTTCATTTCACCAACCCAACAATGTTGAAATTTTAAGTAGGGTTGCACAAATTATGGTGCCGCCAGAAACGTATCCCATTGATGTTACTTAACACTGAGTGTGACTCTAACCAAGGAGAGCCTGCTAGTGTCCCTACAGCATCTGTAACCAGTTCATCCTGGTATTCACACGGCTGAACACACACACTGCAAATCCTATCTTTATAAGAGATCCTTGCGTAGCCCGTTTGTCTCAACAGCTACTGAATTTCTCTCAACAGCTACTGGAACGGGGATGGGAAAAACCTGATAACCCCCAAGAACACTGCGGCCATTCTCTATATTACCACAGCATTTATGGGGTTCCGGAACCGCCAAAGGGGTGGCAAGCAATAGGCCTGCATTATAATGGAAGGGCATTGGTTTCCCAGCCCACGTCTCTGGCATCATTTGACAGGGGTGAATATCTGACATTCGAGAATTCGCAATATTTCACAAATGTGCGCTCGCATATTCGCAGTGGCAGATATTCGTCATATAATGCTCCAACATTGTTTATCGGCATAAATCGGCATAAATTGCGCATATTTGTATGCGCAATACACACAGTGCTCGTATGGGCTTAGATCACAATGTGAAGAAGAGAAGCTGTAAAGCTGGGTCACGAATAATTGCGACAGCTACGCGCAATGTAAGGCAATGGATTACAGTTGAATCTAATTTTACAAATTTCCATAATACATTCGCGAAATTACGTGAACTCGAATATACCATGTGCCGCTCAACACTGCTAGGGAGGTTGATTGTAACAACAAAAAAGCCATGTAGAGTTAATACATCTGGCCCTGCAGCAGTATGTGTATGATATCTGTCACCCTTACCGATTCAAACGCCATAGAGATCCACTGGACTTTTCCATCCTTTACACCAACGGCACCATGGGAGAGTTGTCCCGGGAGAAGGTTCGGCTCAGGAATGTTCTTACATTCGGGGTGTAACATTTGAAGGAAAGATGATATACTGTACCCTGGAAGATAAAGTGTTACACGATAAGTCTGTGAACCAGCAAGAGGATTTAGGAGTTAAAGGTTAGGACACTCATGGCTTCATACATAAAAGCTTAATGACAGGACCACTTTAAATATTACATTTCTTTACGGATGTAGTGTCCTTATTTTCTCGCTCCACCTGGCGCTCTCTCCTTGGTGCGCACTTCACCTTGGGTGACATCTGTGCTACCTGACTACATCCTCGGGTCCTCATCCATCACCCACCTCAGAGCAGAAGGCTAATCTGTGCTCACTAATGACAATGGAACGGCGAATAAGACGAATGCTGGAGGGCCGTGTGACAACCTCCGCTGTGATGGCGGCAGCTGCCGCATACTTTCCCTGACAGTTCAGGGACCACTGAACAGGAATCGCAGCCACAATTATGTGATAGAGTCTTTATAGTGACATTCATCCCTAAATCTGTCAGAGTCTGGAGATGATAGCGGAGTATATGCAAAATGAAAGTAGGAAAGTGAAGAAGCGGTATATTCTGTCCACAGAAGAAAACTGCAAATGAAATGATTTCGTTTTAAATCTGAATATTCCGTCTTTTAAGAACCTTTCAGTAACTTCTACTGCTTGGCCAAAAAGTCAATATTTCCCATCCCTGATAGTGAACTTCGTCCATCTCCGTCAGACAGTTTGGGTGCCCGGTGTAACACTAGGGTTTAGGAGTCTCTAGACGATCCCTAGTAAAAATAATTCTTCCTCCGGATAGACCTTTCCGCGCCTGGTCTGGCCGGAGGAAGAATTATTTTCACTAATTATAGACTTCTTCTCGCCGGCAAAAGGGGTGGGTCTAACACCTGTACTGTTCGCCAAAAGTGATGGCCGAACTTTGACCAGGTCCATCCGCGAAAAGTCTGTTCGCTGAGAATTTGAATCTGGAAAACCGGAAGTTATGTCACTTCCTGTTTTTGAGCCGGCTTTTCGCGAGAAGACCAGCATCACGCCTAGTCTTCTAGAGAAAAGATTCTTCCTCCAGGGGGATCTCACTGCTCCTAATGCTTCTGGTCATTGATTAGCTAGAAGAGGTATTTCCTCATTCCCAGTGGTGATCAGTGGCACAGGCAACATGGGCGGCATCTGGGCAGATGCCTCCCCCCAGCACACCCACCTATCAATCACGCTGCTGCCTGGGGAGAGAGAGGATTGTCTGGAGGAGGTGACTTCATCAGTGATCAGAGATATGGGGGGGGGATATTGTTCGGGGGGTTCCCTAGCACCGCCCCTGCTCATTCATTTTGGGTTTCTAGTCACTTCCAAGAAGATGACATGGTTTCCAGTGTAGCGGAGAGCAGTGGTGTGCGGAGGGTGAAGGTCCCTTTAAGACTGCGCCCCAGCATGCAACAGGGCCTCCCGAGGAGATAAGAGAAGGCTACCAGGAAGAGGCAGTCCTCAGTCCGGGGATAGAGGAAGAAAGACAGGTTCGCCCTGTGCCCCTCTTCCCTGCCGGGACTCCAGTAGGGCATCCAGCACCGGCGTGCGCACAGCCAGTGAGCAGAATAGTCCTGCTTGCCAGTTGCCTCTGCTCCTGCCTCCAGGGAGTACTCTGCTCGGAGTGAGGTGGCACCCCCTCGGAAAGTGTTGGGCCACGCCTGCCAACCCACGGACCACCTGCCATTGCTCCTGGGAACCGTGCCCGCCAGTCGGACCCCCATCCGGTATCTACCTGTCGTGGTACGCAACGCCAACCCGATCCGGACTAGTTGCCAATCCCGATCTGATCCCAATCCAAATCGGACGCCAATCTGATCCCGAATCCTACATGTTGGACTCTAGTTGGACTATTAGTTGGCCAAGTGTGGTGGACTCATATTCGCCCATTTTTTTAGATCCCTTTTGGGTCTCATTGTTCAATAAAAATTTTACACAACCAACAGCCGCCTCCATCGTCTGGTTGCTTCCGGTTACATCATCATGCCTGATCATTATTATTTTTTTTTCATTAAAAGAAGTTGCAGCAGTTTCAGAATGTGTAACCAAATACCTGAAGGGAGGCACTGAGCTCCGCCCGGCTTCACCAAATCCCCGTTGCTGGCGATCACCTTGCACAGGTTACACAGGTTACCGATTTCTTTAAAGAGGTCAAACTTTTCATCGTAGATGACCCTGCCCTTTCCGGAAAAACACAAAGAGGGCGGAAAATCAGTCAGAGTCAGAGCAGCAATCATATACATACACACAGCTTTAATGATAAAGGCCCCCGAGCCAGTGCAAATAGTTCTTATTATGAATAATGATCAGAAAATAGGCAATCTTAGACAAGAAGCTCCCATCAGTAGACATGGTCGGATTTCTTTTCAAAAATTCGACGATTTCGAGTTAATTGCAAAGTCCCTGAACATGGTATCATCACTAAACTTGCTGGAGATGTAGAAAAGGGTTGGGGGTATACCACAAACAAAAAAGTTTGTCTCTAACACAAATAGTTTTTGCACAAATTAAGTTCAAAGTCAAGTCAAAATTTCGACAATCGGAATTTCGACTTTAAGTTTGAACTTAATTTATGCAAAAACGACATATGCCAGAGCCATACTTTTTTTTTCAAATGTTCCCAGAACCCTTCCCTACATCTCCAGCAATTTTGGTTTTGATACCATGTTCAGGGGCTTTGCAATCAGCTCACAAAGTTAGCAAGTCGAAAAATTCGACCATCTCTACCCATCAGCTGGACCTTGATATTAGGGTCTAGAGTCACGTTGCTAAGGGGGGGTTTCCTCATCCGTCAGGACCCCCTCCGCTAAGCCTATTGCTTGGCAGGAGGTCCCGACGGAGAAAATGAACTCACCTGCTCGGAGGATGCTGTGTTCTTACATCGCTGAGCGGTTCTGCCGATGCAGGGCTGAACGTAGTGGAGTATGTCTAAACACAGCATCCGCCAAGCAGGTAAATGAATGTTCTCCATTGGGACCTCCCGCCAAGCAATACACTTAGCGGAGGGGGTCCTGACGGATGGGACCCCCCCCCTCTTAGTCAGAGAAGTCAATTGTAAACTTTCTGCTCAATATGTCATCAGACAAACGCCTTAATTTGATAGTCACCCCCTTCCTTTGTAATTGAAGAAATGAATGAATATACATTTTATTAGAACTTCAGTCTTAACACCCACAGCCAAGGCAAGTGGGGTGGGACCGGTAGGGGGGAAAAGCCCAGGCGTTAGTGACAGTGGCCATTTTGTTGGAGATTGTCCCCACTCTCCCTCCCCCTTTTTCATAGGATGCTTTTTCATTGGGGGTTTTGGTTGTTATTTTGTATTTATGTGAGTTGTATTGTATAACTCTGCAACAGTTAAGGTTAGTTATTTGTAATAATTTTGGTTTTATTTTCGCTATAGCTCTCTTGTGACACATACCTGTCAACTTTGCCGGTTGAGAATAAGGAAAAAAAACAGGAAGCGGCGCTTGTGGCGTCACTTTCGGTATTTTGACCAGACTCTTCCGCGTTCTGAAAACCAGAAGTGACGTCACTGGTATCAGGGGATCAAAGTCTCCTCCCTCCTATTTATTACCTGCCTAACTTAGGCGGTAGGGGGTATCACTCTTCCTAGTAATGTCCCACCCCGAACACCATCTGCACAAGCGGGGTGGGGCTAAATTAACATGATTTTAAAATCCCGGGAAAAATCTGTGATATTGAAACCGGGATTTGGCCACATAAAAAACATGACTTTCCCGGCCAAAACGAGGTTTGACAGGTATGCGCACACAACTTTTGCGGATCCCTGGCAGAGCCTAAGGCAGGGGGGGGGTTCCACGGCGTTGTGTGATCCGTCTGGACCCCTACGTTAAGCGCAGTGCTAGGAGGGGGTTCCGACGGATCACATACACTGAAGCTGGCCGGCGAATGCTCTGTTCAGACATTCGCCGATGTAGGGGTTAACGTGGTGGATTATGTAAACCACTGCATCGGCGGAACGGCTCAGCGCCATGAGAACTAAGCATCCACCGAGCAGGTAAAGTGTATGTGCTTCGTCAGAACCCCCCGCCAAGCACTGCACTTAGATTACGGGGTTTCAACAGATGTGGAGACATAGCCTTAGATGTAAAAAAGCTATTTTTTATAACGTGCTGGTGGAGGGGGAAGTCACTTGGAGTCACGTTGAGCTCTTTACAGGGTCAATGACCCAAGGTGGTGATGGTTAAAATGGTGGTGGGAGGAGTCAACGTTGGCAGAGTACTCACCAAGCTGGTGTAGTACAGGTGGTTGGTTGGTGTTCTGTGGTATAATGACATTTTTAGTAGGGGGCACTGTCAGAGATCAGGTGTTTATTCCAATTTTGTAAGCTGTGGCCAAAAATTATATTTATCCACTTTTATCTCAAAATATTGTGTCGGGTCTTTATTTAAGTTAAAGGGTAAAGTTAAGGAACTGAGAAAAGTCGACGCTACCCCAGTCATGGTTAGAGATGGTCGAATTTTTCGACTTGCTAACTTTGTGAGCTGGTTGCAAAGCCCCTGAACATGGTATCATCACCAAACTTGCTGGAGATGTAGAGAAGGGTTGTGGGAACATTTAAAAAAAAGAAGTGTTGCTTTAGCACATGTACATTTTGCATAAACTAAGTTCAAAATTAAAGTCGAAATTCCGATTTTCGAAATATTTACTTGACTTTGAAATTAATTTGTGCAAAAACTATTTGTGTTAGAGACATCCTTTTTTTTTTGGAGTATACCCCCAACACTTCTCTACATCTCCAGCAAGTTTGGTGATGATATCATGTTCAGGGGCTTTGCAATTAACTTGAAATCGGCGAAATGGCCGAATTTTAAAAAAAAAATTCGACCATCTCTAGTCATGGTTAGCAGGGTCTGGTTGAGGGGTATAGCACTCTTTATCTTTATACAACAATCTACAATCCTTATGAAGCAAGATGGGAAGCAGCCCACAAAACTTTTTGGTAAGTGCTGCTAACTCTTATGATGATTTTAAATCTATTTGTGTCACTCTCTTGCACTACATCTAAATCTCTTCATCTTTACAGCAACCAACAGAAAATCATCAGAATAGGGAATAACAGTTAAATAAAAACTCAGAATAGATCTCCATTGCGCGCAGTTATTGTATTTTGTGGATCATAATATGCACTGTACCATAAGACGCACCCAGTTTTTAGCAAGAAAAAACTATTTTTTTTTTAATATAAGTTTTCACATCAACTGGCATAATGCAATATCAAGTTCAACCAGTAGATGTCACTAGCAGCAGTACTATCACAGCGCATAAGGTCATCCTTAGAGATGGTCAAAAATTTTTTCAAAAATTCGCCCATTTCGACGATTTCGACTTAATTGCAAAGCCCCTGAACATGGTATCAACATTAAACTTGCTGGAGATGTAGAGAAGGGTTGGGGGTATACTCCAAAAAAGAAAGTATGTCTCTAACACAAACAGTTTTTGCACAAATGAAGTTCAAAGTCAAGTCAAAATTTAGAAAATTGGAATTTTGACTTTGATTTTGAACTTAATTTATGCAAAAACCGCATGTGCTAGAGCAAACCCTTTTTTTCCAAATGTTTCCCCAACCCTTCTCTACATCTCCAGCAATTTTGGTGATGATTCCATGTTCAGGGGCTTTGCAATCAGCTCACAAAATTAGCAAGTCGAAAAATTCGACCATCTCTAGTCATCCGCCACACTGATCTGGAGGGGGGACGGACAGCTGCAGAGTCTTCTCTCCTCTCTGGCTGTGCCTGTGTCCGTGGAAGCTGCAGAGTGATTGCAGTTTCCACGGACACGGAAAGAGGGATAGATGGCAGTTCATCTATCTCTCTCTTTATTGCTTATACCAGCAGGACTCTGAGCTCTGCTGGCCTAAGCAATAATACAGGTCAGATGGGAGAACCAGACATCTGGCAGCTCCCTGGCTAATCTTGCCAGGAGAGCTGGTGGGATGCCAAGTCGCGCATTCGGACCATAAGACGCAGGTCCTCCCGCCCCCCCGATTTTCGGGGTGAAAAAGTGCGTCTTATAGTTCGAAAAATATGGTTTATGATAAATAAGGTCAGCTGTGATCAAAAGGTGATATTTCCCCTACCAGTTCACCCAGTACATGGTTATCCGGTATCCTGGTCCGATTTATCCCTCGAATTCCAAACACAACAAACACCATCGCGCCGGTGTCTACAAGGGGGCGGACGGCAGGCTTCCCGCAGCCCGTGTTCAGGCAAGGATTAAAGTCCAATGTCGGCGACAACTTCTTTGAAGTGGCTGGAGAAAAAGAGAATAGGAATGAATAATACATATATGTTCTCCAGGTTCAGAACCATACCAGCTAAAACTCCTAATAATTTCCTGAACTGAAAACCCATACTGCACAGGGTGTAACAAGGACCAACAAGAATTACAAGTTACATCATAAATAAAGAAATGAGAGGAATAGATAGTACGAGAGTGATGAGCAGCTAGATACCCTGATGTTATTTTATATTTTATTAAAATATTGTCATATTGTTAATCTGTGCATTGATGGCATGTGTTCACTGGGGGCATCTTGTGGCTGAAGATGGTATTGCAGGGTAAATTGCTTCCCCAATCAAGATAAAAGCTCGAACACTTCAAATAGCTGTACAAACAAGTTTAATTTATCATGTATACACTACTGTAAAAGTCACATTTTGATGTTAAATGTATACAATTTATGCCAATTGAATAACCACAGGGAAACATTAATATAACTATGAAAGGTCGCAGATAGAGGTGTGAAACTGGGAAGCTAGGTACTCTCAGTTGTAAGTCACTAATAAAGGGTGTTCTAAGGGTGTTGGAGATCTGTGGGTTGAAAGTCAGAGCAGGGCCGCCATCAGAAATTTCTGGGCCCCATACTAGGTAATTTTTTGGGGCCCCCTACCACTAGCACTCCCCCCCCCCCGTCTAAGGGTTCCAGCACAGTAGATGTTGCTGCAGAGGGACCTCCCTGTTGTTGGTTGAGCCTCTGATTAGCTGTCTCCATCCACAGTACAATACCATTTAAACCCCAGATCCCATACCTCAGTAGTCAAACAGTGGTATGATAAAATCTGACAAGAGAAAAGCACTGTGTGGCAGCTGGAATATGACTATGAAAGGTTGACATTTGGACTGCTGGTAGTCTCAGGGGTTAGTTACTAACCCAGAAAATATAAATATGTTATAAAAATGTAAAATGTTGTTATATTTTTAATAAAAGGGCCTTTTGGGTAGTGTTGAGCGAGATTATTCAAAGCTAGAACGTTCAACAAATATCCGACATTCAAGAATTCACAATATTTTGCAAATGTGCGCTCAGATATTCGCAATGGCCGAAATTCGTCATATTATGCTTCAACATTGTTTACCGGCATACATCGTAAACATCCAGCATATTTGTGCGCATTGCGAATGGATTTGCGCAATACACACAGCGCTCGTACTGGCTGAAATCACAGATTGAGGAAGAGCTGTAAAACTGGTTTGTGAATCTTTGTGAATAATTAGAGTACAGTCTAATCAAATTTTATGAATTTCGAATGTTCCTTAATATATTCCCGAAATTATGCAAACTCGAATATACCATATGGCGTTCAACACTATAAGCCAGCATGAAGACGGGGGAACACTGGACCAGGCAGTGGACAGCCGGGCCCCCCTAGATGGTCAGGCCCAGGATGGCAATGCCCCTGCCTGAACTTGGCCCCAAGTCAGAGTAGGTATATGTAAGGGTAAAATCTGACAAGAAAAAAGTACCATTTGACAATTGGAATATGACTATGAAAGGTTGGTATTTGGACTGCTGGTAGTTCCAGGGGTTAGCTACTAAGTCAGAAAATATAAATATACTCAATGTTGTTATATTTCCAATAAAAGGGCCTTTAGGGTGGAAGATCTGAAGATTCTCAGATCAGATTCGCAGAAAAGCAGCAGGCTGGGTGCAACAGTTTTTTTTAACTTACTTCAGAGTAGGCATATCTTAGGGTAAAATCTGACAAGAGAAAAGCACTGTTTGACAGTTGGAATATGACTATGAAAAGTTCTCATTTTTAATAAAAGGGCCTTCTGGGTGGAAGGTTTGAAGATTCTGATATGCAGAAAAGCAGCAGGCTGGGTGAAACAGTTTTTTGCTCTTTCTTAAGAGTAGGCATATGTAAGGCATAAAATCGGACAAGAGAAAAGCACTGTTTGACAGTTGGAATATGACTATGAAAGGTTGTCATTTTTAATAAAAGGGCCTTTGGAGTGGAAGGTCTGAAGAGTCTCAGATGCATAAAAGCAGCAGGCTGGGTGCAACAGTTTTTTGCTCTTTCTTCATAGTAGGCATATGTAAGGGTAAAATCTGACAAGAGAAAAGCACTGTTTGACAGTTGGAATATGACTATGAAAAGTTGTAATTTTTTCATAAAAGGGCCTTTTGGGTGGAAGGTCTGAAGGGTCTCAAATGCAGAAATATGCAGATTTAAGAAGGAAATACTACTACCAAGTCATCAGAGATTGCAGTGATTGGGTTTATCCTCGGCCCCTTTAGTCCCTCTATTTCCACGGCGCGGATATTGTCGCCGTCTCTCCGTGCCAGATTCTGTAGACAATGGCGCTCCGCTTGGCTAGTCCCGGCCTCTTTACAATACGGGAGATTACCGTCTTCCATCGTTGCGGAGACATAAAGGAAGCATCTTGCTGGGACTTTCATTACGGCAGAAGCTAATTCCGGGGGATCGTTTTCATTTTTCGGAATATTTCCTTTGGCAGATGAGGAAGCCGAACGATAAGCCGCAACTGTTGCCTCCATTGTCGCTGAATACGGCGAGGCCGGGGCTTCTTCATTATCTGCTTTATGAATCTGCTGTAGCTTGGTAATAAAGAAACCCACATCTGTGTCTGGGCGCCCCTTATGTTCTGCTGTTTATTATTCAGCCGGCGGCTCGCATGTCGCCTGCGCAGCGCCGCGGAAAGACGCAGGGACTGAGATCCGGATTTTGTACAGCAGCCCTGGCATCCCATGTTGTCTACTCTACAGTCATGGTACGTATGTGATATGGCGTTACACTGCCCGGTATTCATTACATCAAGGGCTTGTTTCCACTAGGGCGATCTGGCGCAGATGGACACGTTTTTAATCCAAGGCGATCGCTCCCATTAGAAATCATTGCTTAGTTTCCATTTAAAGCCTCCCATACACCTTCAGATTCCTCCATACAATTTCCATGAGACCTACCAACAAC
>CM070038.1:96061368-96072215 GCA_036250615.1 Ptychadena robeensis
AGCAGTGATATATACCTTCCAATCACTATGTATTCTATCAGTGAGGACCCAACACTACATGGTTGTGGTAGATCTAAAGGAAATTGTATGGAGTGATCTAAAGGTGTACGGGGGGCTTAACACAGGAGAGGGCACATTAAGGAACATTTCACACTATATGCGACCTGATCATGGCCATAGACATGAATGTCACGGTTAAAAATGTGTATTTTTAACTATGCCCATTCACTCTCTATGGGTGTGATCCGGCGGGGTTGGGCAAGATGTCTTGTCCCCACCTCTTGCCCCCCCCCCCCACTTCCTGCCTGCAGGTGCCGTGATCGCAGCTGTGGGAAAGAGACCATTTAAATGCATGGACGCGATCCCTGCGCTGCAATTAAAATCACGGAAAATCACAAAAGTGGGCACAAGCTTAGCCACCTTCAAATCACGATGAGGGACCACATCTGCATTACAGAGTTGCCTAGGAAAAAAACCCAACCAAAATTTCCTTGTAAACAATTCCTACCAAATGGTCAGGTGGTTTGGTTGTGGTTTGCAAAGAAAAAAACATACTGGGTGGTATATGCGTCATATTGTGCTGCAATTTACTGGCTTTGGTAGTGGTGACGAACCTATGGCAGGTAGTGATGGCCAGACTACAAACAAAAGTAAGACGTCCACCTGTTCGCGGGAAATTTGAATTGAAAAACGGAAATGATGTCACTGACGGCACTTCCGGTACCTGGAACTCACAGTTCCCAGTTTCGATATCTGGATGTTTCTTTCACTAGAGACTGTCTTCTCTATACGTAACCTTCTTCTGGGGCGGGGAGGGTCGAACACCCGTAGTGTTCTTCAGGGGAAGAAAAGCGAACATGTTATGCGGATAGTTCGGCCATCACTAATGGCACGTGTGTGTGTTTGTATGATGCATGCGTAACCAGGAAGTGATGTCATCCTGGTAACCACATGGCCCAGCACTCCTTGCTAAGCCTGCACTCTACCTCCTTTAATGTGAATATTTTATGTTTTATTTTATCACTAAAGCTAGCCATACACGTGTCAACTTTTGCGTGCCCACCTGGCAAGATTGACCAGGAATCTCCCGCATGTCGCGTGGTGTTAACTTTTGCGTGCACACCTGGCAAGATTGACCAGGAATCTCCCGCATGTCGCATGGTGTTAACTTTTGCGTGCACACCTGGCAAGATTGACCAGGAATCTCCCACATGTCGCATGGTGATCCAACATGTTGGTAGATTCCCTTCCATCCCATTACCTTGGATGGGGACAGCACAAATGGTGCCGGCCATTCTTCTGAGGGGCCCGGCTGCAGCGCGATGACGTCATCACGCTGCAGTCTGTCCCTCATCTATGGAGGCAGAATCTATACATGTATGCTGACCTAAATTCCAATTGTAATTCCGATTCCAAATATAATCATAATTGGGATTCTAAAAACGATCGTAGACAAATCGATCAAAATACCTATACAACTCATCAGATATTTGTATGATCTACTACAATTTACCAACATATCTGATCATTATTCATTTCAGTTGGTTGATCGTACCAGGTGGGCGAGACGCTCGCGATTACCTTCAAAATGAATGGCATTTCGCATAAGCAGCCCAATGGCGAATATCGCGAATAAACTAAATTGTGAATATCCGCCGCCATATTTGCAAAATTTGCAAATTCTCGAATGGCCAACATTCGCAGAATATATTATAACACTAAGGGTCCCCATACACCTTTAGATTTTCTGTCAGATTTTCCTTTAGATCTCCTCCTGTTTTACCAAAACCATGTGATATGAGGGACTTTCTAAACAGTCAAGTCTACCGGTGTTCAATGGCAGAGGACCCGGCACTGCATAGTTGTTGGTAGATCTAAAGGATAACTGACAGAGAGATCTAAAGGTGTATGGTCAGCTTAATACAGTTGTACAAAGATCCATAACAACGCTCTATCACTTATCACTACCACTCTGAGACGCACGCCTCCAGCCCCGAGCTTTCTCGTTCGGCTTTAATATCAGCAAACCATAGCAGAAGGCAAATCTAAACAAATCTCGGAGGTAATTGAGTACATCATCTCCTTTTAATTATAAACCACTTTCAACTTTTAGCGAAAGCTTTTTTATCCTGAATTTGCAATTTGACGAGTCGAGCGCACTAGGCGGGTATTTTGCAGGAAATTCGGTTTTGTGTTTAATGTAAATGAAAGACACAGATGTGATAGAATTCCGAGCAGGACTATCAAAACCTAAATGAACGTTCCTTCATACTTTGTCATTTCGAAAGCGGCAAAGTGCCCATGAATGTTTTATCAAACCCGCATTAAATATTCCACTCCTCACACTCTGGAAGGCTAGAAAACAAAGAAATTTGTCTGTGCTACAGAAATGGCAAAGCGAGGAGCTCGGTGAGGCGCTCGGTGAGGAGCTCGGTGAGGAGCTCGGTGAGGAGCTCGGTGAGGTGCTCGGTGAGGTGCTCGGTGAGGCACTCGGTGAGGAGCTCGGTGAGGAGCTTGTGAGGCACTCGGTGAGGAGCTCGGTGAGGAGCTTGTGAGGTGCTCGGTGAGGCGCTCGGTAAGGAGCTCAGCGAGGCGTTCGGTGAGGAGCCCGGTGAGGTGCTCGGTGAGGCGCTCAGTGAGGAGCTCGGTGAGGAGCTCGGTGAGGAGCTCGGTGAGGCGCTCGGTGAGGTTCTCGGTGAGGAGCTTGTGAGGTGCTCGGTGAGGAGCTCGGTGAGGCGCTCGGTGAGGTACTCGGTGAGGAGCTTGTGAGGTGCTCGGTGAGGAGCTCGGTGAGGTTCTCGGTGAGGAGCTTGTGAGGTGCTCGGTGAGGCGTTCGGTGAGGAGCTCGGTGAGGTGCTTGGTGCCCTCCAGAAACTGAGAAACTTGCTGAGGTTTTTTGAAATATGTTCCATATATACTATGACAGTGGTGGCCAACTGACTTGATAGGGGGGGCCACAAGTGCAGCCCTCGGCATCAGCCGCACATAACATTTTCAACCTATACTGACTTGTATAAGCAATTTTATGAACAATGACAGCAGGCAGAGCTAGAAGACATTATAAATTTTTAAATTTATAACAGAACTTGTTTTAAATGATACTTCAAGCATTAGGGAACACTGTAGTATGGTAACTCACATTTTGTGTCATATACATCGTCAAAGGTTATGTGCCTCATAGATATCATCAAAGCCTCTTATGATATCAATGGGGCACATAACCTTTGATTCAAAGAATATATTTTCCCCTATTCTGAGGTTATGTGCCGCAATATATATTATACAATCACCCCCCATTCATTGGTGGAATAGTGGGAGCATGGGCACTCACCAGTGTGCTAATCCCCCTCCACTAGAGGAGAAGATGAGAGGCGAGGACGCCATCTGAGTCGCTGAATGGCTTTTTTATCGCCTCTCCCACCTTTTCCCACTCTAAGAAGTTCCTGGACAAGGACCTTTCAGCGGGGGATCGGCAGTGAGTTCCTATGCAATAATAGTTAGGAGGCCGCAAGTGGAGGACAGAGGAGGGCCGCCAGAGAATCTCCCAGGCCGCAGGTTGGGCACCTAGGTACTATGACCTGGAAGATCCTACACCTCAGGTGCCCAACCTGCAGCCCTTTGGGCATTGTTCAACGGCCCCCTTCAGTCCTCTACTTGAATCATAGATTTTGTGCCCCATAGATATCATTAAAGGCTTTGTGCATTACCATAGTACAGTGTTTCCTAATGCTTGAAGCATTAACTAAAAATTACCATAGTACAGTGTTTCCTAATGCTTGAAGCATTAACTAAAATAAGTTTAGTTATATAAAAAATTATGTATTCTAGCGATGTCTGCTGTCATTATAAAATGCAGTATAAATTGAAAATGTTACGTGCAGCCCTTTAGTAATGCTGAGGGCCCTATTTGTGGCCCTCCATATCAACTTATCATAAGATTAACTACATCATCATAACTATTTATTAACTACTCATCAAGAGTAACTACAGTGTTTCCCCGAAAGTAAGACCTACCCCAAAAGTAAGAACTAGCTGCATTTTCCCATTGCGCTTCTTATATAAGCCTTACCCTGAAAATAAGACCTACTCAGAGAGACAGAGCTGCCGCTAGGGAAGACAGGACATATCTTATAAACCCTCACACCCCAGGAGTACCTGAACACTGGTTCTACTGCTAGAAAGTGCCTGCAAGTCCCTGTGTTCTGGATGGGAAGTGTCGGTGCCACAATTTTATAATCTCTCCAGAGATGTTCAATCCAATTCAAATCTGGGCTCTGGCTGGGCCCCTGGAGGACATTCACAGAGTTGTCCTGAAGCCACTTCTTTGATATTCTGGCTGTGCGCTTAGGGCTGTTGTCCTGTCACCCCAGTCTGAGTTAAAGAGCTCTCTGGGGCAAGTTTTCATCCAGGATGTCTCTGTATATTGCTGTCATCTTTCCCTTTATTCTGTCTGTTCTCCAAGTGCCTGCTACTGATATATATATCCCCACAGCAGGATGCTGCCACCACCATGCTTCACTGAAGGGATGGCATTGGCCTGAGCGGTGCCTGATTTCCTCCAAACATGACGCCTGGTATTTACACCAAAGAGTTAAATCTTTGTCTCATCAGACCAGAGAATTTTGTTTCTCATTCTCCAGTCTGTAACTCTCACCAGCAACCCCCTGGGATTGACCAGAGATGTTTTCTGGTGGAGGGGTGCGGGTGTTAGAGGGGGTGCTTGCCCAGGCTGCCGATTTACCTAGGACCGCTCCTGACTGGAGGACACCACCTGCTCATTTGGAACATTTAAGCAATCCAGAGTGTGGCTTGGAGTGACAGTCTTCAGTCATGAAAACCTACCACACAACTAAATACAATGTTACAAGAGTCATTATTTGAAATAAGAAAATCTATTCATTTTGGGCAGTCTAGGTATGTGTCCTTACACAGGGTTACTCTCCATAAAAACAATGTATTTACTGACAAGTCTGCCTCTTGCCCAGACAAGACCAGCATGCCAAGCACAGGGATGGTAGGAGGGCAGGGGCGCTGAGTCCAGACATCCATCCAGTGCTGGGAATAAGAGACATGCGGCTTAGACAGAACACTTGAAAGGAGAGTCGCTGCTAGCCGATGGCGAGGCCGGATAAACAGCCTGATTCCACCTCGCTGGAGATGATCACAGTGTCTGCAGGGCGTGCGGGCCTTATTGCACATACCCATTCTTCTCCCCATTTCAATTACACCAGCCCCCAGAACACACTTCTCTCTCATCTGTGTAGTCACACAATCATTTACACTTTATAGAAGAGAAATTCATTCATTTTACAAACTTTATATTCTTGAAGCAAACCCAAAATGAACCTGCGGTGAGGCTTGCTGGTGAGCTCATGCATCAGAATGAATAACCCACCCATGCCTGTGACTGGAAAATAAAAAAGCACACCATCACACTGCAAGGGTTAATCGCTGCTTTACGTCAAGTGGGTGAAAAGAAGTCTATCCGCTGCTCTCTTGCCTTAAAAAAATCAATTTCTTTTCCAAATCCAATCGGTGATCCAAATCGGAAAAAAAAATTATCGAGAAGTGAGCGGACATGTTGGTAAATTTAGGTCATACAAGTATCTGATGAGTTTTCTTCGTATTTCTATTGATGTGTATGCGATAGTGCTATGGAGCGCACATACAAGGCTAAGGAAAGGAATCCATCGGTTGTGAATCATGTGTTTTTTAACCTCCTGGGCGGTTTGCCGGAACTCAGTTCGGGGGCTTCCGGGATCAGGCACAGCCGCCGCCTCTCCGTGTGTCTGCGGCTCTTCTACAGCCCTTTCGGCCCCATGTCTTCGGCATCATCTGTGACGCCGAAGGGGGCGGGGCGGTGCCATAGACCTCCATGTTAATGGAGGGGGCGCCGCTCTCCTCTCCACACACCGCCGGCACCAACACCGGCGGTGTGTAGAGGGATGGGCGGAGAGACGGCAATCATGGCGGAGTACAGTGTACTCCGCCACGATTGCGGGGGAAACGGCTTTTCGTGCCATTAAGTTGATCCAGGGTGGTCATCAGGAATCCCAGGGCCCCATTCCGAAATTTTTCGGACCCCCCCCCCACTTCCGTGGGGGGGGGGGAGGGGTACTAGCAACTCAAACACACAACTCCTTTCCTTCTGACTGAAGTTATGGAGCAGAGGGAGCGAGCAAAACTGTCACTTATGAGGCTGTCTGACAGTGACAGTATCGCTACCAACATGCGCCACCGATACGCCCCCCCCCCTCCTTGCTCCACAGCTTCAGTTGGAAGGAGAGGAGTCTGCAGTCTGTGTCGTGTCGGTTGTCAACGGCCAGACAGAGTCAATTGAATGGAAAATCAAGCCGTGTATGTCCAGCTTTTGACTGGCTGCCGGCTTCTATCTTGGGAAACCTCTTCTGGCTTTAAGTGTCAGTCTAGGCCTGGTGATGATACCATAATACGGATGGTCGAAAAATTCATAATGCAAAGTTTGTCGAAATTTCACATTTTAATGTCACCGGGGGCCATTTAGATTTTCGCTGAAAAAGTCAAAAATAGACAGCTAAGATCAGAATTTTTATTTAAAAATGTGTTATAGTGGTGATCGCAAAAACCTGTATTATTTCAATTTTATGCAATATGATCTGATTGAAAAATTTGAAATCGAAAAGTCCCAATCAAAAATTTGCACTGGCATTCCAAAATCAAATTCAAATCGAATTTATTTCATTTCGACCATATCTACACTATGTCAATATGAACTCTATGACTTAAAGTGGACCTACCACCAGAAATCTATGTTTTTATGAATGGCACTAGAAATGCCAATAATAGGGAGGAATGCAGTAAAAAGATTTAAAAACCTTCCTGTAATGACCATTTTAACAAGTGAACAAGCGAAGGACTCACCCCCCCCCCCTTTCTGCCAGCCAGAGCACCAGAAGGGATGGCAATGCGGACGCGCAGTGTTTGAGCGATTATTATTCCTTTTCTGTCACCTCTAGACATAACGAGCCGGAGTGCAGCTTTTATCACTAGCCAGCCTGTGGTAAGTATTAAGTATTTCTACAATTTCAGTAGGGTTGGCAATTAGCCAGCACTTACTTCAGGGGTGACCATGCCATTTATGCAGAAGTAGGGGCCTACTGGGGCTTAAGGAGGGGCCTACAGGGGCTTTTTTTTAACAGTCAGCTGATACATAGCAAGTAGGAGTCTTTCTTGGCAATTTCTACTTAAAGATAAAGCCGCCCATGCACCTTTAGATCACTCCACACAATTTCCATTACCAACAACAATCTACCAACAACTATGTAGTGCCGGGTCCTCCCTGATAGAATACATAGTGATTGGAAGGTATATATCACTGCTATGTAGTGCCAGGTCCTCTCTGATAGAATACATAGTGATTGGAAGGTATATATCACTGCTATGTAGTGCCGGGTCCTCCCTGATAGAATACATAGTGATTGGAAGGTATATATCACTGCTATGTAGTGCTGGGTCCTCCCTGATAAAATACATAGTGATTGGAAGGTATATATCACTGCTATGTAGTGCTGGGTCCTCCCTGATAGAATACATAGTGATTGGAAGGTATATATCACTGCTATGTAGTGCTGGGTCCTCCCTGATAGAATAAATAGTGATTGGAAGGTATATATCACTGCTATGTAGTGCCGGGTCCTCCCTGATAGAATAAATAGTGATTGGAAGGTATATATCACTGCTATGTAGTGCTGGGTCCTCCCTGATAGAATACATAGTGATTGGAAGGTTTAGAAAGGTCATCATATTACATGGTTTTGGTAAAACAAAAGTTAGTTTTACAGAATACACCACAAAAAATACAGTGGGGAAATATTTGTAAAAAATGTATCATAAAAAATTGTCTGGAGTAAACGCAACCAGAACAGTGGGGTGGTTATTCCCCTGGGACTTTAATGGCAGACTATACGATGAGATGAGTAAAAAAACTATTTTATTAGGATCCAAATGAAGAAACACTTAATACACATATACAATCAGGTATGCTTCAATGTATCATTTATACTCCAATGCGTTTTCACTAGTGATGAGCAGCACAGGCAATATTCGAATTCGTGATATTTCACGAATAATTCCACTAATATTCGATTTTATATTCGGAAATTCGAATATTCGCGGTATGACCATGTATTGCAAAAATCGCAATTCGCATCGCAAAAATCTTTAAATTGAATGGTCACATGCTATGTTTATTTTCGCAATGCGAATATTATTTTCGCAATACATGGCCATATTGCGAATATTCGGAATTGCCGACATATTCGAGATTTTGGCGAATTCTCGATTCGCCGATATTCGCAAAAAATATTCGGCATTAGAATATTCGAGCTCAACACTAGTTTTCACCCCTCAAGGGGGTGAAATAATATATAAGATAAATGTACTAATTGGGATCCAATGTCAGTAATTAGGCACAAATTGAGTCAATCTGCCAGGAGGACCCCAGGTGCGCTGTCTTCCAGGGCAAAATTAACCTTTTGTATATTTAAGATATTCCTTTCTCTTGTATCTGTAGATATTTTGACATGTTATTGCTTCCACTATGACTAGTGATGGACGAACATGAGCTCTGGCTGTTCGCGAACAGGCGAATTGAACTTCTGCAAATACCCGCCATTCGCGTGTTCTCGGCGAACCTCCATTAAGTTTAATGGAGGGCGAACTTCTCAAACCTTCAGGTCATATTTGTAGTCAAAATACCATTATAAAAAAGTAAAGAGGGTGCAATCACCTGCACAGTCATGCCAAATTGGGATCAATGGCTAAACTTTTCCCCCAAAATATCGATTTTTTTGAAATGGTGTGTTTTTCAGGTGTAATGGCCGGAAATCACATCTAGATTATAGATTTTGCCAAAAGTTACCTGACAGTGCCTTCTGCAGCGCATCACATTTTGTCAGATCTATCTGCAATGCATAATACAGCATACCCCACCCCAGAGAAGGACTTTTGTGGCACAGTAATGATGAACTACATGTAACAGAACACCTAAGATATAGCTACAGATCACTGGATGGAGTATAATAGGAAAGCAGCTCAGCGATCCCTCAATTAGCAGCAGCTCTCCCTATCTATCTAGTACTGGAGACACAGGATAAATGTAACATGGCTGCTGGGCTGCTTCTTTTATAAGGGGGGGGGGGGTGTCCTTTAGGAGTGAAAAATGTGTTATTGGCTGTAATGTCCCACCTGACTATAGGGTGAGAGGTCAAACTTTGTCTCCATGTTAAGGTAAAGGGGGCGGGTCAAACACCCATAATGTTCACCGGCATTGCCAACTGAGAGCATACTATGTTTGCCGTGAACTGTCCGGCGGCCAAAATTTTCGGCCATCACTTACTATGACTTTAACCAAGATATTGCCCTGATGAAGCCCCCTAGAGGGTTGAAACTAGAGATGGTCGACCATTTCAACGATTTCTACTTAATTGCAAAGCCCCAGAACATGGTATCATCACTAAACTTGCTGGAGATGTAGAGAAGGGTTGGGGGGTATACTACAAAGAAAAAAGTATGGCTCTAACACAAAAATTACTTCAAAGTCATGTCAAAATTTCGAAAATCTGAATTTCGATTTAGATTTTGAACTTAATTTATGCAAAAACCACATATGCTAGAGCAAAACAGTTTTTTTTAAATGTTCCCACAACCCTCCTATACATCTCCAGAAATTTTGGTAATGATACCATTTTCACAGGCTTTGCAATAAGCTCACAAAGTTAGCAAGTCAAAAAATTTGACCATCTCTAGTTGAAACACGTTGGAGTATAAATGATGCATTGAACCATTGAAGCATACCTGATTGTGTATATGTATTAAGTGTTTCTTAAGTTGGATCCTTAATAACATTGTTTTTTTACTCATCTCATCATAGAGTCTTAAGTGCCATTAAAGTCCCAGGGGAATAACCACCCCACTGTCCTGGTTGTGTTTATTCCAACCGATGTTTTTATAATATATTAGTTTTAAGTGTATGGTAAGATTGTAAGGTGCAAGTCCTTAGGCTGTCTCTCTGCCAATGGTTTGTACAGCCCATGAGCACCTGAAACAAACACTATAACATGGAGGCCATGAAGAACCAACAATAGTAGCAGTGCCCATTATTACACAAGATTTAAAGAAGTGGGTTTTTTTTATAGCAAGTTGAACTAAATTAAATGCATACTTTCATAAATGTCATTTTAAAGGTTCTGTATAGAATGGAGGAGATTGGGAACTTCTTAGGGTTAACAATTGTGTTTTCCCTCCGTAATGCAGAGAATTACCTGGTGTTGTTCTGCTCCTTGTCGGCAGCGTAGAAGCTGAAGTCGAATTTCCACCCTCGGCGGGAGTCGCAGGCTGAGGAGGTGATCATCCACTTCTTGGGACAAATGTCACTCTGCAGCCCTATGGTGGACACACAAGCGGTCAGCTTCCTGGTGTAGTTACCGTAAGGAATCTTATACACCTAAACAATTGACGAAAACACATATTTTACTAGGTGGCACCCTCACCTCTGCACTCCTGATGTTCTCTGCGTTCTAATAATGAGACTGGGGCAACTAGAGAGGCGCTAAGGGTGGCCATGCTGTCACACAATAATTTGATGGTGTGTCTTTTACAGTTACAAACTGCTCAATTGGGCAAATTTGAGAGGACAGCATCCCTAATAATGGATAATGTCAGTCGGCTCTACATTGTTCCCTGGATGCTGAAAAGGCTTCTAGCATAGAGTAGTGCCCACTAGACATGGCTGCACATCTCCGTGCCTTAAGCCCCCCATACACCATACAATCTTACCATACAATTTTTGTACAATCAACTTTTCTTCT
>CM070038.1:96096066-96120384 GCA_036250615.1 Ptychadena robeensis
ATTGCCGATATTCGCGATTAATATTCGGAATCCGAATATTCGTGATCATCACTACTTTTCAGGAGAGGCGCCTCATAGCAATTGCAAAGCATATCAATGAAAGTGTTATGGTCTAGGGATTGCTTGACTGCTCTAGGACAGCTTGCAGTTATTGAGTTAACAATAAACTCTACATTGAGAATGTGAGGCCATCTGTCTGAGAATTAAAGTTGAACTAGAAATAGATGTTTCAACAACATCTGAAGAACACAAGCAAATCCACCAAGGAACAGTTCAGAAAGAAGAAAAAACAGAGGGTTACCGCCTGATCTAGACAAAGGCAGATTTAAATCATTTTGAAATGTAGAAGGAACGTGGAGTGGGAGTTCTTGCAAGGCAACCAACAAACATCTTGCAGCTGAATGAATTTTAGATGGGAGAGTTGTCAATATTTTACTAGTTAGATGTCAGATGCCAAAAAACTGAGATGAGTCATTTCCGTTAAAGGAGACAACACCAGTTTCTGAGACCTGTGTTGGACATTTTCCCCCGCACGCCATTACATCTCTATGTATTTGTGGATGAATAAATGATTGGCCAACTCTCCATCTGCTTTTTGTGCCCTCTCCAACTTGCAGCATTGTGTTGTTTACCGGCAATGGCACGCACGTTGCTGGTTAACAAAATACTGTATTGCCACAATGTGCCGCATTATAATGTAGTGGGCAGGTTCTCTTTTCTGCAGACAACTGTGGGTCCCAATTTCTGATTGTAAGGAAATTGGAACAGAGCTGGATAGTTCTCTGACCCTGAGGGTGCAAGTGTAGAAGCGGTAAAGGCTCTCGAATCTTTAGCATCTCTGTGGTAAAGGAGACGTATCGTTAAGATACCCCGTTAAGGAGCGTGCAGGTGGCATCTGAGCAACACAACCCATGCTTTGCTGTAAAACCCCTGATCAAGGCCAATGAGCTAGATCTGACCCGCTCTCTGAAAAAATGGGATGGCACCAGTACCCAATCTCTACTGAAAAGGAGGAAGGTAGGAAGCTCTATGACTAACTAAACCCAACAACTCTGAGGAGTCATGTGCAGCTGCAGCCATCAACCTTCTGCCGCGGCCTGGGACAAGGACTGCTAATTTGCGGGGTTTGCCATTTCTCTGCCGTAGCGTTGTGTGACAGTTAATCGAGTCATTGAGTTTAAGTTTTAAATGCACTACCTGACACCTGTTGTTACAATACTAGTGAATGGGAGGCGCTTGAGTTGCGGCACGAAAATGCATGCAGCATTGCGGTGTGGTGGCTTGTGTGAAAGGGCCCTTTTATGGTAACGGATGATGTGAAAGGGCCCTGGAATTGTAACAGATGATGTGAAAGGGCCCTTATATGATAATGGATGATGTGAAAGTGCCCTGGAATTGTAACAGATAATGTGAAAGGGCCCTTATACATTCATCTGTAAGCACTGTTTGAATGAAGATCTGCGTGATCTCATCTGTTAAAGTGGACCTACCACCTGGGAGGTCACTCAGCATTAACATCTGCAGCTCAGACGATTTTTCTGACATCCTTGATTGTAGAAAACAAATCTTCTGACAGCTGAAGAGGAGCTTGTTAGGAGTGCTCCCCTCCCACTGCATTACGCTGCGCCTAGGCAGCCGAAATGGTGTGTGGGAGATCTCTCCCAGGCAGGAAATCATCAGCAGCAGAATCCCCCTCTTCACAACCCCCCCCCCCCCCTCCCCTACGAGTCTCTGCAGCTCTGATAAAAGAGACAGGAGGAGGAGGTGGAGTGGAGAGGGGAGGAGAGGGGGGGTCAGTGTGGGCGGAAGGAGATGCCAGGAGCCAAGATGCTAGCATGCCTTCTGCAAGCAAGTGAAGACAGTTTAGTGTGGGGCTTTTTTTGTGTAGCAGTTTCCCAGCATCTGAACTGCTGACATGTGAGTATTGTGTCTGTTTAATGTATGTCTGTTTTAGTATTTTGAGTGTAAAACCGCTTTAACAATTTCTTCATTTCCATAGGTGAGGCTAAAACCGAGGGTCACCACAATGGGACACATGTACAATGCAGTGACGCGCTCATTTAAAATAATTTGGAATGCACCAAAGATGCCAACTTGCCTTTTTACCGCATTTTTGTGAAGACACAGTGAAAATGTAGCCTTTCTCACATTATTGTATAAAAATTCCAAATAACATGAAGCATATGTGAGTCTTTTAAAGAGAAGTCTTCTGTCAATATATTTAGGCAAAGCCTCACTCATAAATAATGGTGGCTGCCATTGATGACATTTAGGTCTTGCTGCATGGACTGTATAATCCCCATATACATCTGCAAATTTAAACAACTTCACAAATCAACACAGTCAACATACCAGCATCCTCTTCCACTGTCAACAGGGGAATATCATCATCCAGATAGGGGACCGTTCTAGGGACAGGGTACGAACAGGCCTCACGGCCTAGAATGAGATCTTCATAGATGTTCAGGCTGCTTTTCTTCAGGCATTTCTCACTGCAACTGAGAACAGAGAAGGGAATTATCAGAAATGTCCTTGACAAGGCACGACGTATCACTGGAGAGCAGTAAACAAAAGCAGCAAGACCTGCAATTCATTTCAATTCGATTTCTAGAGCTGAAGTGCAAGTCTCCGAGGCATCTCCTGAGAATGCACAGACTGGTGATGGCGGATGGACAGACTGTGAGACGTGTCTGCTGGAGAGTGATTGAGAAACATTATACAATATAGATAGACCCATACTGACATGCTGTCTAATGAATAACGCTCTAAGATCTATAACAGCCACACAATATTACACAAGAGTAACAGGAGCAGAGATGTCCCCTGTGCTATAGACCTGCTAAGGTCTCGGCTGCTTGAGTCCTCTGCTTTTTTCTTAAAGGTTCATACCAGGCAAACAGCTAAACACACAGATGTAATACATATATGGGAGTTCTTTTACTTTATAAACAGTCTAAATCACTTTCATCCAATCCTGAGATGTACACTGCTCTGTCACACTGCACAGTCCCATCCAGAGACCTTATTTTTTCTTGAAATAGTTGAGTTACACTTACAGGTCTGCTACCCTCCCCTACCCTGTGAACAATGAAGGTAGAATCTGGAGACCCATAAATAAAGACTATCGTTACTTAATGGGAATCTGTCATGACCATAGTATGAGGGCTTACATTGCTGATCAATTAGAAAATGAGAAAAAACAATGCTAACTGCCTGGCTGCCATAACGATCCCCTGCCTTCAATGCTTGCAACTGCTAGAATCAGCTGTATACAACCATCATGGAGATCTAACTAGTAACTGCAGAAAACCCCTCCACAGTGCTCATATTTCCTTCAACCACTGATGAAGGGGTGATGGTATGTCTTTGAAATGAATTGGCTTTGTGTAAGTCTTCCAACTTTTAACCTCCCTGGCGTTATGGGCGTTTCGCGTTTTGGCGCCAAACAGAGCCGTACAGGAGATTGCAGCTGTGCTTCCCCGACCTCCCCCCTCGCTTTTACCCGCACTTATCATTGGCCTTAATGACTACAACGATGTGTGCGGGGAAAAGCAAAGGTCTATGGCGCTGCAAACCCCCCCTCCCCAACTAACTAATATTGTCAAAAGAAGGCTAGAAATGGAATCCATACTTAGGCAAGGACCATGGTTAGGCTACTAAACTGAGACATACATTGTGGCCTAAGACAGGGGTGTCAAACTCTGGCCAACAGTGTAAACATATTTGACCAGCAAGCTTGTTTTTTTTCATGAATGGCACAGATGTGTTTTTTATTTTACATGTGTTATAATATTAAGCTTTGCTTGTTTCAGATTTAATGTTTAAGCAAAATGTTTGCATATGAACTTCCTCAACTGTAGACAATTTTGCAATAAATATCAAGGTTGGCCCGTGACTTTGTCCTATTTTGTGTGGCCCATTCTAAGGCATGAGTAAATATGAAGCATATTTGGATCCACATTTGTGTTAATAACTTAAGTTCCCCAACCACATTCCAAGGGGAGCTCGACAGTTGACCCTTTTGAGCACCGCTCCAGACTGGAATCAAGGCACACCACTTAAGGTGAATGAATCCTTTGGATGCAGGATATACGGTCATGTTCATTATCTGCTCTACAAATATGTAGAGCAAGAAAGGCATCCACAGCTTGATTTGTTTATAGATTAGAGGGTGGTGAACATACACGTTGCTCGATTGTGCTCAAATCTATTAAAAATCAAGCCGTGGATGGACACCTTAATTGTTTACAAATCCAATCAGTTTCTGGGGCTGGAGAAAGTGAAATGTATGGAATCAGTAGTAAATATATTGTTGGAAATCTTAATGTTGTTGCTTTGTCAATCCAGAAGCTACAACCCTACAACATCGAACAACTCACTAAACACTGAATCCCTATACAATGTTGTACCGAAGCCTTGAGGAAGGGGCGAGCTGCCCCTGAGACGTGTCGTCATTGAAAAGAGACATGCCTGGACTGAAATATCATGGGGTCATGCTTTAACTTTAGATTCACTCACTCTTGTCCTCAACCCAAGCTGGTCCTTGAAATCCCTTGGTGCCATATTGATACTGTATGATTACCCCAATACTAGTAGATAATTAATAAACATATAACAACAACAACAAGGTAGAAATGGCTAAAACATGGAGAACATTCAGATGGCAAACATTCTGAGGAGCACCCAGCAGTCTGAATGTGACTATCGACTCACTTTGAGTGGCACAGCGTCTCCAGCGGCAATATGTAGGCCCCCCATATTCCCAGCGCGGCCGGCATGATAAACAGCACGGCTACCCAGCAGCACGAGACGATGAGTGACATGAAGAGACCAAAGTCGTGAACAGCGGGGATCTACGGCAAGACGGGAGATGAGTCAGAAAACAATATCAGCCCGAGCTGTAAACATTCATAAAAATAATTTCAGAGCCGAGGAAGGGAACAAAACCTGACTCCCTCCTGCACCAATCTCAGACCGTCAATCTGCAAGACAACCCTCGTCTGCGTTGGTGCGGGAGCAGGCATTTCCTGACAGCCATCATGTCAGTTTATAGAAACGTAGGCTGACAGGCTACCGTTCACGGAAGCCATTTGAAATATGAACTAATATTTCCATCCAGAATATAAAAAAATATCGGAAAATATCAGCGAGAGGCAGTAATATAGGGAGCGGAAACAATATAAGATACCAGGTGATAGTGTTGTGTTTGAAGTATTTATCTGAGACATCATGGCTTAGGTTAGGGAATCCTGGCCTGAATTGAAGTCGCTGCTGTAACTCAACACAAAGCATATAAAAATGCGATTTATAGAGGACGCAGCCTTAGGCCTTGGTCCTGTCCATTAAAATGGCCGCCTCAGCAATAAGGAAGCTAATAAGCCCAGGCCTGATGAGAATTGGCTTCTTCTTACCTGGGAGAAGATATTGGCTGCGTAGGCCGAGGCCGTGGTTAATGAGGTGAAGAAGGTCGCTTTCCCAGCCGTCTGTATGGTGTGGATCATACGCTGACGAGGGTCTTTGATGTGCTCGGCCTGGCGATACGTGTTAATGAACACAAACACGTCGTCCACACCTGTCGAGAAATACAAAATGGATCATGGTTAAACGACACTACAAGCAGGTGAAGTGGTAGCCCACAGCAACACAAATGTTTTCTTAGCTTGATATTCATGATGAGGTAAATGAGGAAATCTCACTGGTTGCTATAGTAACAAGTCGCCATCTTTGTTTTACCTTCCATATAGTTGCTTTGATTACCTAGAGCAAACTACCTAAACCCTTTTACCCCAGAAAAAGCCTCAGGCCCCGCTTATTATAGCCATTACTTAGAACTTAATTGGGAGACCATGGCACTGCAGCACACTAAAGCCCCCCATACACCTTTTGATTTTCCCATTCGATCGACCTAAACCGATCGATTTTAAAGTCGATCGATCAAAAATCGATGCATGTCCACATGGTTCGATCGACGAAGTTCGATTAAAATTGGACAAAAGTTTGATCGAAAAATGATCGGACATGTTGGAAAATTTTGATCGATCGAATATACATCAAATGTTATTTTGGTTTGATTTTAATAATAAGCATATCTATACATCCGCTGGAAGACATTTTGGTGTGTTTATGATCGATTTCCTTCGATGGGGAAATCACAAGGTGGGGGTAGTGTGCCCTTTAAAATACCGGACCATGATGCTGAGAGCCGATATAAGCCAGGGGACAGGTCTCATATCGGTGTTCAGTGGGGAAGGTCCTGATGGGGAGTAACTAGGCAAGCCGTCCTCTCCAAGGCTTACCTCCCACACCCATTCATTCCAGCGTGTGGGTAGCTGGAGGGCAAAATTGCACGCAGTTACAAGCCCCAGTTACAAAGAGGCTTTCCAGCAGCACACCTGGACTAGCGTTTTGGTGGGGTGGATGCCAGCCCCCACTCCCTGGACCACACCAGCGTTCAGGTAGAAAGACTGCCTGTGTTGCTCTCACGTCTGATATTTGGGACACGCAAGTACTGGCCACGCTTAGTCTTACTGCTTCCTGACCCACGTGGCTTAAACAGTTAGTTTGGCATATCAACTTTCCTTAGTCTGCAGCTATCCTTTCAGCATTGAACTGTTCAATGTGGACTCTCAGTTTAATGTTTATCTTTTCATATTTTTGTGAGACCTGGCATTGAAATAACGTTTATCAGCATTGTTGAAGCTGCCTCTTGTCGGGGTTGATCCTCCTTACAAGAATGCCAGTAGTTATACTTTGTAGCATCTAGGAATTTCTGTGCTAATTTGCCCTGACAATGTGAAGCTTAATATGGTTAGCTAGACAGATACATGTCGCTAGTGGGCCATCATCATCAGCGACTACAATGGGTAACATAAGAAGCCGCTGAAGCTTGTGATTAGACGTCGTGTGCCAAATGCTGAAAACAGTCAATTTCTCGCCCATTCGTCTAAAAATCACTTGAAGTTTCAGCAACGCAGACCTTTCATCAACTGCGATAAATTTTTTCCTTAGCAACAAAAAAGACTAGAAAGGATTAATCTCTGGCTGTTTTTATGGCAAAGATTAGATACTGTTACAAATGGCTAAAATCAGTGATTAATGGCATGTCATTGTTAAAGCTGGGCATAGACGGGTCGTATTTCCGTCAACTGCTCAGCCGACCGACCGGGCGTGATTATGGTCGCTAGTGCCGAGAATCGGCTGGGCACCCTTTGTGTGCTGGCCATGACTTCGGATGGGGAATACTGTCCCCATCCGAGCTAATGGGATCGGCCGGGAATTTACCGACATGTTGGATCACCGTGCGATCTGGCATGCGGCAGATTCCTGGTCAATATGACCAGGGGGCGCACACGATTTTCTGCCAACCTGACTGTGGATCGATTGCGGGAATGTGCATGGCGGTCGATCGGCTGTCGAATCAGGCAGGAATCTGCCCGTCTATGCCCAGTTTATGGGGGTGACAGTTTGAAGCAATCTGCTGCAAGCTAGGATGCAGAATTGGACTGGTATATTCTACTGCAAATCGCCGCCCTTAAGTGATTTGGTGGTAGGCCACGCCGGGGAACTATTTATGGATTTAACTCTAGCAGATTAACAATTTAATAAAACAATAAAAAAATGGAGCACACAATGCATCCATTACCATGTAGCATAACCAGGTGCCACTTTTAACATTGAAATACTCTGTGGGTTAGGGTACTGATGTGGATGTGACAACCAGGGTGTGAAGGGCTCGGTAGCACCGAAGTAATACTCGCAGCACAGTCAAATATATTGGCTCCCAACGGTGCCAACTTTTTTCTCTACTACAGGTGCATTTCCAACTTAAAAAGCTGAAAATTTTTCTGGGTGTAGAAATGCAGAGACAGCATTGTACGCTGATCACAGCGAAGACACAATGATTTTCTATCAAGCCGCACGGCATGTGAATTTTATAACCGAAAAAAGAAATATTGAGTCGCAGCTCCTCAGAAAGCAGCAGAATGATAATAGCGAAGCACTTTTATATGAAGAAGAAACTGTTGTAAGTCACGGAGGAGTTCGGTACAGAGGCAGAAGTTTAGACTCCGATAATATTGGATTTTATAGCAAAGGCTCGCCATTTACTGCAAAGATCGTTAAAAGGTAGAAGGTGGATTTGTATTGCGGAGGACACAATGTTTCTGGCTTGGGAATAGAGTCGTGACCGAGAACAGTCAATCATCTTTTATCAAAGTTTAACATTTAAAGTGGATTGGAAAGAGTAAAGAAGGGGGTAAGTCCTGCACTTGATACAATCCAGTTATTCATATCCCTTCTACAGTAGGTATGTCCAAAGTCCAGCCCGGGGGAAAATGCGGTCCGTGTTCAAGTTTCTACTGGCACACAGCCTCAGTCATAAATATTTCAATATTTAGGGGTAACATCAAAGTTTCCAACGAGTGCCATTTTTTTTTTGGGATGAATCAAATTATATCCAAAGAACTTGCTTCAAGCGCATGTCAGCAAGGGGACTCCCATCTCCCTCAAAAATCGCAGCTGCAATCTCTGTGTGACAGCTGCAGCCCAGTCTTCTTTTGTTTACCCCCCCCCCCCTTCCATGAATGGTACAATACACAGAACTCTGCCTGCTTCCATGTGTTGTGCCTGCCTGTGTTGGCTGAGGCATCATCATGCAGTATATCCCTTCTATCGGGATACAGCATTTTGGTATGAAGTGTTGAGGAATGTTTTCCCTGATTCTGCATATGATAAGGGAACGGTCAGTTCTTTTGGGGTTAGGTCAAATGTGGCTGGACAGTTAGGAGAATTACAAATCCCAGCATGCATAGGGACCGCTTTCATAATTGGCAGACAATGGATTATGCTTTACAATAATATGCTTTACAATATTATTAAGTATGTGTAAAGGAAAAAATGTGCACAAAAGTTTATTTGAATTTAATGTTAATGGTCACCCCCTGACAAATTTTCATTTCACCAAACCTGTCCCTCTTTGCAAAAAAGTTTGAACATCCTTGGTCTACTGTATGAAAATCCAGGAATTAGATACAGAGCTCTGCCCATTACAACCAACCATCACAGCGCATATTATAACCAAATATAATGGAAGCCCATACACGGTGATACACTTACCAATACCGACAATGACGAAGGCGGCCACCCCATTTAGAATACCCAGATACTGAATCCCGAAGGCCACGTGGTACAGAAAAAGAGCCACAAGGCAGCTGAGGCCGATGCTGGCAATTCCAAAAAAGGACAGGAAAACTGTATAATGTGGGGACACAATATATATTTATTATTAACAACTGGACCACATCGTATTACAAAATATGACAAAGCAAGACAAAACAAAATGTGTCTATCTCGATTCTGATTGGCCTCTTAACTAAACTTTGCTTCCCTTGATCTCCTTCTCTACAAATCTAAGGTTACGATCCCATATAGGCGATTAATTGTAGTGCGTTCTTGATTTAATCAGGTTTGTCCCCGCTCCAACGAATGGCTCTGGTGTACTGATCACGGGCGGCCACAATTTTTCTGGGGTGATTTTTAAAAATAAAATGGTGTGTAAGGATCGCCTGGTCAATTGTGCCAGCAATCATGTCTGCCCCGCGGCTGATGGCCTTTGTGGGAACATAGCCTTATAGTCATCTTATCCTGTATGGACAGAGCTATAGAATGTGACTATAGCAGCAGTGTTCTCAGAGATCAGTCCACAAGGGATTAAAATAAATTATGGATTATTATGGATGGGGGGGGGGGGTGGCTGTGGGTGAGTACCAATCACCATCTCCTTTGGAGAAGGGGTGTTTGGTACTCACCTACAAAACACCAACATCCCGTCCGACACCGGAGGGTAGAGGGGGTGATCACACAGTTCTTACTGCTGGGCCACCTGCAGCTTCTATGTTTATATGAGCGATAACACTTTCAGTGCTGTGACCATAATTACAGTGCAGGGGATACCATACTGCATGCAGCTTGCTCCTAATCATATATAAATAATTTCACAGGAAAGTTATGTATTTATTAAATCCACATCCCACACGGTACCTGAGAATGAGGTGAGGATGTAAACGAGGACAGCGATACAGGCCGTGCTGATGAACGCCAGCAGCATGTCATTGTTGAAGGTTGTCCGCACTTCATAATCAAACAGATCAGTCCCTCCATACAGGACCTGCACTTTGCTTCAAGGAAACAAAATATACATCTCATACATGATACATCATCAGAAAAAAAATAAGAAACTTGTATACAATGACAGACAAATGTATGGCCTGTAATCCCCTACTCAGCAACACAAGGAAGGGGAGATGTAACATGTGCAGGGCCTCATAGTGGAGGTTGGGTACTTTCCATGCTCCCTTCGGAGACGGCGTTACTCTGGAGTCACCTTTCTGAAACTTTCCTCTACAACTTTACAGCTTCTGTATGTACACTCCACACCCTCTTTGGGTAATAAGCTTAGACACCTCTCGGGCAGCGGGTCTCTTAGAAAAGTCGGTGTCAGTGAAGCATCCTCTATAGCACACTACCTATGGCTACCCCATTCCCATGGGCTCCACAGTGTAGTTTCATAGGTGCTTAGGTCCTGGGATACAAATAAGCCCAATGTTCACAAACATGTGGGTTTTATTATAAACATAATTTTATAGCAGTAGGGTAGAAATTTAAGGGAAGATGTTGCATAGAAAGTAACAGCTCAACAGCCTCTTAAGCCTGTGCCCAGTCAAGGTGGAGTGTTGCTTGCACACACTCCTCTCTATAGGCCACTCTAGTGTTGCCACTCCCAGGGCCAATCAGTTAATCTTTACCCTCTTAAAGGGAGTCTAGCCATTAAAATACAGATCTTTGTTCTTACATCCTGCAGACAAGCCTGTCTGCTGCCATAGCACATGATCTCTTCTCTCTGTACGGATCCATGCGACAGAACTTGAGGATTACCCTACTGCACTGCACTGCACTTATATACTTTGTGTCAAGCAACACCTCCACCTAGACTGGGTCACAGCACATACAGTTAAAATTTTATGATAGAGCACACATTACAGTAAGTATACAACCACTAGTAATTTGCAGTATTAAAACACACTTTTACTTATGCCTATCCTAAAAAAAAAGGCCCATTATCTTTATTCTCATACTACGATAAGTACATTATACTTACCTACTAAAGGTACATTACTCATTTCCAAACTAGGGGTGACTAGGGTAAGCCATTTCTCACTAACAGTACCACCCCTCTACAAAGGAGAATTACCAAGAGCCAAAAAGGTGCTGAGGCAATGCACATGTGTTGGCAGGAGAAAGCAGCCAAGTGATGACTGTTGCTCTTTCACTGCCCAATCAGCAGGTCCAAAACGGGTCCTTGCTCAACCATGGAATTTGAGGTAAATGTTATAGTCAGTGGTCTGGCAGTGGTCTCAATTGGCAAAAATGGGTAAAAGCAGCACATTTTACAGGTCCAGCCTCTGAATCTTAAATGAATGATTAATTTTAATAGCCAAAAATATAATGTTTGGAGACGATACCACAATTCTGCAAAATTATATCATAAAAATGCTCATTCATTGCAATGAGCAGAGATAATTTCTAGAGACTGCCTGCTTTTGCAATGAGGATGTTATGATCACGCCACTCCATCATCCCCAAAGGCAATGTTTGGATACCTCTAGGCATTATGCGCACTTATTGCAAAGAACAAGCAGAGGGGAGCATCTTTTTAGCAAGACAGGTAGGTGACAAAGGGACGGAAAAGAAATGCATCTTTGATGCATCTACCTCCTTGGCTCAGTCTAACCTTTGAGGGTGTAAAGAAACAATCCTTGTATCTGTGGAGTGAATTTCAATCTATTGGACTTTTTATGAACAATAAATGTTTAGCATTTTTACCTAAATGCAGTCCTTGAACTTATACATGATGGCCATTTAAGTACCCTTGGTCCTACCTTTGTGGGGCAAAGTTTGTCAGGGTAAGGAATGGCTCATCGCCTCTTTTCTATACTCCGCCTCAGGAAAAAGATATATGATTTGGGATGTCGGCCAGTTCATCAAGGGAAGTTGTGGTATATAGTGATGGCCCGAACTGTTTGCCGGCGAACTATGCGCGGAGTACATCGCATCGCGAACATATGGTGAGTTCGACCCGCCCCCTATCTTTTTACATTAGTTAAACTTTGACCCGTGATCACAGTCAGCAGACTAAATCCAGCCAATCAGCACCCCCCACCTCACGGAACCATCCACCCCCTATAGCATAGCAAGTAGAGGACGCCATTTTACATGTTGCTGGAGAAGGAGACAGTCAGATCAGAGAGCTGCTGCGCTGCATAGTGAACTATTAGCTAGGCAGTATTGTTCTACAGTGTACTCTTCCTCACTGATCTTACTCTGCTGTCAGGACAGAGTCCTAAAAGACCCAAAAGCCCTTTTTGGGCTATTTTTGCTACCCTGTTGCCGCTGGCTGGCATGCCAGGCTGCTGCCAGGAATCAGTGATCCTGCAGCCACATATTGCACAGTGCCTACTGCCAGTGCTCATATCTGGTGGCACTTTTTACTAGCCCAGGGGAGGGAATTTCACCCTATTTTAGGGTACAAATATATATTGCACGGCTTCCGTCCCTTACAGCCTTGTGCCAACTGTGTGTGCGCCCACACTGCCAGGGCCCACCCATACTTACTGGTGGACTTGTTACCCCAGGGGATTTTTTTCACCCTATGTAGGGTATTAATAAATATTGCACAGCTTTCTGTCCATTAAAGGCTTGTGCCACACTGCGTGTGCACCCACACTGCCCAGTGCCCACCATAGTTATCTGGTGGCACTTTGTTACCCCAGGGGATTTTTTCACCCTATTGTAGGGTATTACTAAAATATTGCACGGCTTTCCGTCCATTACAGCCTTGTGCCCAACTGTGTGTGCCCAGTGCCCAGCCACAGATATCTGGTAGCCGGGTAATACCCAGCATTTTTTTTCACCCTATTCATAAGGGTAACTACATAGTGCACGGCTTTCCATCCATTACAGCCTTGTGCCAAACTGTCCATCTCCACCAGTGTTGCCATAATGTCCATCTGCACCAGTGTCCTCCAACTGACATCTCCCCCGTGTCTGCCACACTGACCATCTCCCCAGTGTTGCCACACTGTCCATCCCACACTGTCCATCTGCACCAGTGTCCTCCACACTGACCATCTCCCCAGTGTCTGCCACACTGACCATTCCCCAGTGTCTGCCACACGACCATCTCCCCCTGTGTCTGCCACACTGACCATCTCCCCAGTGCTGCCACACTGTCCATCTCCACCCAGTGTCCTCCATAATGACAATCTCCCCCAGTGTCCTCCAACACTGTCCATCTCCACCAGTGTTGCCATGCTGTCCATCTGCACCAGTGTCCCTCCAAACTGACCATCTCCCCCAGTGTCTGCCACACTGACAATCTCCCCCAGTGTCTGCACACTGTCCATCTCCACCAGTGTCCTCCATACTGACAATCTCCCCCAGTGTCCTCCACACTGTCCATCTCCACCAGTGTCTGCCATACTGTCCATCTGCACCAGTGTCCTCCACACTGACCATCTCCCCCAGTGTCTGCCACACTGACCATCTCCCCCGTGTCTGCCACACTGTCCATCTCCACCAGTGTCTCCATACTGACCATCACCACCAGTGTCCTCCAAACTGACCATCACCACCAGCGTCCTCCATACTGACCATCACCACCAGTGTCCTCCACACTGACATCTCCCCCAGTGTCTGCCACACTGACCATCTCCCCAGTGTTGCCACACTGTCCATCTCCACCGTGTCCTCCATACTGACCATCACCACCAGTATCCTCCAAACTGACCATACCACCAGCGTCCTCCATACTGACCATCACCACCAGTGTCCTCCAAACTGGACCATCACCACCAGCGTCCTCCATACTGACATCACCACCAGAGTCCTCCATCCTGACCATCACACCAGTGTCCTCCAACTGACCATCACCACCCAGCGTCCTCCATACTGACCATCACCCACCAGTGTCCTCCATACTGACCATGACCACCAGTGTCCCCAAACTGACCATCACCACCAGTGTCCTCCAAACGGACCATCACCACCAGTGTCCTCTACTGACCATCACCACCAGTGTCCTCCACACTGACCATCTCCCCCAGTGTCGCCACACATGTCCATCTCCACCAGTGTCCTCCATAAGGACCCCTCACACGAGTGTCCTCCATACTGACCATCACCACCAGCGGTCCTCCATACTGACCATCACCACCAGTGTCCTCCATACTGACCATCACCCACCAGTGTCCTCCAAAACTGACCATCACCACAGTGTCCTCCATACTGACCATCACCACCAGGTCCTCCTGACCATCCAGTGTTGCCAGTCCATCTCCACCAGTGTCCTCCACACTGACCATCACCACCAGTGTCCTCCACACTGGACCATCACCACCAGTGTCCTCCATACTGACCATTAGTGATGATCGCGAATATTCGGATTCCGAATATTAATCGCGAATATCGTTAATGGAAATTCGCGAAGATGGTGAATATATGCGAATATTCGCAATCCGGATATCGGTATTTTTATCCATTACAATTCCCTCTCAATGTGAGTGGACGAATGGGAAGGCTGCAACAAGAGCTTAGAAACACCATCAACAGATTTTTAAATGATATTGGGGTGATGGCGAATATTGGCGAAAATCGTCACTTTTAAAATTCGCATAAAAATCGCACCATGTTAAACATATATTGCGCGCGAGCGAAAGTCGCAATAAACTGCCGATATTCGCATAACAAAAAAAAACAGAATATTGCCGAATACGAATATTTTCCGAATGTTTTCCATAAAATTCGCGGCATGCCGCGAATACGAATGTTGCCTATGCCGCTCATCACTACTGACCATCACCACCAGTGTTCCTCCATACTGACCATCACCACCCAGGTTCCAAACTGACCATCTCCCCCAGTGTCCAACCATGTTGTTTAGTGCTCTCCAGCTCAAATCCCATTGACTATCATTGTAGAATTCCTTGGTGCGGATTTAGTGTGTGAAAAAAATTTTCTTGGGAGTTTTGCCATGGATGCCCCTCTGTCATGTCATTGTCCAGTGTTAGACCCCTTGAAACAACTTTCCCAACACTATTGTGGCCAGAAGGGGGTCCCTTTGTTTTTTAAAATTCGCCCCCGTTGAAGTCAATGGCGGGTTCGCCAGTTCGCCGGGTTCGCGAACTTTTGCGCTAGTTCGCGTTCGCGAACGCGCAATTCCGGGTTTGCGCCATCACTAGTGGTATATATTGTATATCAGAAAAGATAGCTAAACGGACCAGATGCGGCCCCTGGGCCTTAGCTAAGTGATGATGGGTAGCCTCCAACTCAAGACAGTTAGCTTTTTTACTACAGGAGAGACAGCTGTACAACTGTGCAACAGGGAAGTTCGGAGTTCCCCTTTAATTTCAGCCAGCCATGCTACAGCCGTAGGGGCAGTATGAAAACAAAAAGCCCCTCCAGAATTTTCCGCATTAGATTAGAAACATTTTAGTGCTGAGTTTTACAGCCACTTGTTAATGGCTCGTTACCATCTCCTTAATGGTTTAGGTTTGCACTAATTTAATTTATGAGCTTGCTCATTGAACCGTTTTCTTCAATAACGCTCTTCAAAGGCCGTGTTCCCATAAAGATCCGTGTTTAACCAGTGCCGGGCATCGCTCAATACATCAGCAGCTTTATCCACAATGTTAATCATTATAATTAATCATCCGGGCTGGGCAAGAACAAGAGCGTTTCCATTCTGCGGGTACCCGGATAAAATGATGAACTGTATTTATGGAGATGACACATTTCACATGGAAAGACTTTGCAGATAAGTCCTCAAAAGAGCATTAATGAGGGTGCAGGAACATAAAGGGGAGGCTGACCAGAAGTGTCAGCCTTAAACTATTCTTAATGTATCGGGAGTAAATGTGACATCTCAACGAAGAGGAAAGACAAGGCCATGGTGACACCACCAACTTCCATCTGATACAAATGTATAAGAAATATTATATTTTACATCATATAACTCCCAGGTGCCCAACCTGCGGCCTGGGGGCTGCATGTGGCCCTTTGGGTGTTGTTTGGCGGACCCCCAAACCTGTTAATACATATGGCATAGGAACTCACATGTTCACCGATCCTCAACCGACGTGTCCTCGCCTGGGAACTTCTTAGAGAGGTAAGAGGAGAGTGATTCGCTGAGCCTTCAGCTGAGCACTCTCATTGGCATAGGTGAAAGCTAATGAGCCACCCAGACAGCGCCTGAGTGCCTATGCTTCCACTACACTACTTTGATGATATCTAGGAAGCACATAACCTTTGTTGATGTATATGGGCTATTCCATATATCACCATGTGTAGTGGTCACACTCTGACCCGGCTTTCCAAATCAACTTTGGCGGTCCTATATGTTATGTGCGGCCCTTTAGTGATGTCAAGGGCCACACTTGTGGCCCTCCATATCACCTCAGTTGCCCACTACTGATATAACTCATCCTGAGCTTTGTATTTCCATACATTTCCATAGAATCCATAGAACATAACGGCTTTGGTATCAACATTTACATAGAACTGATAAGTAGAGAAGGAAAGTTGGAAAAGTTCTACTGCAGAAGAACTCATAGAGAGATCTGATCAGCTGATAATTTGGTACTTCACTGATTGGCTGGTCTATTTTAATTTAGAATATTTTAAGAGCTGTGTATGTATCATGAGAAGTCCTCTCATGGGGTAGGGGGTGTGGGTAAACCAACTGGCACCGTAAATCCCTTCACCTTTGTCATTTCGCTGGAGTTTCTCTTTGCACCCAGCAAGACTTATGCAAAGCCAGCCATACGCAGCTCGATTTTTCGTTCAATTGCCGACTGCATGTTTGCGGGAATCGACTGCTTGGGAATTGAACACCCACCTTGAACGATCGATCCTGCTCCAAGGGGACAGGGGTCCAACATATTGATATTTCCCTGTTCGACCACCATTACTTCAGATGGGGACAATCCAACATATGTAGAAGAGTTGGGATTTCAAACGCAGATGCTCTAAACCTTTTGATATTGAGTACCAGACTTGGCCAACTAGGTTTAGTAGACATGCCAGCCTTTCAACAATAGCATGCAAATTCATGCAAACCATATGCATACTGAAACTGAACCAACTGAATCAAGTGCAGCAGTCATTTTAATTGGCTCCGTTTAAGTCTATATACATTTTAGATGATAATGTTAAAATTTGAGCATCTTCTTGACCATCTCTACGTTCGAGTCACAGCATCTCAGCTGATGTGTGTCCCTCTGTCTATAACACACAAGGTAATATGCAAATAGAACAGAACTGACAATTCAGGGCCGCGGCACTGGCTGTGCAATGAGAACATATTTATTCTTCACAAGGACAATAACCAGGCTTGCTACATCGCCATACCGGCTCCTCATTTCCTCTACATTTTCTTTCCCAGCTTGTCAGACCTGTCATTGGGGTTTTGTACTCTCCCTCTGTGGAAACTGCTGACGTCCACAGAAAGGCGGCTAAAGATTGTGTCTCTCCCATAGAATGTCGGCGTATTCGAGAAGACATCGCTGTTTAGCAGAACAACGCGATGTCAATCCGCAGAGGCGCAGGTGAGAGCGATCCCGCAGCGTCAGCAGCCCAGGGCTGGCGAGAAAGATTCCGTGCGCAACTCAAAGTGACATTTATGCATTTTTTATTACAGCTGTACATATTTTATTTAGAAATAAATGCCATGGGGATAGTAATTGTATTTTATGAAAGAAAAGCAGGAAAAGTCTGTAAGAGCTTAAAGTTTGATTTCCAAGGGAAGAAAAAGAGTCTGAGGAACCCTGAAACAGAGAACGTCTGCTACAAAGAAATAAGAAGCGTATAATTCCATCTATCTATCTATCTATCTATCTATCTATCTATCTATCTATCTATCTATCTATCTATCTATCTATCTATCTATCTATCTATCTATCTATCTATCTATCTATCTATCTATCTTTCACAAACCTTCTTGGGAAGCTCCGGGTGCATGAACCACCAAACGCCCTGTCTCACAGGCTCCAATCCAACACAACCAAAAAGGTAAAGCTAGCCATACACGTGTCGGATTCCATGTCCAATCGATTCATCATCCGATCGATTCCGGCGATTCTGCCGGGAATCGCAGGTGTGATCAATCGGCCAATTAAGAGTATCCATCGCAGCATACCACCTTGTCCAACGGATTCCAGGACGGATCCGTGTCCGATTGTCCACCTCACAAATTGCAACTCCCCCTGATCCGGACAGAATCGCATGAGAAAGACCAACATGTTGGTTCTCCGTCGGATCCGATTCTGAGCCCCTGATCAATCGGACGCGAACGATCGGACCAGGTGGGCTGCATGCGATTCCGGCACGATCGTTTCGCGTGCACGCGCCCGGAATTGATCGTGCCGGAATCCGGTGCAAATCCGACACGTGTATGGGGGCCTTAAAGTTCTGCACACCAGATACAATTTCCACAACTTCTTTATTTTCCACAATATATGCACAAACACATACACAGCAACTAGTGCAACCTCTGGGGGTCTATCTATCTATCTATCTATCTATCTATCTATCTATCTATCTATCTATCTATCTATCTATCTATCTATCTATCTATCTTAGTATTTAAAGCTTACAGAGTTCATTAGAACCAGTTTAAAGCTAATAATACATGGTGCATCTATGCCCTGAAGTTAAGGATAGTCATAGCGTGTTGTGGTATCTAATATGACCATAAAGATCCATTCCCCTGATGAGCCTGCTCCCTCCCGTGAGGCCCGGCCAGGCTGGGGAATGGCGTGCCTATCCTCCGTGGCACAGTAGTGAAATCTCTATGGGGAATCTGTAGACGGCAGGGAATGATCTCAGAACACACAGCCAGATTTGACAGCTGAGACTGATCAGATCTCTACCAAGGATTTCCGCGCATGTCGTTAGCTTTTCCCCCAGGTTCGCTCTCAGCAAGTCACCGCGTTCAGCAAACATCAAGTGTTAAAAAGAAATAACAACGGCTAATGTATTAAAATACAGGAAATGCTTGTATCAAACGTGGCAGGTGCTAAACAGAATTCAATTCTAATCACATTTAGACTGAAGAGCAATTTACTCCCAGAATTTATAGTGAAAGCCTAAATGAAGTTGCAGATTGCTTTAAATTAGTATCTGTAGCGGAAATACCAAATGACTCGGGGTTGCTCTGCAATTGCATTGGCAGAGAAGAGGAAATATCAATCATTTGCAGTTTATAATAAGAGGAATCAACGCAACTATTATTCTTCTCTGCCCCACCTAAGGCAACGCTATAGACTTCCCGACCTCCATTGCCATCGGTCTGTCTTATCTGCAATACCATTAGACCTGGGAACATTTTAAATGAGACTCACAGTGGTGATTTGATGGGGTTGGATGTTTGACTGTATTGACCTGTGACCTGGGAGTGTTGACCTGTTCATTTAAACTTGAATAATATATTATAGACAAATTTCTTTAACACTGTAAAAAATTTACGCTACACCAGTTTTCAGAAAAAAGTGGATCATGTATTTCCGGCCATAGCTCATTAATTAAAAATGTGCAAAACCATGTCCTGGACAGTGCTCCCCAATGAATCAAATAACACATAACCCCACGTACCGGGCACCAGCCTCACCTACACAGCACGGTAGGTACTCTCGAACCATTGCCTCCTCCCACCACCTACACCAACTCTACCTTGGGTCATTGACCCCCTCAAAAGAGCACAATGTTGTTACCTCGCCAGTGACTGCCTCCCTGCACCAGCATATCAACCAATTACATTGATCCATATATGATCCATATATGATCACACTGTGACAAATAAACATAAGAGCAAGATACAAAGTGCAATAGGAAAAACAACAATGCCCGTCTCCCCCGACAACTAGGCCAAGAATTCTACACACAACACCCCATAATGACAAAAAAGTTTACTTGAGGTTTATTTAAAAATAAAAGAAAGGAGAAATCACATGCACATAAGTATTCTCAGCCTTTGCTCAGTACTATGTTGATGCTCCTTTAGCAGCTGTTACAGCCTCAAGTTATTTTGAATATGATGCCACTAGCTTGGCACACCTATCCTTGGCTAGTTTCACCCATTTCTATTTGCTCCATCAGGTTGGATGGGAAGCGTCAGTGCAGCCATTTTATAATCTCTCCAGAGATGTTCAATCGGATTGAAGTCATGGCTTTGGCTGGACCATTTAAGGTCATTCAGAGTTCTCCTGCAGTCGCCCCCAGTCCAAGTTCTAGAAAGCTCTGGAGCAGGTTTTCGACGATGTCTTTGTAAATTGCTGCAGTTATCTTTCCCTTTATCATAACTACTCTCCTAGTTCCTGCTGCTGAAAAACATCCCCAAAGCATGATGCTGCCACCACCATGCTTTACTGTAGGGATGGTATTTGCCTGATGATGAGAGGTGCCTGGTTTTACTCCAAATGTGATGCATGGCATTCACACCAAAAAGATCAATCTTTGCTTAATGAGACCAGAGAATTTTGTTTCCCATGATCTGAGAGTCCTTCAAGTGCCCTTTGGCAAACTCCAGTCGGGCTGCTATATGCCTTTTACTATGGAGTGGTTTCTGTCTACCATACAGGCCTGATTGATGGATTGCTGCAGAGATGGATGCCTTTCTGGAAGGTTCTCCTCTCCCCACAGAGGACCTCTGACAGAGTTACCATCTGGCTCTTGGTCACCACTCTGACTAAGGCCCTTCTCCCTGATATTTTTGTTTTGATGGTCGGCCAGCTCTTGGAAGATTTCTGGTGGTTTTGAACATCTTCCACTTACAGATGATGGTAGGCACTGTGCTCATTGGGACCTTCAAACCAGCAGATAGTTTTCTGTAACCTTCCCCAAATTAGTGCCTTGAACCAATCCTGTCTCGACATTAAATCCACCGAGCTGGTAAGTAAATGTGCTCCGTCAGGACTTCCAGCCAAGCAATATGCTTAGAGGAGGGGGTCCCGACGGACGTGGAAACCCCCTTAATCTGCAGAAACATATCAAGGATGATCATGAGAAACACAATGCACCTGAGCTAAATTTTGTACATGTGATTCCTCAATTTATTTTCAATAAATTTGACAGAACCTCAAGTAAACTTTTTTCACGTCATTGTAGGGTGTTGGGTGTAGAATTCTGAGCAAAAAATTTATATGAATCCATTTTGGAAAAGTCTGTAACACAAAATGTGGAACAAGTGAATACTTTCCAGATGCACTGCAGAATTACATACACGCATAGATATGGGCTAGATCAATGGCCGGTCTGAGCACCGTGCACGTTCACGGCCATCTATCTGGCCCATATCTAATGCAGCCCTCCCTGTTTTCAACCGTGTAAATCACGGTTGATGTCCATTGCTTTGGATGGAAACCACGGGTCTTCATGCAAAGCAGAAGATCTGTGGTTGGCTTTCGTACGCACAGCACACAGCCTACAAGCTGTGATCAGCTCCCGCTCTGTGTGCTGTGAGAGGGGGCAGGGGAGCTGTGTCTCTGTGTGTCGGCTCTCACTGGCTGTCTGCTGCTCCCAGCCAGTGAGAGCGACACCGGGTCCGCATCTAACAGGAATTGATGCAAAGTGGTTCAGATTGATTCCCTCTCCCTTCTTTCTTGTTTGGGTCAAGCAATAGAGAAGGGATTTGATCCTTTTTTTGTAAACGAAATACTAGCTCCCTCAAAAAAAAGTCCAAAAAAAGAAAAAGCTCCAAACCCACAGATGCATCCATATCCAGCAATGTGCATCTAAGTAACCATGATGAGTTGGAGGAAGGAGGGAATCACTCACTGATACCTCCTCATGACCCATGAATTTATTCTCCTCATAAAGCAAAATTCTGACTGTGTTTTAATTAATGTGCCATTGCTATAATAAAAGAAATACTAGATCCTCAAGAACACTGTTTGCATATCATAAATGTACAGGTACCTATCAGTTCATGCTGGTGCAGCCTCTAAAGCTGGGCATACACAGGTAGACTGCCATGAAATCGACACCCGCTGTGTTTGATTGTGGGTCAATCGAATGGGGTTGACCCTATATCCAGAGTTTAATTCTGGAGTCCACACTGTGTGGCCTAACAAACAGCAGTAACAGAAAGGGGGACTTGCAGGAACCTTTGATCATGGCCTTCATTCCTGTGAAAGTTAACAATAAACAAGGGTTTGGGTCATCAAAAAGGTTGACTGTCATATTAAATCACCCACTACAAAAGAAAATGGCTGAGCAACTGCCACTAATCCAGAAGTAAACATCTGGCTCTTTGGGGAGATGCTGTATGAGAAGTTATTCGCCAAATAACCTTAAGCTGGCAGGATTCCTTGTACGGGCGCCAGGATTCCCTCACGATCAAGTGCCTCTAATTCATTGTGGTGGTGCCACCCTCCCATCCCTTTTCAAAGTTTTTTAAACACCAGCTGCCAAAACCAGGTACAGACAGGACTCACAGGCAGCACCTGAGCACTCTCATAACAATGGTATGGGCTTGTCCCCACTGGCAAAGCTGGCCGCTCGTGGCCGAATAAAGTGGTCACGTCCGCCGCTAAATACATGTCAATGCAGCTGTTAGCGACTGCCAGTGGCTCGTGGACAAAAAAGCCAGTGCCTATGTTTCAAATCGCGGCCTCGCAAGTGGAGGCAAGCCCAATAAAACAAATGGAAGCGGCTCAGAACCGCACAGCCACGTGGCCAGCTTCGCGACTGGGGACAAGCCCTTCGCCAGTGGGGACAAGCCTTCGGCAGAAAAGCAAGAGGACTCCGACCATAATGGACACCAGCAAAATGAGTAACTGAATAGGTAACAATACCTTGTCCGTGTCCTCTGTCTTGTTAACAAGTAAAACGTGTATAGAACTTGGGTTGTGATTGCATGCCATGGGGATTGGGGCACAGAGTTAATAGTGAAACTTATGGAAAATTAGGGTAAGCAGTAGATGACGGAAGTCATAGAAAAAAGGATGGGCTGAGGAGCGGTAGCATGAAGGATTGGGGAAGGGTTAAAGGGTTTGAGTATAGAGAAATGGGCATTAGGTGTGAAGGAGTCATTGGTGAAGGGTGTTGAGGATGAGGATAAGGGCTGAACAGTTGGAATGTTGGGATTCATATGGCTTTATGACTCTTTCTGGGTCCCATATACAAAGCCATTTCAATACAACATTTTACTGGTGGAGTACATACAGAGACCCAACACAAAGTTAGGGCCCCCATACACCTTGAGAACTTTCTGTCAGATTTCCTTTAGATCTTCTTTTGTTTTACCAAAACCATGTAATATGAGGGATTTTCTAAACCATCAAGTCTAACTGTGTTCAATTGCAGAGTTCCTGGCACAACATAGTTGTTGGTAGATCTAAAGGATATCTGACATAGATCTAAAGATGTATGGCCAGCTTTAGTTATGGCCAGAAGAAGATACAGAGAGGCCAGCCCACTATTTTCTGGATACACCAGTCTACTGAGATTTTCTAAAGTTCTTTCAGCAGTACTGTCCAACCTTGACGTCTCTTTCTAATTATAAACAGGCCGTCTCATTAAGATTTCACAGTTGAGGTGAAAGAGCCAAATTTCTCCTTTTTGTGGTCCGGTTTTCCATCTGACCCAATTCCCACTTGTGCAGTAACCCCCTCTAACAGGAGACTAGATCTAGACACTCTTCTGTTTCATTGCGTGAAAACTCTTGGAGCCTATTCAAGCGTGCGGCTGTCATAAGCTCTGTACAAGTTCAGAGAGTTCGATACAGATCCGGCACGAGGAACCCCAAGGGAGACATATTTTACTCATCACAGACAGCCAAGAAAAAGCCTCCAATTCCTCCGGATGCAGAATCTTTGCTAGAAAAGTAGGACGCTCTCCTTTAAAGTAGATCCAAACCCAAACTGGAAGACATTATCTAGGTAAAGCAGTCTATCGTAAACAACTGGCACCTATTTTCACATCAGATACTTTTTACACCTTTTTTTTAATCTTTTCTATATATCGGTGCTGTCAATCTCTTTCAGCCGTTTCCAATCACTTCTTGTCTACAAGCATTTACTAGTGCAGCGCTGACTTCAAATCAAAGCTCTGGACCAGCTTCCATCATAGCTCAGGACCGCGTCTGGTCCGGCCGGAGGAATATTTATTTTCACTCATGGATAGAGACACCGGATCTATAGTGCTAAACCTGGCATCATATATACACACACCAATCATACAGAGACATGTATCATATATACACACACCAAT
>CM070038.1:96153157-96165172 GCA_036250615.1 Ptychadena robeensis
CTGTGCTTTACTTTTTACGGCCCTTTCACACTATGTGTGCTGGGGGGGCCCATAAAAAAAATTTGCTATGGGGCCCAGTCATTTCTAGCTACGCCCCTGTTGGCGTTAACGATTCTTTACATTTGAATTTAGAAAAAAATAGATTTTTTCACGTCAATGATGCATTTGACCACAATGACAACATGGGGCCCCATGTTTAAGGCTATGGTCCCATAAAGGATAAAAGCCAAAACGCGGACACATTTTCTTGCAATACATGGTCATACACTTTAATATTCTAGAATATCGAATATTAGTAGAATTATTCATGTGTGAATTCGAATAGTGCCTAAAGCTGGCCATACACCTTTAGATCCCTCTGTCAGATATCCTTTAGATCTACCAACAACTATGTAGTGCCGGGTCCTCTGCGAATGAACACAGGGAGACATGATGGTTTAGAAAGTCCCTCATATTACATGGTTTTGGTAAAACAAAAGGAGATCTAAAGGAAATCTGACAGAGAAATCTGTATGTATGTATGTATGGGGGCCCTTAGCCGTTCATCACTTAAAAATAAGGGGATTTCAATGCAGCGGACACAAGCCCTTACATGGATTGGCCTTCTCTTAAAGGGAAATATATTTCCTCTCATGATTTTAGATGATGGGTAGATTTTTGACCAAGGTAATTGGTTACCCAATAAATTAAAATTAAATCCACTGATTGATAACTAATAGAGATAAGGCCCCCATACACGTGTCGGATTCCGGCACGATCGATTCCGGGCGCGTGCACGCCAAACGATCGTGCCGGAATCGCATGCAGCCCACCTTGTCCAATCGATCAGGTCCGATCGTTCAGGGGCCCAGAATCGGATCCGACAGAGAACCAACATGTTGGTTCCATCAGATTGATTCTGCCCAGATCAGGGGGAGTTGCCATTTGTGAGGTGGACAATCGGACACGGGATCGTCCCGGAATCCGTTGGACAAGGTGGTATGCAGCGATGTATACTCTTAATTGCCCGATTGATCACACCTGCGATTCCCGGCAGAATCGCCAGAATCGATCCGGTGAGTGATCAATTGGCCATGGAATCCGACACGTGTATGGCTAGCTATAGAGATTGACTAGCTGAGTTTACGAGTTATGTTATAAGTGAACGTATCATCTCCAAATTTGCTGGATGTGGAGAAGGGTTGTGGAAAGTTTTAGGCATGGGCGACATAGACGGTTGCCGGTATCATAAGCAATCAGAAGAGAGGGAAAGATAACTGACAGCATTAAGAGCCAATTGGCCTGCAGATGCTCTCCTCTGTGCTGGCTGACAGCTTACGTGCCCACAGACAGGGCTCTGAGTGCCACCTCTGTCACCCGTACCATAGGTTCCATCTCTTCTATAGGGGACCAGACCTGATCTCATCCTTTCCTTCACACCATGTGCTTCACTGGTGGGTTCTTTCTTTGGTGCCCCCTAAAAAGGGGTGAAAAATTCATACAAGCCAGCTGCTGCAATGAAGTAATGTGACCTATGCATGGAATGCTGAGCCGTGTAGTCCTCCAACACCTGCAAAAGTTTTATCATCGCCCATAGTGCTGCCATATATCTACAGCAGGTCTGAATGACACCAGCACCCCAAAAACTGCATTTAAAGGGTATGAATCAAACATCTCATACCCTAAGTCAGCCCCCCCCCCTGTAAAACCAAATCATACAGTAGATTCTAGTATACTGTATATCAGTTCATCAAATTGATGAATGGCATTATATTATATTATTATATTGTATTATTATTAGCATTTATTTATATAGCAACAACATATCATGCAGCGCAGTACAATAAATAAAGTGGAATACAACACAAGATAACACACAGGTAGAGGATATGACACATGACTTGTATAGGCCCTAGGACCTTCACCCCCTGCTTAATAGGATAATAACCTCCCATAACTTAATTAACTACTTAACATTAAATAATACGCTGAATACAGGAAGTGGATGTTAAATGGCCAAAGCGCCCTTTATTTCACCATAACAAAACATATTAACATTCTCTTCAAATTCTTGGTTCCGAGCCTTTAAGGATTCTTTACGATACACCAAAAACCGATGAAACCACAGATCACCAGTGCCTGCCGCCAAAGTTTGTATAGGCCCTCAGCCGCCGCCGACTGGAGGACAACTAAGGCTGCCCGCAAGCCCACTGAGACCGCTACCAGGCTTGGTCAGCTCCCTCTGACCTACACCTAGGGGGATACACCAACAGATGATTCCCCACCAACCTTGTCTGTAAACTGCATACCTTAAAAGACCCGGAACCCGCCAAGGCGCTATGACATCTGAAACGAAAAACATGCAACACACACAAATAATACATCCTGACCCCAGAACGGAAAGGCTCCGTACCACTAACTCCCCACCCAATCTTGTCGACAATACCAAACAAAAGGGAGGGAGGGCGGGAGCTTTCACCTCGGTGTTCTCCAGGCGACTGGTCCAGAACAGGTTCCAGCCACCCCACTTGCCCACTGCAACCCCACCCAGATCACCGTTATCCACCAATAAGGTAGGGCTCTGCCTAACCCCTTAAACATTTGTATCCCCTTGAAATGATCTGACCGCACCCAGCTTGATCCCTGCCATGCCAGTCATGTAGGCCTTCCACCTATTGCATTCTATTACATTGCTCCAGGCCTGTCTGGAGTAGAGGACCCTGCCCGAGCGGGCTTACAACCTAATACATAGCGTTGTCTGATCAGACCTGTACCCAAAGTTAATTTTGGGCAAGGGCAATAGAGACAACTACCCAGAGGGCAAAAGTAATGGGATGGTGCAAAAAGCTTCAATTGAAATGTCCTTGAGGCTCACAATCCAGCTAAACCCTTCACAATCATCATATTTGACTGTAGTTGCCATTATCTTGGGAATACACATGCAAAGCGTATAATGAACACGGAATATAAATGGGGGCAATCTCTCCAACACAACAAAATCCCCAAAATCCCAAACATTCTGATAATCCTATCTCTAAAGTCTAAATTCAAACCCATTTGTAGATGTTCAACCTTTTCTTTTCCTTTTTTTTTTGGAAGCTTTTAGGACAAAGGGTTCGGTTGCGGCCACCGGGGGGACAGGACAAAGGGACGGAACACGTGCTTGGCACAGCAGTGTCGGCACAGGCGCCTGGCACCGAGCGGAGTCTGGGAAGTCGGTGTTAATTGCACAGGCTAAAATGTGATTAGGAGGGTAATGACTGAGAGGTAGTCAAAAAAACACAGTGGGAGTAAATTAATATGCGTGTCACTCTGCATAGAAAATACAAGCTCTGCATTCTCCGTACATAAAACTCATACAGAATGAGGTCAAACAGTTAATAAAGCCAGGAGCAAGGGGGGGGGGGGGGGGGGGGGGGGGGGGTAACCGCTGTGCCAGTTTAGGGCCACAAAAAACCCAGGTCCTAGGTAGATGTTAATTGTAGAATTTAAAACAAAGGGAAGCAATAGTATGAAAGGAGCATTTCCCCCAATGCAACTCGCTGTCAGTACAATTTCTGATGAATACATTTTTGTTCGGCCGCTGCCAGCTCGATACAAGGGCACTGCCAAGCTGGAGTGGATTTTCTGGGCACTGATTTGGAATGATTGACCTGCAATGATTGGGAAGACTCATACTGAGCTTTTAAAGGGTCATCAACACAGAAAATTGAGTTTGAGTTTTTCCTAAGAAGATAATATCATTTCTTGCCAATGATTGAAATATTTAGGAATGGGTTAAGAGTTCATCTTAATCGGACATTCTTAGGTAAGGAGTTAACCCCTGCTCATTGGACTGCAGAATCTTCAGGGTCTTCTCCCCATTAGTGGACACCTCCTATAGCTGGAGCCCCTTAGTTGCACCACATGCGTGGCCAGTCCAGACAAAAGAACCTGAACTTAATGACAGTACAAACTTCCACTATGGTTTAACCCCTGCTCATTAGAATCTAATCAGGGTCTTCCTCATATTAGAGGACACCCGCTATAGCCTGAACCCCTAAGTTGCCCCACATGTGTGGCCAGCCCAGAAAAAAAAAACAAGCCTTAATGATGGTCCAAACTTCCACCATGGTTTAACCCCTGCTCATTTGACTGCAGAATCTAATCAGGGTTTCCCCCATGTTAGAGGACATTTTCTATAGCCGGAACCCCTTAGATGCCCCACACGCATGGCCAGCCCAGACAAAAGAACCTGACCTTAATGACAGTCCAAACTTCCACCACAGTTTAAGACCTGCTCATTAGACTGCAGAATCTAATCAGGGTCTTCCCCACATTAGAGGACGCCCCCTATAGCTGGAGCCTCTTAGTTGCCCTACATGCATGGCCAGCCCAGACAAAAGAACCTTACCTTAATAATGGTCCAAACTTCAATCATGTTCCCCTGCTCATTGGACAGCAGAATCGAATCAGTGTCTTCCTCATATCAGAGGATGCCCCCTACAGCCTGAACCCCTTAAATGCCCCACATGTGTGGCCCACCCAGACAAAAGAACCTGACCTTAATGATGGTCCAAACTTCCACCATGGTTTAACCCCTGCTCATTGGAATGCAGAATCTAATCAGGGTCGTCCCCATATTGGAGGACGCCCCCTATAGCTGGACCCCTTAGTTACACCACACGTGTGGACAGCTCAGACAAAAGAACCTGACCTTAATGACAGTCCAAACTTCCACCATGGTTTAACCCCTGCTTATTGGACTGCAAAATCTAATCAGGGTGTTCTCTACATTAGAGGATTCCCCCTATAGCCAAAACCCCTTAGTTGCCCCACACACGTGGCCAGCCCAGACAATAGAAACTGACCTTAATGACGGTCCAAACTTCCACTACGGTTTAACCCCTGCTCATTGGACTGCAGAATCTAATCAGGGTCTTCCCCACAGAGGATGCCCCCTATAGCTGCAGCCGCTTAGTTGCACCACACGCGTGGCCAGTACAGATAAAAGATCCTGACCTTAATGACGGTCCAAACTTCAACCATGGTTAAGGCACCTTAACCTAGGTCAAGCCCTAAGAGCTCATTAAATTAATGATGGTGCCAATTGGGTGTGGATCCTGTGATATGATCATGGCTATCAATACACATGCAAGAGCAGGAATGACATGGAAAGTACAATGACCCATAGCAACTGGTCAGAACAAAAGCAAGCTGAAATGAATCAGCCCGATGGGCTACAGAAAACTATACATTGATTTGATTCAATAACAGTCTTCTAAGCCAAATATTTGGTCAATTTGGCCAACTTTATTAATACCGCTTAGGGGGCTTCAGTTTAGACAGATATAAGTAAATAAGCCAGAAACAGGTACTTTTCCAAATGGAGAGAATTTGAAGGGTTATCTTTCACATCGTTAACTCTAAGTAAGGTCATGCAACCCCCGCCCCCCCATCAGACACCCCATTTGATCTTACCAAGGGTTGGGTGCACTGTGGATGCTGGAGATTGGTACCCTGCCGGAGAGAATGTAGTGGATTGCCAGGCTCCCTGCTCACTCCCTCTTCTCTGAGCTCAGCTTCCCAGCTCACATCCTTTTATGTGGCGCTCTTCTTTGTTTTGATACAGGCTGCTACCACTGGCAGGAATGATGGAGGGGACAAGGCTGTCTTCTCCTGCTCCTCGTTGGCATCCGTAAATGGACCGAGGATTCCCAAAGACTGCTCCCTGCAATCTCCGGCACACTGGCAAAGGATGCTGTGACACAGAAGATGAGTACAGGCAATGGCTTGCAGCTCTGCTTCCCTCCCTGCTTTCCCATCCAATGGTACAAACCCTGCTGCTATATATTCTGCTGCTGGAGCCACAGCTGGCACAAGAGTCTGGGCTGGACGAGGAATGGCAGGGCATGTAGAAAGGATGAAGGAGGGGGGTCTTAGATCACAGCAAACCCCTTACCTAGAATGGGCACAGAGCCCAGGCTGGAGGAGTGACAGTGACAAGAATCTGGCTGCCTTGTTCCTTTCGTTAGTTACAACACAAAGTCAGTCCAGAGACTACATACTCGTGTCATCTTCATATATGACTTAGCTCATCATCAAACCTCCATCAAAAACATTGATGATTATATTATGTTATGTATACAAGAACGGCCATAATTATTGATGATAAATAGTGATGAGTGGAATAGGCAATATGTGAATTTGCAATATTTCCCAAAAAATTCTACTAACATTCGATTCCATATTCATGAATATTCGCAATTCGAGTGTATGGCCATGAATTGCAAAAATATATACGCAGTGTTCTCCCCAGAGCAGATTGGCCGGGCGGCCCGCCCGGGAGATTTTAGTCCCCGCCCGGCACACAGGTCCTCCGCGGCGAGCAGCCTGACAGGCGGCGCCTCCCATTCTTCAGGAGCGCGCCACAGCCACTGAAAGACTCCGGCCCGCGGCACACTACCGGAGCCGCGGGCCGGAGTCTTTCAGTGGCTGCGGCGCGCTCCTGAAGAATGGGGAGGCGCCCCCTGTCAGAGGACTTGTGTGCTGCCGCTGGCCGGCAGCCTATCAGAGAGGCCGCCGGACCGGTGCAGGCGGCGCGATGACATCATCGGCTGAAAAAAAATTCTGGGGAGAACACTGTATACGCATTGCCTTCAAAATGAATGGTCACATGTGATATTTTTTTCTCATTGCAAATATATAATCGCAGTGCTTGGCCATAAGCATCCCAATGCAGAAATTTGCAAATTCTCGAATAGCCAATATTCGTTGAATTTATTCGCAATTCGAATATTCAAGCTAAACTCTAATAGCAAACGCCTGCCTGTTGTTGACCAAAAATATTCACCTAACATTCATAAAATAAGATTAAGACGAAATGTATGTTGGCCATTCAATCTCTATCAGCCGTCCATTTACAATGAAAGATGATGATTTATCTTCTTTTACATATGAAATGACGTAACAATAGATATAACATACATTTCCCCAAAAATAAGGCATCCTCTGAAAATAAGGCACCCTTCCATTTTTGCCTCATACTCAAATATAAGGCATTACCCCAAAACAAGGCACCCTAGATGATACGGTACTATAACTTTCGATGATTTCCACTATTTCGACTTAATTGCAAAGCCCCTGAGCATGGTATCATCACCAAACTTGCTGGAGATGTAGAGAAGGGTTGGGGGTTTACTCCAAAAAAGAAAGTTTGTCTCTAACACAAACAGTTTTTGCACAAATGAGGTTCAAAGTCAAGTCTAAACGTTGAAAATCGGAATTTCGACTTTATTTTTTAACTTAATTTATGCAAAAACTACATGTGCTAGAGCAACACTTTTTTTTCAAATGTTCCCACAACCATTATCTATATCTCCAGCAATTTTGGTGATGATACCATGTTCAGGGGCTTTGCAATCAGCTCACAAAATTAGCAAGTCGAAAAATTTGACGATCTCTACACTCTGGACAGGGGGGATCAGAGGGGGCAATGACACAGGAGGATCAGAAGGGGTTACTAAAATGGTAACCCCCCCCCCTTTGAGTCTCCTGTGCCATTTTGATTCCCCCCTCTGATCCCCCTGTGTCATTTTTAGTGACCCCCCCCCCTCCCTGATACCCCAGTGCCATATTCTTCTTCATGGAAAAATAAGACATCCCCCGAAAATAAGACGTAGGGCAACTTTTGGAGCAAAAATACTGTCTTATCTTCGGGGGAACACGGTAGGAGTATCATCACATCTTGCCTTTAACTAAAGCAGGCCCTTCGCCAAACACTATAACTCATGACTCAGTACGAAGGAGGTAAACACAAAATAGGTTACATGAGGAGAGCCGGCAACATGCTTCGAGAGATGATGATAGATGGTGCAGAGAGACAATCAATAAAATGCATTTTTCTGTGTATACTTGTTTTATTTAACAGATTGCAGACACCTTTCTCCATCCAGATGGTTGGACAGGATACAAAGGCCATGACCTTGCATATGAGAATATGTTTTTCACATTTTCACATCGAATGTTTCCGAAATCTTCGGCCTGTTGGTGGTCGTGTCATCATTCATAGGATCATGCTTAGGTTAGATGCCAGGAAGGACGGGGTTTAGGTTAGGCAGGGGATTGTAAAGTAGAAGAAGAAGGATAGGGTAGAATACCTTAAAGATGGACCAAGATTAGGCACCAGTTGGTGGTGGTGAGTTGGGGTTAGGGTAAGGTACTAGAAAACTAAGGATTTTAAGTTCGACAGGAGGTAAAAATGTGGGGTAGGGTAGGATACCTAGAAAATTGACCAAGGTGAGGCAACAGGCAAGAGGGGTAGGTTCAAGGTTAGGTACTATGATGGAAGGGTTTAGGGTTGGTCAGGTGGTAAGAAAGGGGCATGGGTAGGATAACTAGAAGATTGGGCAAGGTTAGGAACCAGGCACAGTTAGGGTTAGGTAAAGGTTAGAAAAGAAGGACTTAAGGGTAGCATGAGGTTAGTAGTAGTCTACCTACAAGATGGACCAAGATTAGGCACTAATCTTGTAAGAGGGGTGGGTGGTGGGGTTGAAGTTAAGTACTGGAAATTATGTATTTAAGGTTCAGCATGAGGTAAAAAGTTTGGGTAGGGTAGGATAGGATACCTAGAAAATTGACCAAGGTTAGGCACCAGACAAAAGGGGTGGGTTGAACTTAAAGTAATAAAAAAGAAGAGTTTGGGTAGGATACCTAGAAGATTGGGCAAGGTTGGGGTTAGGTTAAGGTTAGAAAAGAAGGAATTAAGGCTAGCAGATAAAAATAAGTTCACTTATCTAAGGGGGATAGGGTAGGATACCTAGAAGATTTACCAAGATTAGGCACTGAGTAAGAGGGTCCGATATAATGATCAAGTACTGAAAAGGAAGAATTAAGGGATAGGCAGAAGGTAAGAAGGGGGTTGGGGTATGAAACCTGGAAGATTGACCAAGGTTAGGCACCAAAATAGATGGATAAGTTCAAGGATAGGTACTGTGAAGAAAGGGTTTAAGGTTTGGCAGGAGGAAGTAATGAAAGAAAGAGCACCGCCAATCTCTAGCACCTGGGTGCACCGCACGTACAGGGGTGAATCAGGGGACAACAATGATCTCACCCCTCCGTTGCCACGGACTCCCTCCAGGCCTTCACAGGCATACACCTCCCTTCCATCCAAGGGGCAGCTAGGCCTCAGTCTCTACCCTAGCCTTCTTCACCCAAGTGACTACTCCTAGGCTAGGGATGCCCTTGCCCCAGCAGGGGACAAGGGTGAGGCCTTAGTTAAGGTTCAGTCCAGGCCTGGTCTACGGATCCGCAGGCCTGAGGCCTGCTCCCCACTTGATCCATTACACCTCTGATGTGTTCTCTCCTGCTGCTACAAAGACCCAGTTACCCACAAAACACTAAGCTTATATAACCTTCTAGTCTCCTCCCAAATGGCTCATGAGGTTACAACATCACGTGTTCCAGAACTTTACCTTATCACCTTATGTTTTGCCCAACAACAGCACAAACACATTCACTGATATTTTCATAAGAACATAGTTAACCCCTTAATGACTATGGTACAGTACACTTACTTCTTAGTCCACCTTCCTACAGTAAAGGGGTAGTGTATGATACCTGGAAGATTGACCAAGGTTAGGTACCAGGAAAGAGGGATGGGTTCAAGGTTAGGTACTATGAAGGAAGGATTTAAGGTTAGGCAAGAGGTTAGAAAGGGGTTAGTGTAGGATACCTAGCTGATTGGTCAAGGTTAGGCACCAGGAAAGGTTTGGGTTAAGGTTAGAAAGGAAGGGTTAAGGCAGAAGGTAAAAAGGATTTAACTTGTTACCAAACAACCAATAAAAGGAAAAATCTTCCATGGAGTTCACCTCTCCCAGTTAAGCTTCCATCTCCAAAGTCAGTATGTTGATTAGCTACAACATGGCTAATAAATATTCCGCTCGGTGTCTATGATGACAGCTGATGATGACTGGTGGCAGAGGTCCAACGTCTGAGTGCCAAATGGTGTTTTAATCATCCAAGAGTCAAGCTTAGGGCTCAAGATCTTATGTCCCCTTTCATAAACAAATAATTGACATCCTCTCAAAGTGGACTTTGATGTTCCAGAAGAACCAAGGTGAGAAGCTCAGTTCAAGAAGGCCACCTTACTGGCAAGTTTAGCCTCTTCATAGATCCCAAGTCTACGCGATACTTTTCTCTTTATGGTTCATAACACAAAATCCTCATCCCCATCATAACTTCACCTGTTATCATTGAAAACTGTATCCTTAACCTTCTGAGCCTTCTACCCATGATGCATTGTTTTTAAAATGCGTTCCGCAGTCAATTCTGTGCCCTCCGTCCTCCCCCTTCACATCACAAGCCTCATTGTTGAGGCCGGGGATGTACTGGAAAAAAAGTCATTACATGGAGGTCAATGGCGCCGCCCACCCCCTGCCTCTCTGGCATCATAGATAAGGTCACTGAGGTCGACCTGGAAAGGGACGCGCGGGCTCAGGTGAGGATGCCCAAGGTTATTACGATCCGAGTATTGTTAGTAAAAAACACACCAAAACAACTTAGGCTATCTGCTTAGAAGGTTCAAATCAAGTCCAGTGATTATTTCTAGAAAAGAATGATGGCGTCAGTCTGCTGCAGGCAGAAGGAGCCATTTCTTTAGCCCCCCCCCTAGTGACTATGCCTGAGAGGATGCTACAAGCAGTCTGCTTCATCAGTCTGCTACAAGCAGGAAGAGGCATTTCCTCAGTCTCCCCTCTCCAGCGATCAGTTACATGCTTATGTTATTTTAGCAGACATCTCAATCCAGGAATTAGATTGAGAAAGAAAACTCTGTCCTTCTGTCTTTATTGGTCACTAGAGATTGTCGAAATGAAGTTAATTCGATTCAACTTAAATTTGGATTCGAATTCAAATTTCAATTGTGAATGTTCGACTTTTCATGCGAATTTCGACTACAAAATTTATCATTTTCTATATTAGCCTTGAGTTTTCATGTGATAGTGGTGATCGCAAATTTTTGTGAAAATTCGCCATGACAATATTCTCCGGTATCAACACTATATCATATTTTTAAGCCAAAATTTGGGTCGATTTTAAACTTTTCCTTAAAAAAGCCTCAACCCAAAAGTTTTACTAAAATCTAAAAATAGACTTAACAATAGAGAAATTTGGACTTAAATTTTGTCATTGCAAATTTTTCGACCATCCCTATTGGTGACCTCTTCTGATGACGCACGTCAATCGGCCAAAACATCGGGACACAATTGACCCGGGCACCGTTTGTGTGCCAGCGCTGTCCAGCGGGTCTCTCTAGCTGCTTGAGCTGTCAGCTAGGGAGAACCGGCAGACAGCATCTAGCCGGCTGTGTTGTGTGTCAGGTTAGAGGGAAGGTAGCTGCTCCCCTTCCCCCCTCAGAAGCACGCAGCTGAGGAGAAGGCATACTTTAGACGGGGACACTGTGTCTATCTATCTAAAGGCCCCCATACACGGGTCCGTTTCCCATCGGATTCCAGGACGATCGATTCCGGGCGCGTGCACGCGAAACGATCGTCCCGGAATCGCGTGAAGCCCACCTTGTCCGTCCGATCATGTCCGATCATTCGGGGGCCCAGAATCTGATCGGACAGAGAACCAACATGTTGGTCTTTCTGATCCGATTCTGCACACATCAGGGGGAGTTGCCATTTGTGGAGTAAGCGATCGGACACGGAATTGTCCAGGAATCCGTGGGACAAGGTGGTATGTAGCGATTGGACACACTTAATTGGCCGATCGATCGGACCTCCGATTCCCGCTGAGATCGCAGGAATCCATCGGATAGGTGATCGATCGGCCATGGAATCCGACTGTGTATGGCTAGCTTAAGAATTAAGGCCGCCACACACACACCGAGCGGCGGCATGTCCGATAATCTCTGGCCCATGCCGTTAGTTTTAATGGAGACCGGCGTCCCCATTGAAACTAATGGGCAGCACACAAAAGGTTCCCGCCGATGCAGTGAGCGACGGAGTGCAGCGTGATGACGTCATCACGCTGCACTCCATTGCTGATCTGTCG
>CM070038.1:96165272-96178329 GCA_036250615.1 Ptychadena robeensis
CCCCCCCCCGCCCCCACAACATAAACAAGCCCACTTCAAGAGTTTATAAAAGCTGCTGAAATTGTATCAGAACTTGTGTACATGACCTCAGGTATAAACTCGGTTTAAATGAAGCCAGAATGCAGCTAATCAACCAACAATGATGCAGAAGGAGCAAATTGGTACTCACAAAACCATTTCTGGTGTGTTGAATAACATGTGTAGCACCTGAAAACATGTAAATTATATATATTAACAACAAAATTACACTTATGGTTCATCAACGTCTGCAGATGTGGTCAGCGGCCACCAGGAAATGTCACTTGTCCAATAAAACGAATTGGTACCTGTGAAGGATGCATTCAGCTGCTCTTTATATAAATACTTTTGACCTTTAGAAAGGTAGATTGCGCTTCAATGAAGTTGACGTAAACAAATGTTAAAGAAGTACGCTGTCAGATGTCTTTTGGATCTCCAAGAGTTTGGGTCTCTGTATTTTCAGTTGTATTCAGCAGACTTGTACTTAGTAAAAATAGTCAATGCTTTGTCTATTCAAGGTACATTCTCTACTATAGTTAGGGATAACTATTCTTACAGGGTATTATTATTATTAACATTTATTTATATAGCGCCAGCATATTACACAGCGCTGTACAATACATTCGAGTGGAGATACAGCACAGGATAATACACAGGTACAGGTAATGACACAGGAGGAATAGAGGACCCTGTCCGGACGGGCTTACAATCTAATAGGGTATCCCATGCATTGGCCACAATACCCCCCGTTACAGAAATCATCCTGCTACTTTTGTCAGCAGTCACATCATCAATGAATACAAGAAAACCAGTTCCATTGGCAGCCATACATTCCCACGCCATGACAATACCACCACCATGCTTCACTGATGAGGTGGTATGCTTAGGAACATGAGCAGTTCCTTTTCTTCTCCATACTCTTCTCTTCCCATCTGTCCATAGGATGTTGTTCCAGAACTGTGAAGGCTTTTTTAAATGTTGTTTGGCAAACTCTAATCTGGCCTTCCTGTTTTTGCAGCCCACCAATGGTTTACATCTTGAGGAAAACCCTCTGTATTCAATCTGGTTAAGTCTTCTTTTGATTGTTGACTTTGACACACATACACCTACCTCCTGGAGAATGTTCTTGATCTGGCCAACTTTTGTGGAGGGTGTTTTCTTCACCAGGGAAAGAATTATTTGGTCATCCACCATAGTTGTATTCCCTGGTCTTTTGGTGTTGCTTAGTTCACTGGTGCGTTCCTTCTTTTTGAGAATGCTCCAAACAGTTGTTTTGGCCACACCTAATGTTTTTGCTATTTCTCTGATGGGTTTGTTTTGTTTTTTTCAGCCTGATGATGGCTTGCTTTACTGATAGTGACAGCTCTTTGGGTCTCATCTTGAGAGTTGACAGCAACAGATTCCAAATGCAAGTAGCAAACATGAAATGAGTTCTGGACATGTTATCTGCACATTGTTATTGGGATAATGAGGGAATATCACACATCTGTCCATAGAACAGCTGAGAAGCCAATTGTTCCATTACTTTTGATCCCTTAACAAGTGGGAGGCACATATACAAACTGTTGTTATTCCTACACTGTTCACCTGATTTGGATATAAATACACTCGAATTAAAGCTGACAGTTACAGCACATTGTGTTTGTTTCATCCCAAATCCATTGTGGTGGTGTATAGAGCCAAAAATTTTAGAATTGTGTCGATGTCCCAATATTTATGGACCTGACTGTATACTAATAGATTTCAGGGTTTATATACAGTTTTTACAGACACAGGAAAAAAATAGACAACAGTGTCTAAGGCGGACGGGCTGCTTCTTTTATCGATGCATTGAGAACATTTTTTATCTTTAGAATATGACCTTCTCTTCTCCCTCCTGCAGGATCTGTCCATCATCGTTCAAGGTCTGTTACCCACAAAAGCCTCCAGGCACAAGATGATCCCTCCAATAAACCTTCAAGCGGGGCAACAGCTTTGTGTAAAGGGAAGCCAGTGGATGTGAGCTGGAGACGTCTCTGCTTAGCTCGAAAAATTACATCTCACAGATTGTTTGACAGGTGTGGTGACCCTTTGGTGTTGTCACCACGGAGGGTCCTGCACATTTGTCATTTAGTTACGATTAACATAAAGTTAAAACTTTATTGTCTATGCATAGATGATACTTATTAGATTTATAAAATGAACTGAAATTTTAAAGAACATATTCCCTCACCAGCCACTTTATTAGGCACACCTTGCTAGTACCGGTTTGGTTGATTGGTCATAAAGGGATGGACATGGTCAGCAACAATACTCAGGTAGGCTGTGGTGTTGCAACGATGATCAATTACTACTAAGGTCCCCAAAGTGTGCCAAGAAAATGTCCCCCACAGTAATACACCAGCCTGAACCGTTGATACAAGGCAGAATGGATCCATGCTTTCAAGTTGTTGATGCCAAATTCTGACCCTTCCGTCCGAATGTCGCGGCAGAAATCAAGACTTATCAGACCAGTCAACATTTTTCCAATCCTCTTTTGTCCAATTTCGGTGAGCCTGTGCTAATTGTAGCCTCAGTTTCCTGTTCTCAGCTGACAGGAGTGGCACCTGGTGTGGTCTTCTGCTGCTGTAGCCCATCTGCCTCAAGATTCGACATGTTGTGCATAGTGATGGCCGAACATCGGCCAGGTCTGTCCGCGAACGGGTGGATCGGACTTTTAAAGAAGTCCACCGTCCGCGGACAGATTCAAATTCCCCGCCTCTAGTGACGTCACATCCGGTCACTGGAACGCATAGTTCCTGGTTAGGGGGGCGGATGTGATATCACTGACATCACTTCCTGTCCCCGAGACGGTTTTTACTAGGAGACCGGCTTCATGACCGGTCTTCTAGTGAAAAGATTCTTCCTCCGGCACGATCGAGCAGGTTCTGATCCTGCCGGAGGAAGAATAGAGATCTTCTTCTCGCCAGTGAATGGGGCGGGTCAAACACCCGTACTGCTCCCCGGCGAGAAGGAGGGCGAACATCCATGTTCGTCGCCGAACTGTCCGCCTTACAGGCAGTTCGGCCATCACTAGTTGTGCGTTCAGAGATGCTCTACTGCATACTTTGGTTGTATAGAGTGGTTATTAGAGTTACTGTTGCCTTTCTATCAGCTCGAACCCCTCAAAGTCTGGCCATTCTCCTCAGAACTACAGAACTACCTCACTCACTGAAACCTTAGAGATAGTTGTGTGTGACAATCCCAGAAGATCAGCAGTTTCTGAAATACTCAGACCAGCCCATCTGGCACCAACAACCATGCCCGGTTCAAAATTACTTCAATCACCTTTCTTCCCCATTCTGAGTTGCCACTGTGTGATTGGCTAATTAGTCATTTGCATTAAGGAGCAGTTGGACAGGTGTGGCTAATAAAGTGGCCAGTGAGTGGAGATTTGCCATGACTTGGTAGTTCCACATAAACCTCCTTTAAAACTCTTCATACCTACTCTCAAAAATGAACATAACCAAACGTTATTTTGCTAAATAATGGACCAGACATCTGCTTTGGAATTTAATTAACTAAATACAATTTAACAATATTTCATTCAACTTGGAATTAAATAAATACTTAAAGCGGACCTACCACTATAAATTCATCATTAGATTAATGAGACCAGAAGTGCTCATAATAGGGAGGAATGCATAAAAAGTACCTTAAATGAGTAATTTAAGAAGATCCCATGCAGCCCCTCCTCTCTCCTTGTCTTGTGCCATGGCACCCCCCGAAACTCACCGCAGAGATAGACAGATTAATCCTTAATCTTGGCTCTGCATTAAAAAGAATGAGATGTAATTTCCCATAGAAAACCATTATAAACGCCTCCAGTTGCCACTCCCAATATTGCACCCCCGGAAGCCTGACGACTAAAGATGGAATCTCATAAGATTCCAGGGAACAGCAGGTAAGTATATTTTTTTTAGAATTGTGGAGTGCTATGACACCATCATACCAGCTTAGAGGTAAGTCACACTTGAATTTTACATACATATTTTTTAGATTTTGAGTATACATCCGCTTTAACACTTATATCTCAACAATGAAATACCATCTTCCCATACAAGTTTGCCAGTCTTTGAAGATTCTTTCCACTACTTATAGGTCTACTGTAACCCGAAACATATAAGGCACCCAACCGCAACATCTCAAACCCAGGTACAATATCATCTCACCACAAACCCATAAACACTCCACATATACATTGATCACTCTTTGTTGACCATAGGACACCACACCACAAAGATGGTTCACCCAACCATTTTAACATCCATGACGCTGCCCGCCTTCAAAGACCCCAAAAGTCTTTGAAACTATGAAAAATACACCCATACCAACAGAACGTAAACGAATGGGTGGGAGGGTGGGAACTTTTTACATCACTGCTGTGTAAAGGCTGATTGAACACCCCCTCCTGCCACACCCAATCAGAGCATCTTGGGACCCCACCTATCTTCAGCTTTGCTGCCCAATCAGGTAAGACTCATTCCTCCGTATCTTTTTAATTATTTTGTTAACCTGTTGACCCCTAACCGTTTTTTTTATTTTACCTTGTCTTGCAGGCTTTACTTCTTTCTTTTCTTTTAGCTCTGGGCCATTCTTTAGACACTGCAGGATTCTGCTTGGTGCAGACAGACAACTTAACTCCTTCATCTTTGTACTAACCATCAGTCTGATCATCATCAGTCATCTAAGAAATCAATTAAGCAGTTCGTAGCCTTCAATAGGCTCAAACAGGATCACATGCTCCAATGCCTGTGCTGATTGGTGATCACAAAACTTGAGCCTCTATGCAATATCAACTGAAATGTTTTTCTATTCAACCTCTTATTAACTGTTTGTTGACCCTTTTCAGCTTCACTGAACCTCTTCCTCCTCTTCTCTACTAAGCTATTAATTCTATGCTAGCTTTCTCCTGTTATTTTCTAGTGGTCCTCACATTCTAGGCTTATTAATGACACTAAGATTGTAAAAAGAGAGGGATTGTGGGCCTGACTTTAAAACAGGTTACACTTTATAAATTGGTTGTTGAAAAAATTTATTAAAGCATTATGTACACAAAAAAACAGGTTACACGGACAGACTGTTAAGCAGCAGTTCTAGTCCCAGCCTCTGGGAGCCTTAGGGCTTGTTTCCATTGATTTGGTTTGCCGCGGTTGTGTCCGCGCGGCTGCCGCCCCTCCGACTGCATCCATAGGGAAAGCATCAGCCAGGCTCCATTGGTGCGGCTGAGTGTGGATGTGGTGCGGATGGGGATGCGGTGCCGTTCCGAACGCTAGCTTCAGCGTTCTTGTGCGGAAACCACAACCGACCGCATCCTTTTACATGGGGGCTGCCCAGAGTTTTCATCCGAACGCACGGACGTATGCGTGCATCCGGATGAAAACAGCTTGGGGTGCCGGCGGGAGCGGCTGCAGCCGTGCGGATACAGCCGCGGCAAATCGCACCAGTGGAATCAAGCCCTGAGGAATGCCTTCCTCATTGTGACCAAAGTAACAATTGGGATCTGGTTAGGGTGTGTACATACACAATCTCGATATATCGCTGCCAATACCTCCCAAGAGAGCAAGAGGACTCTTCACTATCTATTTCCTGTGAAAGAAAAGGTTATTTCAAACAACCTAACTAGAAATAACAGTGCAACACTATGGTAACGTCTCTTTAGGCAGCTAGATTCTTTTCCACGTCATTAAGAACATGAGCAAGATAAAAAAAAAATTATAATTTATTTTAAAATAAAACGGTGCTTAAAAAGATTATAGAAAAAGTAAAAACACACTATCAAATGAACAGAGATAGTATAGCGAAAATAAAGGGGTTTATATAGAGGAAGTCACTGGTCTGATCAGTCTTTCTGAATTACTGTGTATCTCTTCTGAAGATTAAATTAAAAGATTAAAAGTTCAAGAAGTGTCCTTGTAATAAGTCCAAGTAATGGTGTAAACCAGCGGTCCAGTCTGGACATGTGCTTGATGGTATTAGAACCAAAGAAAGCAATTGAGGTCAGCAGTTTAAGAACAAAGTTGTAGGACCTCAAATGAAGGATGTAGAATGTATTTAACCCTTTCCTCCTCAGAGGGAAAAATAGTAACCAGAGCTGGCCAACCTCTCCAATCTAAATTAGAAGGTGGCTGAGGAGACATCAAAGTGACATGAAAATGCTGATCTGTCATATCTACCTGGAAATACAAGTGACAGTGAATACACTTACATTTTTAGTGCCAGCATGGTCTCCTGAGAAGAGAGATACCAAACATGGGTACTTTAGGTTATCCCAACCCTAAGAAGTGGACATCTGGGTTTTGGACAGGGTACAAGCCCACTTCTGGTTTCACAGTATTCATAATGCTTTACATAATGATCACCTAGGGTATCTACCATTTACAGAAGTTTTGGAGCAAATTACACAATTCATAATTCAGAGTTCAATCAAGAGTGAATATCTCCTGGTTTCTGTGTGACCCAGGAATAACTGTTTATCCATTGACAGGTTTGCTTCTATTCATGTTGTCATGTCTGTTTATTATTATTCATGTTTATTTTTGAGGGGGTGCAGTGAGCTTATCACAATTTGTACATATTTAAGCCAATCCCTAACTTAGTTTTACGATCCCTGGTCAAAAGTCTGTGTTTACACAGCTTGACATGTACAGGCACAGTGGACACCCCATGGCTAATTAAAGAAGTAATGATTGTGAATGGTCTGGGAGAAATAAAATTCTAAATAAGATCAGTGCAAACGCTGGACACAGATGTATGGTGATTAAATATTCAAAATCATACAACCATCTCTAGCTCTAATAAAGGAAATCCAGCCGTGGGTAACTCCTTGCCCAGGACTATACTGATAGTCTGTCACAGGTGAACCACGAGAGCAGTGGACACACCGTGCCACCAAACAAGCATAAAACAGAGTGCAGAGTTTAAGGAATCTAAGGAGCCCCCCGGTATTCACCAGGTATTGCTGCGGGGAGCCCTCAGGTTGCAGTCCCTAGCTACACTTACTTGGCAGCAGCTGACAGCAGAATATCCAAAGCGAGGTACCAAGACGACAGGCAGAGACGTAGTCAGACAGGTGATAGTCAGGGCAGGTGGAAAATGGGGTAGTCGAAGATAGTCCAGGGGTCGGTAACAATAAGGCAATATCAAGAAGGTGAACCTGTGCATCAGAGACATAAAGAACTCTTTGTTCAGACAACTCTCTGTTGCCTCAGACTTCCTTATATTCAAGGTCAGGTGATCTGGTTGGACAGGGCTCCAGGTGTGTGATAATGAGTGGTTACCGGTATCCTCCAGCAGAGGGAGCAGGAGCCACATCATGTGCCACAATCTCTTCCACCAGCAGAGGGAGCTGACTTACGAAAGGTCCTGGTCCTCCTCTGAGGTTTTGGAGGAGACACAGCATAACTGGTAGAGAGCACCACTACAGTCACAGATTGCTAGATTGCTGGATGACACTGAGATCTGTGACATAGTCCCACCAATGACAAATGCCACCATAGTGTAGCAAACCTTTACACCTACCTATGTGTGTATTAAGATATCAGTTCTTGCTCAGTTCTCTTTTTGAACTGTTTTCTAAACCCAATAATTAAATCTATGCTCTTTTTTTTGCATTACTTTTTTTCTTTGCATAAAATAAGAAAGAGACATAATTTGGAGTAAAAAAACAGTATAAGGCAAAGAATTCCAACCTGAGAGAGGGAACCCCTGATATTGAAGAGTGGTCAGTTCTAAGACCAAGTTTAAGAGATCTCACCCCTGAAGCCCTTGAGACTCATACGAAGCCTCCAGGAAATTTTACTTTTCAGCATCTGCCAACAACACGAGATCATATTGTCTGCTTTGACCTTTCTTTAATAACAGAAATAGGAAAGAAGATTTCAAGCATCTCATAAGCGCAACTGACAAGAAGACACCCGCAGAACTGAAGGCAAAAGCCTTTTGATGGAAAGGTTACTATATCTGATCAGTTACAAACTAGCAAGTTAATGATATTTAATGATGTAGCTATCAATCCCAATTATGTACACTGGATCGTTATGACAGCAAAGAGACAGACTCCTAATCATCTTCTGCAGATCTTTTACCTGCCAAAAAAGATTCTTCTCTAGAGATACTTATATGTGCAACAGTTCATTTCTATAGTCGTAAAACTCCTACTTGTGTGTGTAGAAAGTGGGGCTTGTGGAACTACAAAAAAGGTCCAAGACCAGTTGGTTCCAGAAGGGAAACTACAACAAGGATATAAGTCCAAAGGGCTCTTGAGAGATACCACAAAAAGGTTCCAAGACCCAAGCCTTCCACAAGGGTAGATGTCCAACGGGCTGTGGAAAAACAACTGCAACAAGAATCCAAGACTAAGGGGGTCTGGATGGGGAACTGCTACAAGGGTCTATGAATCAAGGGTTCTCATCCAGAACCTATTGGACTTCTACCTTTGTTGAAGTTCCAACTTCAACAAAGGTAGAAGTCCAATGGGTTCTGGATGGGAAACTGCAACAAAAGTCCAAAGCTCAGGGCATCTGCATAGAGAGCTGCAACAAAAATCAATGACTCAAAGGTTCTGGGCTTGGTACTAGAAATGAGCGGCAATATTAATTCTACTAATATTTGATTCAAAATTTGTCAAAAATTTAATTCAAATATTGGCGGTATGGCCATGCATTGCAAAAATAATATTCGAAATCTTCCAAAATCTTCAAAATGAATGGTCACATGGTATATTTATTTTCGCAGTGCGAATATTATTTTCGCAATACATGGCCGTAAGAAATCTCAAATATCCGCCGACATATTTAGGATATTCTTGAAAAATATTCAACATTCAAATATTCAAACTCAACACTACTTGGAACTGCATCAAGGGTTTAGCATTCAAGAGTTCTTGGCTTGGAACTGCAACAAGGGTCCAAGCCTAAGGGCCCCCATACACCTTTAGATTTCTCTGTCACATTTTCTTTAGATCTCCTTTTGTTTTACCAAAACCATGTAATATGAGGGACTTTCTAAACCATCAAGTCTACCTGTGTTCAATCGCAGAGGACCCGGCACTACATAGTTGTTGGTAGACCTAAAGGATATCTGACAGAGAGATCTAAAGGTGTATGGCCAGCTTAAGGGGTTTTGATGGGGAACTGAAACAAGGGACCATGGATAGTGAAGATGCTCTTGTGATGCTCTAATATTGAGTTCTGAATAATATAATGTAGTTTTTTTTTAATTGAGCTTCTCAGGCAGAATTGCCCATCCTAAATCATCACTTGATTCACCACATTGCCAGGAAAAAAGAGTTGCCATAACTTTTTGAGATCCTCAAAAATATGCCTTCAGCACTGATTGCAGTTGGTGGGTCTTCCAGGTCTGGATAATAGTGGAGCAACAGATATTTTCCACGTAATCCACATGCACAGATCACTTTGCCTTTCCTTTAAAAATAACAGCCTTTGGAACAGTATCATCCAGGGTCATCATCTTCTAAGGTTAAGGAATCTTAAGCTAGCCATACACGTGTCGGATTCCATGGCCAATTGATCACTCACCCGATCGATTCCGGCGATTCTGCCGGGAATCGCAGGTGTGATCAATCGGCCAATTAAGAGTATCCATCGCTGCATACCACCTTGTCCAACGGATTCCGGGACGATTCCGTGTCCGATTGTCCACCTCACAAATGGCAATTCCCCCTGATCTGGGCAGAATCAATCTGATGGAACCAACATGTTGGTTCTCTGTCGGATCCGATTCTGAGCCCCTGAACGATCGGACCTGATCGATTGGACAAGGTGGGCTGCATGCGATTCCGGCACGATCGTTTGGCGTGCACGCGCCCGGAATCGATCGTGCCGGAATCCGGTGGGAATCCGACACGTGTATGGGGGCCTTTAGATGGTCTATCCATGTTTCTTTAAAGTTGAAATGTATCCCCTACAGTAAATGGCTTCTTCCAGCTGCCATACCTTTCCAATTTAGACCTGAGACACAGCTCTCTCCAAAGTCAAAGTCCAAAGTCAGGTCTTCAAACTTCATATGGCCTACAAATTAGCTCAAGAACAATGTGTGGAGATCTTCATGGAAAGGTTTTCCATGGACAAGCAGCTGCATCCAAGCCTTACATCACAGAGTGCAATGCAAAGTTCCAGGTGCAGTGGTGTAAAGCTGCCACCACTTGATGCTAAAGTAGAGATGGTCGAATTTTTCGACTTGCTAACTTTGTGAGCTGATTGCAAAGCCCCTGAACATGGTATCATCACCAAAATTGCTGGAGATGTAGAGAAGGGTTGTGGGAACATTTGAAAAAAATAAGTTTAGCTCGAACACATGTAGTTTTTGCATAAATTAAGTTACAAAATAAAGTAGAAATTCTGATTTTCGAAATTTTGACTTGAATTTGAACTTCATTTGTGAAAAAACTATTTGTGTTAGAGACACACTTTCTTTTTTGGAGTATACCCCCAACCCTTCTCTACATCTCCTTTGCTGATGATACCATGTTCAGGGGCTTTGCAATTAACTCGAAATTGTCTAAATGGTCTCTATGCTAAAGCAGAGGAGACGAGTTCTCTGGCATGACCACACTCCTCTTTCTGGCCTTCAGATGAATGAGTCTAGGTTTGGTGTATACCAGGAGAATGGTACTTAGTAAAGTTTGGTGGTTATGGTGTGGGGTTGTTTTTAAGGGGTTATGTTTGGCCCTTTGATTCATAAAGACATGGATGAGCAAGTTTGGTGTGGAGGAACTTTGTTGTGAAGACTGGTCAAACATTTATTTATTGGAAATAATTCCGCATGCAGACCGTCCAGCGTCTGCAGAGAAGTCTACCTGAAACTCGAACTTTCGGGACCCTCGATGATCCTGGAACATCTCACAAAGGGCAGCAGAAGCGAGGAAATACGCAAAAGGTTATACTTGCCAACTTACTTGCATTGCCTGCATAAATTAAAGGCGCTGAGGTGTACTGGATGTTTTATTCAGCTCTCTCCTGAATAAATAATGACAGTTGTAGATATTCGGATCATCGGTCGGAATCTGTTCTGTGTTGAAAATGATGGAATTCGGATCTTTATTAGAATATGTTGTTCTCGGCCTCTGGTCTTCAAAGCATTCAGCTCATCCATTAAGGATTGTTGTTTGGTATAAAGTTTCAGGCAGACGGATGGCATCTAATAATTTGTATCGGTGCAGGCGGTCACTTAGCAAATTGTACAGCAATTTACAGCAGATAAGCAGAAGTGAGTGGCGGAGGATAAAGAGAGATTTATCGGGTAATCCCTGGAGGGGGAATCACGGGGACATTTCAGGTCACTGGAAAAGCCGCTGTTAATCTGTTTATTTTTTGTCTACATAAACAAGCTGGGGGCAGTTTACAAATGCTGGGGCACTTACCAGCTCTGCTTAGGAATATCTGAACCGTAAAACTTTAAAGTCATTGAGCCCCTGAGAGCCATCCGTTCTATCACAAATGTTTGTAGAGGTGATTTAAACACCTGAACTCAATGATTTGCCACATGAATTTCGGCATTTAAACAAGTTAATATTTAAAATGAATAATCAGGGGTGCACATAAGTGGTCCTCTGGTACTCAAAAGGGGCCAAAACCTAGCTCTGCGTACCCGCATTATTGTTACACAGCTCATATGTGTACTAACAACTTGGAGGGGCTCCGTGTCTGGGCACCGCAGCTAAATGTTACATGTATACAATTCATGTCACTTGGATAACCTCAGGGAAACATGAATAACTATGAAAGGTTGCAGTTAGGGGTGTGACATTGGGAATGTAAATTAATAACCCTAAAAAAGATTGGACTTCTAAGCGTGTTGGAGATCTGGGGGATGAAAATCAGAGTAGTTTACCCTTAGGCTGTAAGGGTAAAATCTGACAAGAGGAAAGCGCTGTGTGACAGCTAGAATATGACTACGAAAGGTTGAGATTTGGACTGCAGGTATTCCCAGACGTTAGTTACTAAGCCAGAAAATTTTACTACTGAGATATGAGATCTGGGGGTTCAAACGGGTTGTACTGTGAGAGTTACGAGTGACCCAAAGCTGGTGACCTGTGGATGGAGACAGCTAATCGGGGGATCAATCAGGAACAGGGTGGTCCATCTGCAGCAGAATCTACCATGCAGGAGGCTAACACAGAGGACAGTGAGGGAAACAGTGAGGAAGACCACCCTACATATGGGGTGAGTACCAAACACCATCTCCTGGTACTCATCTGAGGAGCTCACTAAAAAAAGTTATGTGCATCCCTGTGAAAAAAGTTTTTATTTACATGTCACATACAGTTAGGTACATACATGTGTCAAGGCAGTTTCACCTTAAGATTCAAGATGTCGGTTACATGCAAGAAAATACACAACGAGTAGGTTGATCAACCGGGAACTGGTTCAGTCCTGATAAAGTTCTGCCTTTATTGAGTATGTAATGATATTTTATACAAGTTGCGAAGCAAAGAGGTAGGCATGGCTAAATTGACATCACCCAATCAGGGCTCAATTAGTTACATCAAAAACATGTTATTGACCAATTAAAAAGGAAATCTGCATAACTCCCTACATTATACCATTAAGTAATGTATTAGGTAGCCTAATGTTTGCTGTTCATGTTTGTTCAAGTCTTTGAAGCTCGTCTCTATATTTACTCAGATGACCGTCCAGTACAAAAGGACAATGTCAGAATGTTCAGCAAATAAAATTGTTACACAAAGTTTCAATCAATCCCTCACGTAATCATTTTTAAAAGCCATTTTATATTCTGATTTCTCTTGTGAGATAAATGGGGCTTATTAACCAAATCTGCCTTCTCACATGAATACATACATAATACATATGTAAATATTTGGACAGGTACTTTTTTTCAAAGACTTTTTTTTCTTTACACAATCACTTTGTTTCAGGTGCTCAAAAGTTAGACAGTTAATATGGGCAGGTGTAGGAAATTCCTTTGTTGGGTCATTATCAATTAACCTCCCTAGCGATATGCCCGAACCCAGTTCAGGCAAAGGCACACTGCAACTATC
>CM070038.1:96192700-96207319 GCA_036250615.1 Ptychadena robeensis
GGGTCCTCCCTGATAGAATACATAGTGATGGGAAGGTATATATCCCTGCTATGTAGTGCCAAGTCCTCCCTGATAGAATAAATAGTGATTGGAAGGGTTAGAAAGCTCCTTATATTGCATGGTTTTGGTAGAAAACAATTTGATTGTACAGAAATTGTATGGAAAGATTGTTAGGTGTATGGGGGCCTTTAGACTGCAAGTTGTTATTCAGAAGAGAAAGCCTAACAACAGAAAACGAATGCGACCACTACATGAAAGGACTGGTAAGCTGTCATCTATACATTTCATGGTGTCGGGATTATAAATCCTTTTAGCTGATTTTCGGTCACGGTTTGAGTACTTACTAAATAGTGGATCACTGACTCAGTTTTCCTCAGCAGGGCACTTTAAATCTCTTCCTCTTCCCATTCACGTACGAGGATGGCGCTCGCGCCCGGAAATCCTTTCATCTTTCAGAAACAGGTTGAAATAAGTGGAAAAAAGAGGTCAGGATGCCGCAAGGACAATTCCCCATTACAAGGCAATGTTCCCTTTTTACAAGCCTATATTATTTCACCAAAGCAAATAGAATGTGTAGCAGCGCGCTCCAGAGCGCCGTCCCTTCCCGTATTCATTCCCTGATAACCGTTTTCCATCCCTCGTCTGAACTCGTAATTGAATTGCGTTTTAAAGTCACGCCAACTCTCACACTCCATCTCTCCGAGGCCCGGGCTGGTGGCCCTCTTCCTCTAAAGCGTCACGCCATTCTGTTTATTTAGATGTTTTAATTTTCGCTTTGAAGGAGAAGAGAGAGGGAGATTAATGAATCATTGATGTCTGCCATTTGATTGATCTGATGGAGCGAGAGAAGAGAACGTGTCTATGAACCATGATGAGGCTCAGATCGGCCTCTTCTGAAGAATCAGGAAGACAAAAAAGAAAAACAAGGCGCGAGCTTTGATATGCTTTGTGTTTCTTGGAGGGGCGGAAAATCATCTGTGCGAGGCATCGCTTCCGTATATTGGATCATTGGGGAATGGTGGGGCCTCGGGTGCAAAATCTAGGCTGGAGATGTCTAAACAAAAAAAAAAAAAAGGTGCTTAAACGTTTTCGGTTTCTGAATACCGCTCTCCCAACCTTCTTATACAAATACAAATCACATAAAAAGTGATAGACTTAAGCCCCCCATACACCTTAAGATCGATCCATACAATTTCCATTAGATCTACCAACAACTGTGTAGTATAGTGACCTCCCTGATAGAATACATAGTGATTGGAAGGTATATATCACTGCTATGTAGTGCCTGGGTCCTCCCTGATAGAATACATAGTGATTGGAAAGTATATATCACTGCTATGTAGTGCCGGGTCCTCTCTGATAGAATACATAGTGATTGGAAGGTATATATCACTGCTATGTAGTGCCGGGTCCTCCCTGATAGAATACATAGTGATTGGAAGGTATATATCACTGCTATGTAGTGCCAGGTCCTCCATGATAGAATAGATAGTGATTGGAAGGTACATATCCCTGCTATGTAGTGCTGGGTCCTCCCTGATAGACTACATAGTGATTGGAAGGTATATATCACTGCTATGTAGTGCTGGGTCCTCCCTGATAGAATACATAGTGATTGGAAGGTATATATCACTGCTATGTAGTGCTGGGTCCTCCATGATAGAATACTTAGTGATTGGAAGGATTAGAAAGCTCCTCATATTACATGGTTTTGGTAGAACAAAAGTTGATTGTACAGAAATTGTATGAAAAGGTTGTAAGGTGTATGGGGGCCTTTAGACAGACAGACCAATGCTAGGCATACACATGCCAATAAGCGGCCGATTTTTAATCTGACCGACGGGCGTGCGCGCTCACGCCGTCGGTCAGGTTAAAAATCGGCCGCTAATCGTCATGTGCCCTCATGGGGCGACAGATCCCTGTCGCCCCACAGCTCGGCCGGCCAGAGAACGGACATGTCTGATAATCTCTGGCCGGTGCGAGCCGATGGAAGCCGATGCCATCAGCTGCAATAAAGACGGCGTCTCCATCGCAGCTTATGGCCGGCACACAAAGGGTGCCCAGCCGATTGAAGGGGCCCCACAATGCAACGGGATGCTAACGTTATGACGTCATCACGTTAGTATCTCGGAACACATCGGAGTAGGTCGGTCTGACCTACTCGGTGTGTGTATGCCCAGCATTAGTATTAACCCAGCCATGCAATACACAGACAGTGCCATCGGCCAGAGTACTTTGTCATTCCTAAAGCCTCCCATACACATCTAGATTTTCTGTTCAATCAACTTAAAAAGATAAATTTTGGGGGGTCAGGGAAATCTGTGATTGATTGTATGTTTGTTAACTGTAGTAACAGATAGTAACAGATATTTGATCAACTTTTCTGTAGATAGACTGAAAGTGCTCGCCATATACTCTGAGATTAAAATTATGATCCATTAAAACCGACCAATGAAAGCATTTTATCGTCCTGAAATCCGCACATGTCCACGTGGTACAACCGATAAAATACGATCGTAATTGCCGTAATTTATTGGACATGTTGAAAAATTTTAATTGGTCTGGGAACATCGGGAAACTTCATACTGTTTTCATAGTGTTTACCGACCAATTACTGGCCAGGCTTCCCCTTTAAAAAAAAAAGACATCACAATGGCCGATATAAACGGCGATTAATTTCGATGACATTCTCGTAAAAAAAAAATACGATCCTAAATTGGATTTTCAATGTGGTAGTTTTTCTGCCGAATATTACGATCCAAACCGATACAGCCGTCGGGATACATTGGTCTGTTTTAATGGATCGTAATTTTAATCTCGGATTGTATGGCCAGCTTAATGCATTTCAATACAACCAATATAAATTTACCAACACGTCCAATCCTCTTTCAATCAATTTTTTTCCCAATTTTAATTGGTTTAGGTTGATCTAACCATGTGGGCTGCCATAGATTTTCAACCAATCAACCCAAAAAATTGATTGAATTGAGTTGATTGGATGAAAAATCTAGACGTGTATGGGGGGCTTTACTGCATATCAATTCAGTATAATTATACAAGCTACTTACAGACCTCTGCCAAAATCAAAAAAAAGAATTGATAAGAACCCTAGAAAATTTTTGGAGGTCGCCTAAAGTGCTATTGTATATACTTGAATATAATGCTAGCCATACACTCTGAGATAAAAATTAGGATCCATTAAAACAGACCAATGTATCCTGACGGCGGTATTGGTTTGGATCGTAATATTCGGCAAAAAAGCTACCACATTGAAAATCCAATTTAGGATCGTATTTTTTTTTTTTTTTACGAGGATGTCATTGAAATTCATTGCCGTTTATATCGGCCATTGTGATGTATTTTTTTTTTTTTAAAGGGGAAGCCTCGGCAGTAATTGGTCGGTAAACACTATGAAAACAGTATGACGTTTCCCGATGTTGCCAGACCAATTAAAATTTTTGAACATGTCCAATAAATTACGATCGTAAAAAAACGGCAATTAGGATCGTAATATATCGGTTGTACCATGTGGACATGTGCGGATTTCAGGACGATAAAATGCATTCATTGGTCGGTTTTAATGGATCCTAATTTTTATCTCAGAGTGTATGGCCTGCTTAAGCCGGGTTTTTAAGACCAAAAAATTTGCTAAAAAAGCCCCCCTCTGCTTATACTCAGGGTGTTTGCTATAGTCGCCGGCACCGAGAAAATATCTCAGAACACTGGCGGCCTCTGCAAATTCCAAGATCAGCTGGTGAAATGTAAGCAAACAGCATGAAACTGCCATCTAGTGGACGGTTTGTTCATTTTCACAATCAAATCAAGTTTATCCCAAAAATGTTAAGGTAGGGTTGAAGTCACGGCTCTTTGTAGGCCACTTGAGTTCCTTCACACCAAATCTTTATGGGGCTGGCTTTGTACAGGGCATAGTCATGCTGGAATAGCAAAGGGTCTTCCCCAAACTGTTGACATAAAATATATATTTGTATTTTCAGTGTTAACACAGTAACATTTAGAGGAGGTTAGTGAATTTTAGATTTTGATGGGTGGGTCTACTGACTTCTGTGTCCATATAGTATATATATTTTAATAATCCCCCATTGGTGACTTATTGTTGGGTGCCTAGGCCCCAGCACTATCACAAAGTGGTGCAGAGAGGGCCCCTAGCCCTATGCAATGGCATTTTTAGACATGGGCAGAATGGGCAATTGCCCAGGATGGCATCGTGGTGGGGACAGCAACATGGGCATCGTAACAATAAATTACAGTCACACTTATACATATAAACATTTACCTGACCTCCCAACCCCATTCCAGAATACAGCTTGTGAGACGGACCGGGAAGGTGTTGATGCCACGTGAATGCTGCCACAAAAAGAACAATAACTGAGAAGAGGGGAGGAAAAAACATTAACACACAAAACGGTGGGGAGATAGAGCAAAGAGGAAAGTCATTAATTTGGCAGCAGCTCCCTGGAACTGGAACATGAATACAGATGTAGTCGGTTTATCTTGGCTCCTCAGCTGTGAAATGTTCTGCGCTCCAGTGTCTTGTGAACATTAGATAGTTTCCAAAGACAAACCTAAGAAGCCGCGGTCGTTGGCCAAAACGCTTCGGTGGCATACATTAATGCGCAGGAAGAATGCCTTCTATTCGGGCCTGGCCATGGGTGAAATTGCATTATATTCTGTTTACATAATTGGAAGCGGTGTTGTGAGCCTGGCTAAAGGGCTTGGCTTCTCCCAGAGCTTGTATAGAGCGCACACTGGAAGGAGACGGTGTCCTGAACGCACAGATATTACACAGAAGAAGGTACGGAAGACCTCATCCATAAAGGCATCAGACATATGGACCATTGCACCATTGTGATGAAAGCTTCATTGTAATGGTTGGAACAATCTGGAGACCACCATTCTAGAAGATTCACCTTTTACTGGTCATCTGTATGGGAAGCCGCCTAGGTTTGGTCACATTTGTTAGCAGGTTCTGCCCTGCAAAATTTAAGGGAAATCAGAGATAAGCCTGGACAGATTTGTGGACAATGTTCCAACCTCAAACTAGGCAGACTCTGCTTGGAAAAGTTCTAGTGTAGGAGAACTCATGGAAAAACCACATGATCAGTTTTATCTTCTTAGAACTTCTGTTGTTGGATCCTGGGTTGGTTGCATTGGATTGGTTTTAACCTCCTGGGCGTTTAGCTAACAAAACTCACCCTATGCTAACTGCGGGCATACTGACCTGTAAGCCGAAATCCCACAGCGTTCTTCTGCATCAGCGGGCCCGCCGATCTTTACAGGTCCTCCCTGATGACGTCCTATATGACGTTGGATGATGGGGGTGTTGCTTTTTTAAGCACATCCCCGGTGTCAATGGTGACGCAGGGGATGTGTTCAGGGTCCAAGTAGGTTAAGCAGAAACAAAACATGATTTACAGTAAGGCTCCACTACAGGTTTCCCTGAAGTGCCTAGCACTTTCCCTGTGAGTTTTCAATTGTTTTCAATGGACGCGGCCGGCACAGGCTGCGTATCAGCTGCGGACATTGAAAAAAATATGCGGCAGTGGAGTCATTGGTGGTACCTGCCCAAGTGGAGCCTCAGCCTTAATGATTAGTACGTCAGAACAAAACTGAACAAATGAATCATGTGCTTCTCCATTAAGCTGGCCATACACGTATAGATTTTTGCATAATCGACGAGAGATTCAACCAGGATGTTTGATATTTTAATTGAATATCGCCTGTGCCTATATCAAATGTATACGCTCTATTTTCATTTGACCAAATGAAATTTCGTTCAGATGTACTGTAATGGCTGCCTGCACGCCAGGATGAATGGTGGAGGGCAGATCTCCTGGAGTCATCTGGTGTGACTGGTTTCTGCCGTCTCATCAGGAGTCTCACCTCTGGACTGCTCCTTACCTTACTGGGACTCGGCTATATCCTTCTCAATTCCTGGGGCCTGGTGGGAAACCCAGTTAAAGGGGACAGCACATTAATCGGGTAGGGTGACTACACTACAAAATATTAGGTTCATATCTTGTGATCATTAAACACCCCCTGATGATTGGCAACATTGGAGAAAAGTTCCTTCCAAATATTCAGGACCTTCCTGGAACTCCAGGACTACTTCTACGTCCTAGTATGGGACTATTGGTTTATTGACTAGAGCAGTGGTTCCCAAACTGTGGGACGGGTCCCCCTGGGGGCAGGAAAGTATTCCAGGGGGGGACATGGACCCTCATTCATAACCTGTGTTTGAATAGGGAGGGGGGGGGGCTCAATAATGTCCCTAAATAGAAAAGTGGGGCCTTGGAGGGAAAGTTTGGGAACCACTGGTCTAGAGGATTAAGGATCTACCTACATTCAGCATCTCACTAATAAGAATTGAATTGTAATATGTAATGTTATTATATGAAATCCTTAAAATAAATGTAGAAGAGTAAAGAGGTTGGGATGGGATTTTGCAGTAAATCAGTGTGAAATAAAAATGTCCCGAACACCTGGGAGGGCTCAGCTGGCAATGGAGACCAAGTGTGACTATTCACATTCGTTGCTACGAGACTGACACGCGGATTAGGACTCAGCGCTGGATGCAGTTGTGCTCAAACCTTCATCTCTCTCCAGAGTATTACACAAAACCTCACTAACCGAGCACCAATGTCCCAAATAATCATAAATCCAGCCAAGCCAAGTTATAGAGTTATATTTTTATTTGGTCTCTTCAATTGTCTTCTGCAAAAAGTGTCTTTATTTATGTCTTAAGGTGCCCATACACGGGCAGATTCTCCCTCGATAGATGAGGGACCGACTGACATCATCACGCTGCAGCGGGATGCTCAGAGGATTGGCAGGCACCCTTTGTGTGCCCGACATTACTTTGGATGGGAACTGGTAATGGGATCGGCCAGGAATTTACCAACATCTCGGACCACCTTGCAATCAGACATGCGGGAGGATCCTGGTTGATCTAACCAGGTGGGCGCACCTGATTTGCGGCTGCACAGCTGCCGGGTGAATGGCAAGTGAGAATTGGCCCGTGTATGGCTAGCTTTATAGATCAGGTTGGCGAGCCCGCTCAATTGGGATCCTCTTCCTCTGCCCATCCCACCTGTGAGACATAGGCGTGCCCAGGGGGGGGTCAGATGGCACTCAAATCCCAGGCCAAGCAGCACAATCGCCATAGCAAGGGGATCTAGCAAGGAGACGGCAGCCGCAGCCTCTGCACACTGACTGCTGTGGTAGCAAAAGCATGGAAGTGGTGTGTGGTTGGTAGCACCCCACGCTCAACAACTTTGAATGGAACGAGTGTTGAATGTTTTTGATAGCACCCCCGCGATCAACAAAGTTTCAGGTGACTAGCTTGCCTCCCCAGTCACCTGCCCGTTACCGCTCCGATGGAGCTCTGATGCCGACCCTGGATCCCACAGCCTCAGTCTTTATTTTTTGGACCATGAAATAATTTTTTTGCCCAAAAAAATCGTGAGGAAAAGGTTCCTGCGTGTCATGGTCCAAATACTCGGATGCAGGTGGTCGCGTCTTGGCTCTCCATCTCCCGGCAAGAAGATTGGCAGGGGAGGTGGAGAAGCTGCCCACGGCCGGATCTCCCATCTGTACTGTAATGTTTATATCAGCAGAGACCTGATAGATCCAGATACCCAGCCGGTATCTCTTCCCTCTATCTCTGCCTGTGTGTGGGAGATGCACTCACTCTGCAGCTTCTGCACACACAGAGGACAATGATGTGATGAGCCTTGAACTGCTACTAGTGACATCTAGTGGCTGAATTTGGTATTGCATTGATTAGATCCATTCATTCATTTGAACACTTCAAATAATTCTTTCAGTTTTTTTCTTCTCAAAAAACTGGGTGCACCTTATGGTCAGGTATGTCTTATAGTCTGAACAAAAAGGTAATTTATGATGCTAGAGCGGTGGGTGGGGTGGCGAATATTCTCGCTGTTAAGTATATATAAAATCATGCCTAAAAATATTATTTGTAACTGTAATATTACAGACAGCCATCTCCGTTGACTGTCCAACTCGCATAATCAATGAGCAGATTGGAATGTGGTCTCTAGTAATTTCATTAACACATTCATTAAAGCTAGCCACACACAGTTCGATTTTGGTTCAATCGATGCTCGATTAGATGAATTTTTTCATCGATTGAACGAAAATCGAGAAATGCCCACATGGTACGATCGACGATAATTGTTCAATAAGGGCAGAAAAATTGATTGAATTTTGATCGGACATGTTGGAAAATCATCGTCAATTGTGCCAAAATTGTTTTTGTCGATGTTTGTGGTGTTTCTCCTAGATCGATTAGATTCGATATAATAACATAGACCACTTCAATCTGAACTTCTTCAATCGTTTCCAGACCAAAATCGACGATTTTAGTAATATTTTTTTATCGAAATCTCATCACAATCGCAAACTCAATGTGGGGTGTATGTTGATGCGATTAAGATCGATTTTCGATTAGACAATTGAATTCCTCGATCTAATCGAGCATCGATTGAATCAAAATTGAACCATGTGTGGCTAGCTTTAGACTACAGACAAGTTCAGCTCACCATAGTCATACCTGCTGGGCACATACACTCGCGATAAATGCGATAAAAATTACGATCTATTAAAACCGACCAATGTATCCTGACGTCGGAGTCGTTTTAGATCGTAATTTTCGGTAAAATACTGCCACATGGAAAATCCAATTTTGGTTAGATTTTTCTGGTTTTATCGAGAATGTCATCGAAAATAATCGCCATTTATATTGGACAATATAAAATAATAAATATATATATAATTGTAATTCTATATACATAGATATTAGGTAGATACATATTATAGATAAACAATCTAAAGAGATATATATATTGATATGTTTACAGATATATGTGTAGTATATACTATGTAGATGATACTTATGTATACATGCTGTGTACTACCATACTACATATACTAATACATTCCAATACAATTGTAATATATCTTTACATCAAAACCTATAGCTACACAACATAATCTTGGGAATGTATGAATACCATGACATTAGTAGGTGCTACACTGAATGTTTGTGATCGTAAAAAATGAATTTACGATCTAATATCATAAAATATACACTACAACAAACTAAAAAACATCTCCGGTCAGTTCAAGTAAACTATATTCATTAGTATATATATATATAAATACTTCTACATTGCGACAACTAGTACGTTGGCTGCTATGTGCTATATGCTAATAAGCATCATCGCCACTAATTGGTCGGTAAAACACTATGCATTTGCCCGATGTTCCCAGACCAATAAAAAAAATTCAACTTGTCCGATGACTTTACGATCGAAAAAAACGACAATTAGAATCGTATTTTATTTGTCGTACCATGTGGACATGCGCAGCTTTCATGGCGATAAACTGCTTTCATTGGTCAGTTTTAATAGATTGTAATTTTTTTTTTATCGCAGAGTGTATGGCTAGCTTTACACATATAGATGTTTACACATAGACTACACATGACCAAGGTAGGGCTGACTTTGAACCGATATTAACCTTACCAACCTTTTTACCTTCCCCTCCCTTTGTCCCCAATAACACACGACACCAAGTTCTTTTTATGTAGTAATTTTTATGTAGTAAAATGTCATACATATTTAAAAGGCCACAGCTTATCACCAATAGGTCCCTCAAACAGTGCCATCCCAGTTATCATGCGTATAAAATCACATACATTAACTATAATAACATCATAACTTAGAATAACTTAGTTATTTACAATACCGTCCGTACCAGCCACCAGCCATTTATTATCCTCCGGCTCAGTGGGTACATCCATAAAAACCAAACCTGTTAAGACAGGAATTTTATGTATAAAATTTACTTTGGTGACAGCCATCCATACCAGCTCATCACCAACTCTTATACTTCTAATGTAAAGGCACTGGCGAGGACCCGCCTGCTGAGACAAACATAAGACAAGGCAACATACACAACAATTAACAGCGAATAGGGTGGGTGGGTGGGACGCTGGACCAAAATGGCTGCCTCCTTCCTGCTGCTTCCTCCTCTTCAATACTACGGTCCCGTCCCTCTTCCATTACGTACGCTCTCATCTTCCAGCCCAACCGGTCAAGCTTGCCTCCGCCTACCCTGCGGCCGGCTACGTTAGTACAGGAACTTGAATGCATTGTTGCATGACACTGCACATTAGCATACAAGACATACTGACGGATAGAAGAGACAATATCTTCTCATGTATTCCCTAATTTGGTTGATGTTACTTTGAAAGTCATTTCCTGCCGAAACAGACTCTCATGTATTGTCAATCTATGTTCCATTTTCTGTACTGGTTCAAACTAGAACTTCCCGCCAATTTTAACTGTATAAAGATTAGTGATGAGCGGCATAGGCAACATTCGTATTCGCGGCATGCCACGAATTTTATGGAAAACATTCGGAAAATATTCGCATTCGGCAATATTCGGGGTTTTTTTTTTGTTATTGCGAATATCGGCAGTTTATTGCGAATATCGCGCGCGCAATATATGTTTAACATGGTGCGAATTTTTATGCGAATTTTAAAAGTGACGATTTTCGCAATATTCGCATCACCCCAATATTCATTTAAAAATCTGTTGATGGTGTTGCTAGGCTCTTGTTGCAGCCTTCCCATTTGTCCACTCACATTGAGAGGGAAGTGTAATGGATAAAAAATACCGAATATCCGGAATTGCGAATATTCGGCAATATATTCACCATCTTCGCGAATTTCCGAATTGACAATATTCGCGATTAATATTCGGAATCCGAATATTCACGATCATCACTAATAAAGATCTGTGTGAGTCAAATAAATGAGATTTGGGATGCTAAGCTTGAGTGCAGTGTCTCATATCTACCGGCCGGAGAGAGAAATATTCACGAGGGGGAAATCTAACCAATTCTAACCAAAGTCTGTAAGTCGGGGACAGGATTGCGGTAACGGTTGGTGTCAGAAAGAAATAGCTAACACTCGCTAAACACGAACGTTTACATTAAATAATACGAATTGTTTTTTTCTTATATCTAACTTTTTTTTCTCGCTCCACCTGACGCTCTCTCCTTGGTGCGCACTTCACCTTGGGTGACATCTGTGCTACCTGACTACATCCCGGAGCCCTCATCCATCACCCACCTCAGAGCATAAGGCTAATCTGTGCTCACTAATGACAATGGAACGGCGAATAAGATGAATGCTGGAGGGCCGTGTGACAACCTCCGCTGTGATGGCGGCAGCTGCCGCATACTTTCCCCGACAGTTCAGGGACCACTGAACAGGAATCGCAGCCACAATTATGTGATAGAGTCTTTATAGTGACGTTCATCCCTAAATCTGTCAGAGTCTGGAGATGATAGCGGAGTATATGCAAAATGAAAGTAGGAAAGTGAAGAACCAAACCGCGCGGTATATTCTGTCCATTATTCACGGGATGAAAGTAATTCAGTTTTTACAACAATCTGAGTGTTCATCCTTAACCTCCCTAGCGCACTGCTGAGGTACAGATTTCTGAACCAAAAGCGCACCATAGACTTTAATGACAAAACGTTTTTTACATTGTAGGCCTGTAACTTTCCAAAGTCTGTCCATACAGGAGTCTGGTGACATCCTGAATATAATAACATGGTCAGATGCTTTGTGAATAACTCATAAAATCAGTTCATGAATATTTTAAAAGAAACTGTATCAGAAACTGTAAATTAGCACTGCAACCACTAGACTACCCATGATAACCCGGGACCAGGTCCGGGGCGCCCCCCGGTAAGGTGCTCAGTTGGAGAGGACTGGATGGAGACGGTGTAACTGGGCGAGCTAACATGTCCCAGAACTTGTTTGATCTGCAGTGTGTGCAGCGAGAGAGCGGAATTGCGCGCATTGGTCCTGTAAGCCCGGGTTAACCCCCCAGCGCAGCTCTTACAGCCGCCACCATGCAAGACCCTTACTAACATTCCAGTGGGGTGGCAGTTGGCCCCCACTCCTTGGTTCCTGCCAGCCTATTAGAGGACTATCAGACCTATCAGAGATCTACGGCCTGCATCAGCTCCTGGGTCATCTGGCTATCACTGGCCTTGCTTCCCAGGCCACCTGTGGCGGACTGTTGGCTTGTCACCCTACTTCAGGTTGAACTGCAATTCAAAACAGTATTGGACTGCTATGGAGTAGAGTTAGGCTATGTTTCCATTATACGTCGGGACCTCCGCTAAGTGTTTTGCTTACCTGCTCGGCGGATGCTGTGTCTCCACTGCGCCGAGCCACTCCGCCGTTGTAAGGCTGAACGTAGTCGAGTACGTTGAGTCTCTGCATAGGCGGATGTGTAAACAGAACATCTGCCGGCAGGCAATGTCTATGTGCTCCGTCTGGATCCCCGCCAAGCAATACGCTTAGCGGAGGGGTCCCGACGTATAATGGAAACATAGCCTTACAGTTGTCATTGTTCAGTGAATATCACAGGACCTCTCCTGGGCCTTAGTGTGTTAATAAAATTCTTCAGCAGTAAAATAGCCGCCTTGTTGTGGGTTGATGACTGAACCGTACAGTCTGTTATATGCTATGCAGTCTGTAATTTTCCAGGTTTGTAGTTCATCATCAACGAATGTAAAACAGATCATTCAGAAGCGTCATGCAGCTGCAATCACCACCCTACACCCCATCGCCAGCGTGAGGACGCCATGAAGAACAGGGGTCATGTACGAACTCCACTTTCCTGTTCCGTACACTTCAGCTGTTAATAAGAACACACTTTGTGTGTGTACCGGTAATTAAATCATATCAAATCAGTTGAACTTGCCATTAGCAGAACAATTTTAAATGCATAAAATTTTTTATGAACTGTACAGCTACAACTAGTTATTGTTCAGTTGCGTGACGCTTGTAAATTAAGAATGTCAATAAAAGTGAACCCTTGCTTTTCATATTCATTCCTATGGCAAAAAGAACCTATAGAGCGCTCACTGACCTCTTCAGTTGCTGCCACTATGGGCCAAATCCTGGCTGCAGTTTTCCTTCAAAATGGTTTGATTTCTATTTTAAATGGGAAAGGGGAAGAGGAATAGTTAATCCCTGTGCAGCACTAGAGGAAGCTAAAAAAAAAATAGCTGGCCGGTATAAGAACACCCACACTGTCAGAGTCGTCCAGATCATTTCATCGGTAGACCGATCTGCCTGTTTGCCAACGGCAGCAGCTGGTGTTCGGCTATCACTAGTGGCCATTGACTTACCTGATCTACATACTTGTTCTGGATCAGAATCTCAAAAGAGTTGAAACGTTTGATGACTGGGAATTTTTTTTTAAGTGAAGGTCATTAACCCCCCCTGCCGTTCCTGACGGTCCCAGCTCGTCCAGCTCTGACCTGTCAGAACAGCAGTGGACAAGCTAGGTTCGTCAGGCAGAGATAGGAGCCACAGGATGGCAAACTCACTGCTCCGCGTGTCTCTGATCTAATGAGGCAGCTGCAGGAGACAGGTCACTTCCCCCTCCCCATGCTTTCCTATGTAACCGGGCACATCTCCAGCGACATCTAGTGGTTGCAGTGCTAATTTAGATGATACAGTGAATTATTGAATTCTTCATTATGTGATATTGTGAGTTATTCACAAAGTATCTGAACATGTTATTATATTCCGGATGTCACCAGACTCCTGTATGGACAGACTTTGGGAAATTACAGGCCTACAATGTACTTTTTTTCCATTAAAGTCTATGGTGCGCTTTTGGTACAGAAATCTGTACCTCAGCAGTGCACTAGGGAGGTTAATGGCTGCCTGCTTTAGTGAATAGACATTGTGTTTCCTTCAAACAAGTCAATCAGTGTTTCTCTCAAACAAGGTCCATCTACAAGCTCCAAAAACAACTCTCACATTTTATTTCCCATAACTGCATTTCTCTTGTAGCTCTGACGTTAACTACACCGTATAGCATTGAGCGAGGGCGCATTTCGCATATTCTCTAAGCCTTTTCTTCCAGCACAGTCACGTAGCACCTGTATAGCTCTAAATCGCAGAAAGGATCTTGGTAAATCTCTGCAGTTTATAAAATCACAGAGAATCTCTGTAAATAGAAAATGATACTCTATCCCGACACGCCTTGCTGGGTCGTGCCACGCTTCAGCACTCCTGAGTGATCTACGTTATTTCAAGCCACTCTGTGCCATTTTAATAAAGCAGAAGATCCTGTACATGGTGTTATGTAAAATTCAAATAAAACTCTTCTAATTTAAAGTTTTATTGTATATATAATATTATACTTACTATGGTATGGTATTATCTTTGCTACTTACCCCAGGGCTGCCATCAGAAATCATGGGGCCCCACATACGAAAATATTTCTGGGCCCCCGAGGACAGTTGTTAAAGGGGTTGTTAGCTAGCAAAAAATATTGCCACACCCCCTTTCCATCCAAACTTGTTGAGGAGGTTGAGGAGGGTGTTCAGGGCTGCCGTCAGGGGGGGACACAGGGCTGCTGTCAAGGGGGGACAGAGGGGACTCCCATCCCGGGCAACTGTGTACGGGGCCGATGTGTTGGTGGAATTTTCTTTTGTTTTCTGCTAGCACCCCTCCCCCCCCCCGCTCAACAAGTC